>MAOA02000029.1:600000-1076816 GCA_002742255.2 Ceratocystis albifundus | reverse complement strand
ACTATCTCGTCCATCTCGCTCCGCCAGTCCACCAACCCACTGCTGCGTGCCAAACTGCGTCGCCTCGATGAACTTGAGTAGGGCCTGCCTCCCCTTGTTCGTGAAGAACAATTGCGGTATTTCGGGCCGCGTCCCGAGATCCAGGGTCAACCGTCGCCTGTCTTGTGTGAAGTTAGGGCACTCAAGCACAATGTGCTCGACTGTCTCCTGTTCCTGGTCACAGTGTCGACACTTGTCGACGTGACCTTCTTGGCCTTCAGGAGTGCTGGAGATAGCACCCCTTCCCCATCAGGAGATGGTAGAAGGCTGACGTCAGTCTGCGCTTGCCTCGTAGAGGTTTGCGCAAAACTGCCGTTCCTCCACCCATCCTGCGGTAGTGCTTACCGCACTTGTCTCGAGGGGCCGTTCGTGTCACGTCGGGAGGGTGTGTCGTCGCAGGAACTCTTGGTGGGCAAAGCAGTTTTTGCCAGTTGTCGATTGCACTTTCTCGGATGGCACGTTTCACGAAGCCCTGTGTGACCATAGGCTGCTTGGGAGGATCCCTCAGGCCTCCTTCGCAGCCATATCCGCCAGTTCGTTACCTGCAATACCCATATGTCCTGGACACCAGTGAACCACTAGTGTAGCAGGATTTCTGGGAGCAGGCAGCGCCCTGATCCTGGCCGACAGCTCGTTGGGCTTACCCAAACGCTGGATCGCAGCGTGGCTGTCGACAAAGATGTAAACGGTTGGCGAACAGGTTCGTAGTCGACGTGCGTATCGGACGGCTCGGAGAATCGCGTGTGACTCGCAATCTGCCACCTCCATGTACGGTCCCATGGCCTCGCTTTCCACGTAAATGGTGCGCTTGCCGCGGAGGTGAACGACAGCATAGCTGATCGATCGCCCTCCTTGGAACCGTCCGTGTAGATGACGTCAGCGCCGTCGATCGTGCAAAGGTCGAGTTCATCACGTAGCTTGTGGTGTGCCTCGGTGGCTTCTTCCTTGGTGAGTCGCGGAATAACAGTTGTCAGTGGGAGAGGCGCGCGCCAGGGCGCATCCCATTCGATCCGGTCGCGAAGGAGGATTCCTCGAGGAATGAATTGTCGAAGCTGTCGTGAAAAGTATTGGAGTTGACCTACGGTATCTGGCTGCTGAAGCCCGACGCTGCCAAAATCGGATTCAGAGTTGAGCTCGTCTTGCGCCGGCTGCATCAGTTGGCGAACGGGATGATGCTTCGGGAAGGCGAGGACTCGTAGTGTGTACCGTAGGTTTTTGAGATCAAGGGCAAGTGGAACTGGCAAAAGTCCCGCCTCCAGCTCGGTGGCGAGAGTCGGGGAGCCTCGTCCCGTGCCCAAGATCTTCTGCGCAACCCGATACTGCATGGCCTCGAGGGTTTTCGCGAGGCCAACGGGTTTTTGTCTGTCCACCACAGCTCTGAACCGTACTCTGCGATCGGTCGCAGCACGGTCTGGTACGCTTGTCGTATGGCGGACGCGGAGAGACCACGCCACTGGCCTGTCAAGCGAAGGATGCCATGGAAGGCTTCTCTCGCTTTCTGGGCGCGTCGGTGGGCGTGCTCTTTGAATGTCATGTGCTGGTCGAGGGTGAACCCTAACCAGGTGACTGTTGACGATGGTTGGATGTCAAAGGAGCCTACTCTGACACCCATGGATTGGGCCTTGGCGGCCTTGGTGAAATGCATGAGCTCGAGCTTGGAGGGCTCAAACTCGATGCCGGCGGTGGTGGCGGTTTCGATCATGTACTGGATCTGCTTGGTTAGTGTCTGGCAATTAGCCTTCACAGACTTTGAGGCCACAGCAATGGTGATGTCATCGATATACGCGAGCACGCACGTTGCTGCGGACAGCTGAGGGGGAGACGAAGCGTGCGGGCGTATATGAGGAAGAGGATTGGCGAGATCGGGCTCCCTTGCGGGACGCCACTGTTGATGCCAGTCAGCTCTCCAGTTTCGTTCTGAATCTTGAGCTTCACTGCACGGCGTTGCAGGAAACTGTTGATCCAGTGGAGGTATGGAGCGGGTAATCCGATGGAGGCGCAGCCGTTGAGGAGAGTCCGCCTGTCGACGTGGTCGAAGGCGCCTCTGATGTCGAGGAAGGCGACGCTGGGGTGAGGTTGCGCTTTTTCCATGTGGCCAGTTGGTCTCTAAGGATGAGACCGCTGTCGACAGCAGACAGCTGGCGGCGGCCGCCAATCTGGCTTGGATCAAGCATTCGTTCGTTAACGGCGGCCATGTAGCTGAGCCTGCGGCTAGCAGCTTTTCCATGACCTTGCCAAGGCAGTTCAGCAGGACGATCACTCGGTAGGCTTTCACGAGCGAGTAATCGGGTTTGCCCTTCTTCGGAATAATCACGCCTATTCCCTGTCGCCAGGGCGTCGGGTGCTTACCCAGCTCGAAGAGTTTCCGGTATGCTGTGGTCATTAGTTCCGGGGAGGCGCGCAGTGCGCGCTGGATGATCACAGGGGGCATACCGTCAGGGCCTGCTGATTTGTTGGGTTTGGGCGAGTCGATCGCCCAGTGGATTTCGTTGTCGGTGATGGGGTTCCACGCCCATCTGGCTGTGTGTGACGACGGAACGTCGTAGGGTTCGTCCGTCGTGGAGGGGATACTTTCGCCGCCGAGGAGTGAGAAGAAAGCACTCGCCTTTTCCTCAAAGGAGGTCCTGGCTGTGCCTTCGTGCTGGATCGTGGGGACGATGTTCTGTTGTAGGCCGCGGGTATACTTCAAAGCAGTGTAGACGTCGGGGCCGTCAGCCTGCTCGAGGAACTCGTTGAAGTATCGTCGCTTCGTGGTTTTTATCGTCTGGAAGTACCATGTTCGGCAGCGCTTGAACTCGAGGATCGCAACAGCATACAAGGAATCTCAAATCACGAGTTTATGGTACCTTTCCATCCATAACTCGCTCAATTTTATCCAAAAAACTTTCAAAATCCCAGCAATCGATTTGTAACGACGAGCTGCATCTTTTGCAGTTTGATGCACCGTGGCGGCTTTTCTGCGCGTTGATCTATAGCCAGAAAACCGTTTTTGACGTCGTCGTCAACCCCTTTTTTGAGGATTGAGAAAATTTTTCTCGATCACGAAAACCCACCCCCGCACCAAAATCGAGTTTTCGTTCATCGATAACTCCACGAATCTTATCCAAAAAATAATAAAAATTACACCGTCGGATTTGTCGCAACGAGCAGATTCGACGCATATAGTTTTTTCGATGGCGCACCGCCCGCGCACACCGAGCAGCGACGAGCTGCCTCGCCTGCCCCTAGCCACGTCCCTGCACGAGGCTGAGGTAGGTGAGAAACATACCATCTCCTCCTCCCCTCCTATCCCGCACACCAAGCGGTTCAGGAGGGAATCCACCAACTCAGAGCGCGCCAACGACAAGCGCTCTGCCATCACCAACATGGCACTTTTGTGCCTAAACCTGCTGACTTCAGAAGACAGCAGCTGGGCGAGCGTCAAGCTCGCCTTTCTCCAAAAATTGGCCTCGCTAAACGACGAGAGCCAAGATGACGACCAGAGCGTGCAACTCTTGCTGACTGGCACCGAGCCAGTCGACACCACCATGACGGACGTCCTGCGAGGCCTCGAGGCTTCGATGCACAACACTCCATCTTCCCCTCCACCCCCCGAGGTCCACGACGTGCCTGAGCGTTCAGGCATGAGTGCACCCCCCATCAAGCCCAGCACCGCTGGCAAAACGAACAAGGCGGCACCAACCGCCACCACAACAAGCAGCAAGCCAGCCTCGAGCGGCAAGGCTGCCGCCAAACCCACACCTGCTGCTGCTCCTGCACGCAGCAACAAAACTGCACTGCCCGCCTCGCCGTACAAGGCAGCTCTGTGCAGCAACCTCCCTCGCTCGACTGCCAACCAGCCCAAACTGGATGGCTTTACCACCGTTCTGCGCCCTTCCAAGCGAGCAAACAAAACTACTCCTGGCCCTTGCGAGCTCATTCTGAGCTCGGAGGGCAAGAAAGGCAAGGTCACCTCTGCCAAGCAAATTCGTGACCTCATCAACTGCCGCCGCGGCATGCTTGCCATTGGCGTGCGGCTGACAGGCAAAGGCAACCTCGCGGTTACCTGCGCCAACGAAAAGGCGAGAAACGAGCTGTGGGCGACCCGCAACTCGTGGCTTGCCACTCTTCGCCCGCTCGGCTGGACGACAGTCGCCGTCACTGAAAAGTGGCAGCGTCTAGTCGCCCACGGCATCCCAGTTGCCGAGCTAGAAAACTTCCACGCCGAGTTCAAGGCGTCGAACGGGATTGAGACCCGCGGCACGTGCAGGCTGCTCAAGCGGCCCCGCACCAACCAAAAGGCAGTTTCGGTTGTCTTCTCGGTGGCGACACCTGAGGAGGCAGCCAAATGCCTACAAGGCCCGATGTTCTTCGCGGCCCACCAAACGAAGGTTGTTAAGTATTTGTATGTATAGTTACGACCAACTGTGCATCATACAACACAACCAGGGCAAACGCCCGGGGGTTCTTGACCACGTCTTCAGAGAAGCCACCCAGCAGGGTGCTCTACTGATCTGTGTGCAGGAGCCCTTCGTGTTCAGACAAGACGGCAACTGGATTTTCCAGCGCCACGCCGACTATACTACTATCCCACCATATCCACCCTCGACAACCCTACCATATCGCCCGCGAGTCGTCACCTACGTTCACAAGTCAGTGTCGTTCAGCACCGACTATGACGTGTTTGGCGCACATGAAGGCGATATCCAACTACTCAACCTCTACCTCGACACCCATGTGCAGCTACTCAACGTGTACAACAATGTCCTGAGTCCCTCGACAATCGCAGAATTCAACCTCCCTGCGACCTACCTCCAAACCACGATCGAGCGAACTCGCTTACTCGACCAACCTTTTGCGCAACGGACGCGCGCTGGCTCTCGAAGCCACGGCCGAACGCGCACCATAATTCTCGGCGACTTTAACCTCCACCACCCCTGGTGGTCCACACCCGAGACCAAGACCTCATCCAATGCCACCCAATTCGTCGACTGGCTGGAAGACCAAGGAGCCCAGCTCCTAGTCGACCGGAAAGTCGTGCATGAAGAAGGAGGCACATTCTACCGGACGTCATCCCTCGCGACGTCAGTGATAGACCTTGCATTTGCCATCGACAATGAACCTACGACCTGGCAATGGTCGTACCTAGGTATGTGTGGGCCAACTACAACAACACGAGTTTATGGCACCTTTTTGTCCATAACTCGCTCAATATCATCCAAAAACCTTTCATAATCCCAGCAATCGATTTATTACGACGAGCTGCATCGTTTGCAGTTTGATGCACCGTGGCGGCCTTTCTGCGCGTTGTTTTACAGCCAGAAAACCGTTTTTGTCGTCGTCGTCAACCCCTCTTTTGACGATCGAGAAAATTTTTCGCCCAGGCAAAAAGTTTTTTCGCACACAACAACCTTATTTTCGATCATCGTTTACTCGACGAATACCATCGAAAAATATATAAAAATAACACGACTGAATTCGGAACATCGAGTACTTTCGTTTCATATAATTTTTACAATGGCGCATCGAGCGCGCACGCCCAGCAGCGAGGAACCGCCGCAGCTGCCATCTTTCACACCCCTGCAGGAATGTGAAGTTGGTGATAAACACACTTTTTCTTCATCTCCCCCAACCCTGACCCCAAAAGGTTCAGGCACGAATTTATCAACGAGGCCAGCGCCAACGAAAAGCGCGCCCTTATGAAAGAAATGGCACTCTATTGCCTAAATTTCCTAACCATGGATGACTACAATTGGGCGAGTGTAAAGCTCGCTTTTTTACAAAAACAAGCCTGGCTCGAAGACCAAGTTGACGAAGAAACCCCTGAACAACAACTCTTGCTGCCATGCAGCGAGACAATTGACACTACGATGAGCGACGTGCCGCGTGGCCTCGCAGCCTCTCGACACGCAGCCTCATCGCCACCACCACAACCAACAACAGCTCCAGCTGTCCCAGAGCGGGCAGGCCTGAGAGCTCCACCAATTAAACCCAGTTCTACTGGCAAAAATGCGAAGGCAACGCCAAATGCCGACGCCACACCCAAAACCCTGCTGCCCCTGCACGCAGCACAAAAACTGCACTTCCAGCTTCGCCCTACAAAGCAGCTTTGTGCAGCAACCTGCCACCCCAGACTGCCACCCAGCATTTTTTTTTTTTTTATAATCCGTTAATTGCGTCTTGGTACATAAGCCTATGGCAATATCGAGTAAAGTCTCGACGGACTATTTAACTAATTTTCATATCCATTTTCTCAAACTTTCATCCTCCACTCAACACCCCTGCACTCCCCCTTCCCCCAACTTCACCCCCCTAGTCCACGATGTTTCGTACCAATGATAAATTTCCACACTATACATACAGGTACTTCACAATTGGGACCTTCTGAGCCGCGAAAAATATCGGGCCCTGTAGGCATTTAGCCGCTTCCTCAGGTGTTGCCACAGAAAAAACGACTGAAACTGCCTTTTGGTTGGCACGTTGTCGCTTAAGCAAGCGACAGGTGCCACGGGTCTCAATCCCGTTCGACGCCTTAAATTCGGCGTGGAAGTTTTGTAGTTCGTCGACTGGGATGCCATGGGCCACCAGTCGCTGCCACTTTTCAGTGGCTGCAACTGATGTCCAGCCGAGCGGACGTAGTGTGGCTAGCCACGAGTTGCGGGAAGCCCACAGTTCGTTTCTAGCCTTTTCGCTGGCGCAGGTAACCGCGAGGTTTCCTTTGCCAGTTAGACGCACGCCAATGGCAAGCATGCCGCGGCGGCAGTTTATCTGGTCACGAATTTGTTTGGCAGAGGTGACCTTGCCCTTCTTGCCCTCACTGCTCAAAATGAGCTCGCAAGGACCAGGAGTATTTTTGTTCACGCGCTTGGAAGGGCGCGCAACAGTGGTGAAGCCATCCAATTTATGCTGGGTGGCAGTCTGGGGTGGCAGGTTGCTGCACAGAGCTGCCTTGTAGGGCGAAGCTGGGAGTGCAGTTTTTGTGCTGCGTGCAGGGGCAGCAGGGTTTTTCGGTGTGGCGTCGGCATGTGGTGATGCCTTCGCATTTTTGCCAGTAGAACTGGGTTTAATTGGTGGAGCCCTCAGGCCTGCCCGCTCTGGGACAGCTGGAGCTATTGTTGGTTGTGGTGGTGGCGACGAGTCTGCGTGTCGAGAGGCTGCGAGGCCGCGCGGCACGTCGCTCATCGTAGTGTCAATTGTCTCGCTGCATGGCAGCAAGAGTTGTTGTTCAGGGGTTTCTTCGTCAACTTGGTCTTCGAGCCAAGCCTGTTTTTGTAAAAAAGCGAGCTTTACACTCGCCCAATTGTAGTCATCCATGGTTAGGAAATTTAGGCAAAAAGTGCCATTTCTTTCATAAGGGCGCGCTTTTCGTTGGCGCTGGCCTCATTGTTTATTTCGTGCCTGAACCTTTTGGGGTCAGGGTTGGGGGGAGAAGGAGAAAAAGTGTGTTTTCCACCAACTTCACACTCCTGCAGGGGTGTGAAAGATGGCAGCTGCGGCGGTTCCTCGCTGCTGGGCGTGCGCGCTCGATGCGCCATTGTAAAAACTATATGAAACGAAAGTACTCGATGTTACGAATTCAGTCGTGTTATTTTTATATATTTTTCGATGGTATTCGTCGAGTAAACGATGATCGAAAATGTGGTTGTTGTGTGCGAGAAAACTTTTTGCCTGGGCGAAAAATTTTCTCGATCGTCAAAAGAGGGGTTGACGACGACGACAAAAACGGTTTTCTGGCTGTAAAGCAACGCGCAGAAAAGCCGCCAAGGTGCATCAAACTGTAAACGATGCAGCTCGTCGTAATAAATCGATTGCTGGGATAATCGAAGTTTTTTGAATGGAATTCGGCGAGTTATGGACAAAAAGGTGCCATAAACTCGTGTTGTTGTAGGAAGTTGTCTTCTTCCTCATCTTGTTTCTATTTGTCTCGCTTGTTCTTTTTATTTTCTTTTCCTCATTTTTTTTTTTCCCTTCTCTAACTTCTCTTCTTGCTTCTTGCTTGGCCTGCCCTTCTTTAATAGACATTTCAAGATAATCCGTCTCTTTATTTTTCCTCTTCAAAACCTGGTTTTCTTCTTTCCCCTGCCCTCAGATTCTCATGGCTGTTGTTTAATTTTTCACGGCTGTCTCTCTTTTTATTCTTTTTATTCTCTCACATTACAATAGACGCCAACTCAACGCCTAAGAAATCATCTCCACCAAAGCTCCACGTCATACGATTCAAGATTCGCATCCGGACGTTCTCCCCCCTCTCCTCCTTCTCCTCCTCCTCCTCCTCCCCTCCCCTCGATTTATCCACGATCCCTTTCGCACACCCCTCCTCAAGCCAAGTCGAGCAAGCTTTCCTTCCTCGGTTCTAGCTTCGGGGGTCCAGTGCCATTCCAACAAGCCAATTCCTCAAAACTCGCCGTTATTTCTTTTTAATCATCGATAAAGCAAAAAAGACCTAGAAAGACGACCGACTCCCATTGTCATTGTCCTTGACAACGACGCATAATCAAACACCATACGCAATAACGCACGCATTATTGCAGTTGCACGTTTATAACTTGGATTTGAAATTGCTCCGAATCGGCGACCCTCTGATATCCTCTCTTATCCTCTCCCTCCCCCCTCTATCCCTATTGGACAAATGAGTTCGATATCTGCTCACCACAAATCGGGCAGTCTTCACTTGTCGCCTTCCGGCCTCAACAAGCCCCCTCGTCCTCGTCGCCCTCGTCCTCTTCCACGCCGTTTTCTATTGCCCCTGGCTCCGGCTTTTCCTTTGCCCCTGCTGCAAACCAGGCTCAGGCCCATTTGCGGGAACGGCTGGGTCGCACCTCAACTCCTGATTCCGAGGCTCTTGCGAGTAGCGACGACGAGCCTGATGCGCATAATCTTGCTGTCCGTTCCGCTGCCGTCCCTTCTGCTAGCTCCCTAGATCCCCTTTCTCTGTCATACTCCACGACCTCGTCTTCGCTGTCCCAGACCCTGACAGCTACCCCCCTGAATCCCTCGTCTTTATCATCCTCATCAACTGCTGCTGCTATCACTACTAATACCACTGCGTTATCATCGTCGCTGTCCACCGTCGCACCTCACCCCCCTATCTCCACTTCTACTTCCAACCCGGCTTCCATTATCGCTAAGCCCGCCCGCCGTACTTCGTGGCTGACGGATACTTCGTCGCCCCTGATGTCTGGCCTCCGCGGAAAGGCTCCTTTGCCAACGCTATAAATATGTCGCCTACCACTTCTCATCCAAACACGCCCGGAACTGACTCTACCTGGGGCACTCATCCGGCCTCTGCCGGTCTCCAGCGTGCCGGTCAATTTCCCTGGGCTAGCGGCATATGGAACACAACTTCTACGTCGACTGGCGCCGCTAATTCTACAGCTGCCGCCACAAATGCCGCAAATTCCGCCCCTAGCGACCGCAAAGACGCTCCTGCTCGTTTTGCTGAACATCTCCCCTCACCTACCTCGACCGCTTATCTTACAGACACTACTAATCCTGGCCCTTCCTCGGCTTCAGCTTCTGCCTCTACCGGGGGCGTCATTGCGCAGCCTTCCTCTATCCTTAAACCCCCCGGTTCTGCCACTGTTACTGCCACCGGCACCAACACTAGCACTAGTATTGGCAATGGTGTCGCTACTATCCCTGGCTCAAACCAACCCTCGTTTCCCTTCACGATTCCCCTGCAGCCTACGATTAAGACCCATCGGTCGCAGTCATACTCGGTCGGCCAACTTGAGTCACATTCCCCTGTGACTGTGGCATCTGCCGGTGTCATTGGGAACAGAAGTCGTCCCCCACAATCTGGAATCCATCATCGGGCATCGCGTCCTAGTATGCTTGGCGACTTGAGCGAGGGTGGTCTAGGAAAGCTGAAGGAGGTTGATGACGACAATGATGATGATGAGAACATTGATCCTATCCAGCCCGCCCCCCCATTCTTTCAGTCTATCGAGGCTAAGACTATTGAGAAGCTTGAGCGTGAAAACGCTATGCTGCGTCAGCAGCAACAGCAATATCAAAATGCCGCAGCAGCAGCAGCTCGTGCAGGCCCTCGCCCCCGCACGTCTTCTGCCTATGGCGCTTCTGGCCCTGCCACTGTATTCCGCCCCGAAGAGCCCTCTGATTACGCTATTGATGAGCTAGACGAAACTTTTGATACTGTTGATGCTATGTCAAAAAAGCAGCATATGGGTCGTCGTCTTAGTGAATACACCATCCCGACTGCTTATCGTTCTGGTTTTCCCACGGAGCCTCGCAAGAACGATAGCCTGAAGCAGAGAGCCTTTTGGCAATCATCTCTGGGCTTTGGAGGTCTTGGCGACATTCCTCAGAGCCGTCGCCATTCATTCGCTAACGTTCCTACCCGCCAACCCTCTATAACTTCTATGACAGAGGCCCAGGCTACTGCTTTGGAACAAGCCATGCTTCCCGAAACAAAGTCTGCTCAAGACTTTGGTTATCCGTATGAAAGTTCTAACAACAATGGTACGTAATTTGATCCTTGAAATGTTAATCCTTATGGCACCCATGGTTTGATGCTAATATTGAATACTTTCGCTCTGGTGTAGGTGTCTCCTACTTTTCTGGAAATACAAGCCTCGTTGCGTCCCCTCAACAACCGATGCAACATGGTGGATTCCCCAATCCCTTCCCTACCCCATACTCTATGCACTCTTTCTCCGGACGTACCGCCTCTCCTAACCACAATGCATTTCCCATCTCGCAACCACGCCACAACCAGCTGCTCCATATTGTTCTATTTAAGTGCGCGCGTGCCGACGTCTTCTACATACAAGATGGAACTGGACTCGCAGTTAAGCCGGGCGACCTCGTCATTGTCGAAGCAGATCGTGGCACTGATCTCGGTACTGTGGCAAAGATTGGCGTCGACTGGCAGACTGCCAAAGAATTAAAGGAACACTATGCCGAGGAGCAGTACAAGTGGCTTATGATGTATTCTCAAAATGCAAAAGCTGCACAGGACAATCCTATTAGCATCACCGGTGGGTCTGGAATGGCCCAGCCTGGTGCCATAGGTGGAATGGGCCCCCCTGGCCAGCAGCACCATATGCAAGAGCCCGTGTCTAACGAGCTCAAGCCTAAGCTGATCAAGCGTCTTGCCCAAAATCACGAGATTAGTGCTCTCCGTGAAAAAGAAGGCAACGAGGCTAAGGCCAAGCGGATATGCATGCAGAAAGTCAAGGAGCATGGTCTCAACATGGAGATCCTGGATGCCGAGTTCCAGATGGACTGGAAAAAGCTGACGTTTTACTACTTTGCTGATTCATATATCAACTTCAATTCGCTGGTTACTGATCTTTTCAAGATCTACAAGACTCGGATTTGGATGTCGGCTATCAATCCGGCATCGTTTGCTAGTCCTACTCTTGGACTCCAGGCTCCAAGCGGTGTTGGGCCGGGTGCTGTGGGCACAGGGAGAAGCGGTGTTGCCAGTACTGATCGCCGTCAATCCTCTCAGCAGCATAGTCATATGCAGGCCCAACAGCAAGGGCAACACCCTCTGCAGCAAGCTACCCCACAGCATCTGTCTCAGGGTCAACAACAGCAACAACACCATCAAGCCCTAGGCCAGCAGCACCATCAGCAGCACCATCAGCATCAGCATCAACATCAGCACCAGCACCAGCATCAACACCAACACCAACATGCTGCTCAGCCCCAACTACAAGTCTCCAACACAACGCAACAATCGGGAAATCAACAGCAACAACAGCATCATCAGTCACAGCAGCAGCTTCAGCAACAACGCTCTATTGCTCGCCACATGCAGCCTAACTTTTCCAATGTACCTATGCACGTATCTATGTCCGGCATGAACACCGGGGGTGGCATCAACACTGGTAGCAGCATGTACACTAATGGCCCTCTCCCTGCTGCTATCCCCAACTCTGGCGTTAATGTTAACCCTATTACCGCGTCTCAATACACCAACTACGGCAATGCCCCTAGAGGCGCTCCGAGCCCGTATGGTGCTGGTTCTGGTGCTAGCCCAAACATTCCTCAAGGCCCAAGCCCCGGCCATGCTCATGGACCTAGTTCTGGCCCGGGCCATAGTCCCAGTCCCAGCACACCATGGAATGCCGATGCCAGAAATTCCGACATGCTTTCACAGCAGGTGATGAGTGTAGCCGGGTCGGCATCGCCTAGTGGTCATTCAGATTGGGTTAATGCCTTTCAGAGCTTGTCGATGAACTCGCGTTAAGAGGAGGGGCTAGGTTTTGGTGTACTGCGTCTTGGAGAAGGGCTCTTAGGAGAAGCTTACAGCAGTCTAAGCTTCTACTCCCCTATCTTTCCTTTCGCATTTGTCATTTTACATATGCCTTTTTCCCCTTTTTATTCTTTGATTTCCTTTCGCATTTGTCATTTTACATATGCCTTTTTCCCCTTTTTATTCTTTGATTTCCTTTCTTTTTGTCCTGTTATATTCCTCTTCTTCCCTTCCTCTCTTTACCTATACACTTGTGGTCGGCCTTCAACAGATATTCTCTTTCCTTATTCTTGGTTGTTTTTTGCAACATTTTTAGACGAGCGGTAGACGTTGTCTTTGTACATGACTTGGGACGTCGGTATGTCTCACTGGCGTTTTTCTTTTCTCTTTCATTTCCCTTTATTCCTTTATTTTCTTGCCTTTTTCCTTGTTTCTACCTTCTGGTATACCTAATTCTCACCTGCTTCTCTGTTTTCCTCTTGTCATTTTTATTCTTTATTTTTTGTCCGATTTGCTTCCACACCTCACTTCTTCATTATCTGGTACTACACCTTGTTGCGACTGTTTTCATTTTTGTATGCTACATATATTATTTCCTCGTCTTGCTCTTCTGTCCGTCTTTTTGTCTTCCTTGCTCTGCTTTCCCTCCTACAAGTCTACGTCCTACACTTACACAACACAACACACGCACATCCTTAAAGACATGCCGATAGACATGATTGTATGCTTGGTTTCTTTTCTATTTTCTGCATAATACCAACTTCTGGCTTGATTTATGAAGAACTGTGTAGTTGCAAAATTGTCAATTGTTCGTCACTCTTCATTTTTGAGCTTCGTTTTCGCCTTTACTTCACTGATTCCTCCATTTTAGCTCTATCATAGTTTATCCTTTTCTTTGATGCCTTTGTTTGTAATTTGTCAGCATCCTGAAATTAACTTTGAGTATTTGAGAGTGTATAGTCTTTCCTATGTGCTGTCTTGACCATTGTAACTTCTCAAGAGGTAGGAATGCCGTGCTAGATATGGGCTACAACTTGCTGTTTGATATGTCAAACGTGCATCACCATCAGAAGCCCTTTCCCTATAGACCTTTTGCTCTGCTTGATGCCTAGTTGCTTGTGTGTAGAATGACAGAGACGCTACAATTATCATTAGCCTGGTGCCGACTGAAAGAAATCATTGTTGAATTTGCCCTAAATATATTTTGCATTATGTATCTGATTAAATTCTATAACAACTAAATCCGGCATCATACATGAGTAGATCAAGCTATGCATATAAGCCTTCCTTTGCGCTTTATGATGTCAGTATGGCCTGCGTAACAGGAGACTAACACGTGCAGGAGACACAAAATGTTGTACGAGTTCCTTCCTATATCAAAACTATAACATATTGCAGTTACTCAATTCTCGTGCTTGACCACAAAATTGAAAAAGAGAATTTTTCGTCTGAACAAAAGCTTTTCCCGTCCTATCCCATTTTCTTTTCCCTTCTCTTTGTCTCTGTCTATACATTGCGGAAGAAAAGTAAGAGAATGCAAAATGGCGCCTCGACAAAAGCCCAAAAGGAAGACCAGAGGTATGACTGTTTGGCTGTTATTGTTATATACTTGCGATTCTTCCCCTGGAAAAATAACAGGAAAACGTGTTTGCTGACTCAGGTATATAGAGTTAGAAGATCTCCTCAGCAGTAAAGCCTCTACTGCGGCAACAAAGCCGATGAGCCCACCAACATCTACAGCTGCGCCACTTCCACCTACATCAGCTACCAAGAGCCCCTCTCATGGTTATGATCAAAGCAACGTTCCTTTGACAAGAACGCGGACGCGGGCTCAAGCAAAAGTCTTAGTTTCTCCGCCTCGCTCGCCGCTAAAGGATATCACAGCCAACCAAGCTCCAAGCACAAACTTCATTGGCTCTTCATCCGATGCCTCTCCTAAGAAGCCTGACGTGAATACAACCCGGAACTCGGTTGATAGTTTGACTAAAACAAAGGTACCCCGCCTACCGCCACCCTGTGAAACAAGCAAGCCTCAGGCTAGCCCCCGGAAGAAACCTGGCCAGGCTATCAGTGCTGGAAAAAATGGCATTAGCACGCCCAAACCTAAGCTTAAGGTATACAGCAACGAGCGGACTTTCTTTTCACCCAAGTTACCCCAAAACAGCACACCGGTTATGAGAGGCGCCTTAATGACCAGGACTCTACGAGAAGAGCTACTCGGTAGCATGGGAGAAGAGAAGCCAGCCGAAGTTGAAGGGAAGGAGGCGATAGATGCCAGCTCACACCTTCGCTCACCCGTCATAAATACCTATGGTATGGGCAAACAAAGCCTACGTGATCGGACTCTTCAAAAACCTATTGCTCGACATACTTTTAACACTTCAACTCGAGCTGATTTGAATGAAGAGGAGAAACTTTGGGATGTTCCATCAAGCCCAGTCAAAGTGCAGCGTCATATCGAGCTGGATGCCACATCGACACCCCCATTGCCTTTGATCATGACTAAAAACAGAAACAGAAAATACAAGGCGGATGTCATCCAAAATCCTAAAGCTCCTTTCGCGGAAATGGGGAATTCTGTAACTTTGGATAGTAAATCCCCAAAAGTTTCGTCCACCGGCAGAGGGGGTCTTGGAGTTGAAATTAAGGAAGAAAAGAAACCCCCTGAGCCCATTTTTGAGCCGAACAGAGAGGGCAATTCTGCTATCCTTATTTCTAGTGATGAAGACTCGGCATCCGAGGAATTAGATGTTGATGGCGACTCAGATGGCGAGTTCATGCAACAGACCAGGAAAAAAGTGCCTTCGCCTGCCGAGGGAAGAATTGTCACTCGGTCACAAAAGAGAGATACTACCCCGACGCGGGAACTAATCGACACAAACCAAGCAAAAATGTTAAGCGAACAGACCTCGCCTCCTTCCAACTTGCCCAAGACAAGCAAGGAAGATATTTACAAAATGAAATCACCAACTGACGTAGCAAAGACAAAGCCTATCAAGTATAGGAAGCAAAGGCAGAAAGACAACCCCCCGCGAGCTCAGGAGCCTGGCCATTCTGATGTGCCAGCCGACCTGAAAGCCGTACAAGCTGCTACGGGGGAGATTTACAATCTTATTAATTCTAAGGCTGAGTCGAAGTACGAGCCAAAGCCAACAAAGCCCACGAAGAAGAGCCGCTCGAAAAAGTCTGCCGCAAACTCGAATATTTCGTCTATTGAAGAGTCAATGAAATTATTGACACAATTCCTTGATAGCACTGAGAAAACGAAGGAGACTAAAACTACGAGAAAGCGAAAAAGCAAAGCTCAAAAGGCTTTAACGCCGGGGGAGAGGCCGGCAAAAAAGCAAAAGACAGAAGCTGCCGGCAAAAAGGCCAAGGCAACTAGCCTGTAAGCATTTGTACAATGCATCCGCTTTACACAACATCCATGTACTAACCTTCCCCCATCAGGTCCTCACTCATGGCGACAAAGATACAAAGCGCTCAGTTGAAACAGTTGGAACAGTTGAAGCTTGAATCTCAAGAGTCATTGGTTGAATCTGAGATGACAATTGGTCACGAAAACAAAGCACTCATTTCCAAACTTAAGAATGAGAGTCAGAAACTGTAAGTCATATATATATACTGTTTACTTTTAGAGTCTGACTGTTAACATTCACGTCAGAGTACGTCAAGTTCAGAATGTATATGAGTCTATCATCATGCAGATGAACGGCCTGGAAGATTCATTTGATGCTAGTGCTCCAGGCGCTCAAAAGGCCGGGAAAGATATCGCGCATGTTGTCAAACATGCCCGAAGTGTCAGTACGATTTACAACGATGTGAAAGAAGAATTCGAAAAGTATCATATTAAAGTGCCCATCGAGCGCTGGAACAAGGACTGGGACGAAGTTGATGAGATAATCGGTCTTGGCGAGCAGCTTGGCCAGAAGATACTCCAGGCACATATTTCAGCAGAACTTGAGCCTGGTAGAGCATATTGTCAGTTGATGGATAGCCTGAGCGAAAAGGAAAAAGCTATTATGCCTCTGTTATTTTCCGAGAGCTTGAAGGAGTTACAAACAAAGTCATGGGGGCAGGCTGTTTGGGGGCTATGGGATGCACTGGAGTCTGTAGCTGAAGTTATAGCATAAGATTATTAGTAAATTATAATCTAGTTTTGTTTTATCTCTTGAACCACAGATATTCCTACTTGATCATTTACATGAAATTAAGTACGATTTTTATCCTTGTAGTCTTGTACTACCACGAACAACTATCTTAATAGCGGTGTAAAAAGCGGGTATCTTTTGGCATAGATTTAATAAGTGGGGTCTGACCGAGGAGGGCTCAGATACCCCACTTTCAAAGGTCTGCCCTAGGGCGCTAAGCCACATTTGAGTAGCGAAAACCCACAAACGCCACCCACCAGAAATTTCGAAATTCTGAACAAACTTATTTGGCAGGTCAATTTTTCTTCATCTTTCTATCCCACTCAATCTGTGTCAACCAAAAGTCTCTATTCCGGCCCACATACAGGTACGTTTGCTCAATGAATGAAGAGATGCTTAGCTTGAGGTGAATTGATGGCAGCTGAGTTACTTGGACGATTACTGTTTATTGAATGATGAGGAAAATCTCGACGACAATGGCGACAACTACGGCATTCTGAAGAAACGGACAAGTTTGGAAATTTTCGTCTCATGAATCATAGGCACCCGGACTCTGTCGGTCGTCATCTCTATTGTTGGTGACAAGGGCGGGCTAGCTGAAAAGGCTTCCCAAGCCATGGCCCTGAGATACCGAAACCAACTCTCCACCAGCGTCAACAGTTTCAACCTCGTCAATCAACAAGATTTCTACCGGTGCCATCGCTCTCAACTCACTGATCATCTCTTAATGGCGCCCTTGCTAGCTGGCGTAATTTAGACGCTAACTTCCATTTTTTAGTCACAATGGGTGCCCTCAAGTACGTTGAAGAGCTTCAGAAGCGCAAGCAGTCGGATATCATCCGCTTTCTGCTCCGTGTTCGCTGCTGGGAAGTATGTTAAACCGAACCACCACTCGATCCGAGTCCGAAATACAAATACCGTGATACCAATATGTGGATGCTCTTGGGCTGTAATCCACGCCGGCATGTAACCCATGTCGTCGACACTGCGGCAAGAAGTCTATGCAGCCTTCTGAAATATGAAGTCTTAGAGATGAACGCCGTGGTGTCGAAAGGACGATATGGGGAACTACTGGATTGTGGATTTCATCACCCTTCATCCTTGCTATACACTCGTTGAACATTATGCTGAGAGTGCATCAATATAGCTCCGCCAGTTGAACGTCATTCACCGTGCTTCGCGCCCCTCGCGCCCCGACAAGGCCCGCCGCCTGGGATACAAGGCCAAGCAGGGCTACGTTGTCTACCGCGTGCGTGTCCGCCGCGGTGGCCGCAAGAAGCCCGTCGCCAAGGGTGCCACCTATGGTAAGTTTTACTTGTTCCCCTTTATTCTCGTCAGTATTAGATGTTGCAGAGCACTAACTTCTTTGCAGGCAAGCCCACCAACCACGGTGTCAACCAGCTCAAGTACCAGCGCTCTCTGCGCGCCACTGCTGAGGAGCGTGTCGGCCGCCGCTGCGCTAACCTGCGTGTTCTGAACTCCTACTGGATCAACCAGGACTCGACCTACAAGTACTTCGAGGTTATTCTGGTCGACCCTCAGCACAAGGCCATCCGCCAGGATGCCCGCATCAACTGGATCTGCAACCCTGTCCACAAGCACCGCGAGGCCCGTGGCCTCACCTCCACCGGCAAGCGCTCGCGTGGTCTCAACAAGGGCCACAAGTACACCAAGACCACTGCCGGTCGCAGAAAGACCTGGAAGAGACACAACACCCTGTCTCTGTGGCGCTACCGGTAAATGCGTTGAGGACGGCGGCCTGGCAGCTCAGCTCTTGTGGGTCCGTTGGTGCGTCAGTTCTTTTCGCAGTGTCTGCCATCTGCCATCACTACCGTCGCTGCTATTGAGAAGCTGGGGAAGTGTATGGGATCACCAATGGGCCATGGCCATTGCTGTGGGCTAGGAAAGGGTTCTACTATGCTTGACGAAGGCTTCTACAATTAGTTTGATGGATAAAAAGTGATTTGGCAGATAGGAGTAGATCGCTCGGGGTATATATGCCCAGTCAAAAAAAAAAGAGGGTTCAACAAAGGAAACAAACATTTTGCGTACAAGTAGTATTTCTTTTCTCCCTTCATTCTTGGTGTATTCCGAGGAGATGAGACTGTTGGTCGGTCAAGACGTCGTCGATCTGTCTTGGCCAATCATGTATTGTTTTTTTATTTTCATTTTTCCTTTTGTTTTGGCGTGGCGTTCTCGGTCATCAGATCACGATTGTTTTTTACTGTTGTTCTTTATACCTATCTCAAGAGTTTCCAGACTTGGATGGTTTAAACTAACGTATGTGGCAATCTCAATGCAACTAAAATCGGTTTCATGTCTACTGTGAGTAAGCACATGTAAGCAACGTCCGTTTCTACAGTTTGATATTTCGACTTGACTGTAACCAACGTTTGAACCAGGGAAGGGCCGATGTAGTTACAGTATGTATCAGTAAGAAAAGGGAGCGAAGTGTGCAGCTAAGACTTGATTAGTAATCAGTAAGTGTACTTTGATGACATGATCACCAACTCCAATATGAATACAACAAGGATTGCCTCATCATGGAAAATAACCGTCAGTATAGAATAACCATCAAAAGGCAATCTTGCTATCAGGGAGCTTATATCGCACTTCTGGAACCTAGTCAAACTATCTATGTATTTTCAAGTATCCAAGACTCGTTTATCCAAGTCTTAATGCATGATACTCTCCCGTCTGCATCAGTGGCTTTACCTTTCTTTTCTTTTTTTTTTTTTTTCTTTTCCCAGTCAGTCTGAGCGCCATAAACTGTATGTTTTCTAGTATCATAGGTTCTTGAAGATAGGATACACATAGCAGGCGAGGTGGAATCACACCAACACACTCTTCTTCTTCTCGTCTTGTCGGGAAGGCTGCGTAACCACGGTGCTATGTCGAGTCAGCGATAGACCAAGTTTCTTGAGATCGTCGTTGTGTATTTGATGGTAGGTGAAATTTCCTTGTCTTTTAATATGGGGGTGTCAGACCTGATTCTTCAGTTGCACCCTTCCTCACTCGATTTCTGGAAACCGAAGCCGAGGCGAGGGTACCAACTCCGGCAAAGCCACTAGAAGGCTAACACAAGTTGTACAGGAAAGTTCTTCTCCCCCTCTCTAGAGCGAGATTCTCCAAGGCTCTCTGAAGACCACACAATATCAATCAGGTTTTGATAGTGTGCGTCAAGGGATTCCTGATCTGTCAGCAGACGACGGCAGACGGCGGCGCGGTGGAACCGAAGATGTATATATATATATATATATGCTGGGCTTAGGCTTGCTGACAATCAAATGCTCAATGGTCTTTTTGATTTTCGGTGTAATCGTAGGAATGAGAAAAGGCCTTCCGAGTTCAGTTCCATAAGCACATGCTAATCTAACTACATGCAACATTGTGTTGACGACACGAACCCAGATCTCCCCCAGCTCCGTACGGCATTGGTCGTGGTAACAAGGCCCCCCAAGTCTAACTCTTCCAAAGCCCACTGGCTGTCACAGATACAAGGCGACTTGGTCGAGAAGCCAATATGCATCCACGGGGCAAAGTTTAGGTAACTCACATGCTCATTGGGCTTAACTGTAAGGTGTGAAACAGCATTTGATTCACCAGTGCCCAATGGTGCAACAATCGACGTGCAAGGGGATGGATTATCTCCTTGAATCTTCCGTAAAACTTTCCTGATACTTCTCAAGGGTGTAAAGGCGGGTACTTGCATACCCATAGAGAGAGGATGGAATGGGCCTTTCCACCAACTTTGAGTCCCTCACTTACTTTAGTCCATCCATGCACTGTCGCCTACTTCCGCCCCAATGGTTGCATCCCAAGCCAAGAAAAGGCTTGAGGGCTGGTGACCCTGATATGGTCCCTGTTTTGCTCTAGTTCTTTGGACTCCTCTGCGAGGTCTAAGGACGTGTCGATATAGCCAACCCGTTGTTCTGACGGACTTACGCATTCCCACCTATCAGCAAGTTTCCAGCCACCGCCTCATGACAAGCCAGGATGGGCTTACTAGGAGCATCCCGATACTATCACGTACAGGCCATATCAGGGACCGCCGTCTTGTCATGTCAAAAGTATGAACTCTATTATGTCGGAATTAGATAAAGCCGGGAAATATTTGTGAGCTCGCAAGAGCCGGGTCAAGAAATACGATAAGGCATCGTCCAAGACTAGCATGAGGGTCGTCTGCCTCTGTATCCTATGTTCACTTTTGTCTTCAGTCAGGCTTCACTTCCCGTGCACGAAGAATGCTTAGCTATCCATATTCATATACACAGCATGGATTATAATACAGCCCACCAGGTTCGATATTAAAAGAAAACTAAATAAGTAGAATTGGTAACGAATACAGAAGAGAGCAACAACAACAACAACAACAACAACAACAACAACAACAAGCCAAGACAAGACAAGACAAGACAAGAAGAGAAAAGAAAATGCGGAATAGATACAGAAAGCAAGAAATAGGAAAAACAAAAGAGAATAGGAAGAAAAGCCCTCAACACCAAGAAGATATTCGGCTCGTTTTGTTGTAGTACACGAGGAAAAGAAAAGAGAAGAAAACGAATTAGAGGACAGAAGGCAAGAAAATGAAAAAATGAGACAAATATCGTATCTAGTCGTGGCCAAGGTCGTAAAAGCTAGTGGTAGCAGAAGAAGAAAAAAAAAAAGCGAAAGAATAAAATGATGTAAACAACCGAAATGGACGAGGATGGTATAAAGGTGAAGAGTGCCTGCTTGTGATGATGTCATATGCTTTGATGACGTAGTGCATCATCCAGGGTCTCCCGCTATTTCCTGTCCGCTCCGGTGCACAAGATGAATAAAAAAAGATACCTCCACGAACTCGACTCTGACTGCAGGGTGGTGATACAAGGCTGAAAAATAACAAGAGAGACCACAATGAATGGAGGTACTGGTGAAATATCAAGAGAAGAAGAAAAGAAGAAAAAAAAAAAGAACAGGTGGAAGTGGAAGTGCAAGAGAAAGTGGAAACACCAGGATCAAGGCCAGTCCTCGTTTCCAGAGGCAATAGTTGTAGCAGATGCAGATGCAGATGCAGATGCAGATGCTGACGCACCATTGCCTCCGCGCAGCCCACGCGATCCACCCACACGTGAGCCGTTGCCGTTACCACTGCCACTTCCACTGCTACCAAGCCCAAGGCCATTGGCATACGTAAGTCCGCCACCAGCCCCAGCCGTACGGGGCGTGGCCGTTCCCGATGTCACCGTCGACGAAACTTCGCTACCAATGGTACTCATAGTCTTCGCACCAGACCCAGATCCGACAGACAGCTGCTGGCCCTGGTTCTGCACGCCACTGGCCGTGCTATGTGCTGTGTTGCTGCTACTACCACTACTGGTGCTGCTGCTTCCACTGCCGCTTCCACTACCACTTGTGCTTCCGCCATTGCTGGTGCTGCGCTGCAGAGCCGTCTGGCCCCCAGTTCCATCATTGGAGGTCATGCCACGAGTTTCCATGTTGTTTATACGGCCACCGATACGACGGCCGTGGGGGGTCGATCGGATAGAAGGGAGAATAGGGCGAATCGCGTCAATAAGAGCCGACTTTTTAGCAGGGGTGGCGTAGTCAAGAGCCGTTTGGACGACATAGTTGGCGAAGCCGTCACGCAGACAGCGCTCAAGCTCAGCGGGGTTCAAAAGCTCTTCAACTATCATATCCTTGGAAACATCTGAAGCACATCGGATGCACTTCTCAATAACGTTGGACGAGAACTTGTGGCGCGACAGAAGGCCAATCGAGTTCCGGAACTGGACTACCATTGGCTCAGTGTAGTTAGGCTCGTTGAGATCGATGATGTACTGCACAACATAGTTTCCATAGGGATCCTGGACTAGCACATTCGCGTCCTCTGTGATGCGGGCAATTAGCCACCCCTGCTGCTTTTCGTTGGCATGGTCGATGCAACGCTGCAGCACACAGCATCCATGGCGGTGAGTACCAACATCGACACATTTGCGGCCCACAGCGTCGAAGATGAACTGGGCGTCTTCAGGCTTAAGCTTGTTTAGACACTTCTGGATCACATGATTACCATTGATGTTCTGGATCAGCTCGACAACACGGAAACGCAAAGCATCAACAATTAGGGCAATCTGCACGTCGGTATGCACAAACTCAATCATCTTTTGCAAGGCACGGGTGCCATGCTGGTTAAGAGCAATGGACACCATGTCGTGCGATGCGTTGCGGATGAGGGTAGTGCGCTCCTCCTCACTGCACGATTCGAGGAGTTTTTGGCAGAGATAGTTGCCAAAAGGATCGGTCATGAGCTCAACAACATGCTGATTAGTTTCAGTCCAGATAGCGTGTGTTACGTCAGGATTGTGCTCTTCAAGGCGGCGTTGAAGGTAGCGGCAGCCATGCTGATCTTTGCACAGCTGGTATATTTGCCCAATGACAGCTTCGAGGGGAAGGTTGTTGTACTTGTTATTGACTGGAGCAGAGGGGCTTCGTTAGTGAATAGACTTTGTGAAAAAGAAATAGGCCTAGCTTTCAGCCTATGAAAAGGCACGGGCGAGTATCTTGTCGAGCAAAACATACCATCATTTTCTTGCTGGCGACGGCTTTGGATAACGCGTGCCTGGCTATCTCTGCCATGGGTAGGGCTAGAGTAACTGGTCTGAGCCTTGGTAGGAGGGGGCTGTACAGAGCCCGCATGAGACTGATTGTTGCTGTGGGCAGGCGTAAAGCTCTGTTGTTGCTGATGGTGTACGGGCGATTGTTGCTGCTGTTGGTTTGACTGGAAAGTATTGATGCTCATGTTCTGCATGCCCATACCTAAGATAGGCATCATGAGCCCATTAGCCGCAGATTGAGAGCCGGGAGCAGGATTGAAGCTTGTAGAAGCGGGAAAGAAGGGATGTCCGTTTGAAACAGCAGACTGCGGGCTGGCCTGGCCACCCGCAGAGGGACCAAAAGAGGCAGCGCCAGCATGAAGAGAAGACATCCCATGGTATGAAGCTGAGCTAGTGCTAGCACTGTTCACTTGATCGCGGGGAAGGGGCAAGCTGTCTGCTCCCAGCTGACTATTGGAGCGGGAGGCCATGGAGCCTCCCAAGCGAGACATTGGGTTGAACAGGCTGCTAGAGGCGGGCTTAGTTGAGGGTGTATCGGTAGGTGTGTAGCTACCGCTCATGTTGCCGACAGGCGATGCGATTGCGCCATTTGGAGGGCTAATCGGGGTAGGATTCCCAGGAGAGGAATCGGCGACACTATTTTCAGTGAGGAATTTGAGGTCGAGAGAGCGACGGAACGAATTTGGCATGGAAGAAGGGCCAATGGGAGACGGAGCACCAAAACTAGAGCGGGTGCGACTTAAGAAGCCCCAGTCACTAGCACCAAGGGATTCATTTGCGGTTGTGGGTTTGCTAGGAGCGATTTCGATACCAGGATTCTATGAAAGACAAGTTGTTAGTGAGCGTGGCCAGGAGTCCGTGGAACCAGGGAAATGAAAGAACGGCGGCCAAAGTAAGACAAAGTACGCGTAGGTTTTTTGCGCGGGTCTATTTGCCTTTTTGCTTGGATTCACTGTCTTTGGCCCATGTTTCACGATGGTCTTTTAGAAAGCAGATGAAAAAGAAAAAAAAAAAAAAAGAAATAAGAAGACGGTTCAAGGGAAATAGAAATGAAACAAAAAGGACTCACGGCAGTCTCTCTCGGATAGTCAGATTCTAAGTGCGAATCAGAGGTGGTATCGTTACCAAAGAGGAATCGTGCGGTGTTGGCTTGGTCAAGACCATCCATATCGGAAGCAAGCATTCGTATGTGAGACTGGCCGGTAGAGGCGGAGGGCATGGAGTATCGATTGGTTCTACTATAGAGAGGGAGAGAGAAACGGTTAGTGGACGTAACAGAAGAGGAGGAACACGTGAGTCAACCCTGCCATGGTGCTAGCCCTTGAGTTTTAGAGTAGAGTGACGTACGTGCTGGTTGGGCGGAAGTTTGTGTTATCATAGCGACCAGATATGCTGCTGCTGGCCCCAAGACCAAGGCCGCCTCCAATAGTGGCATCATCGCGTTCTTCATCGCCGCTGTTGCGGCGGGACACAGGCACAGAACGGAAAGTAGTGGCCGGGTCATCCCAGGCAATATTGCGCTGTAGGCCCAGACCTTGGTGGTGCGATTGCAAAAGGGAAGTCCGAGCCAGGCGACTGTAATATCCAGGCGGTGAGGCAACATTTGACATGGAGTAGCGGTTAGGGCGGGCCATGAAGCCAGGAAAGATAGCCGAGTCGTAGCGCTCGTGTGGAGGGGTTGTAGGCTCGGACTGGTGACCGTTAAGCTGGTGGACCTCTTCGGTAAGCTGAGCGAGTTCAAGCTCTTCGCGACGTTGGGATTCGTCGAGTCGCTGCATTTCCGCCTCGAAGCGACGACGCTGTTCACGGAGACGCTCATATTCGGCACGTTTCTTCTCGATCTATAAGGGAGGGGAGGGTAGCAAGAGAACGGGTTAGAAACATCCGGAAGGGGGGGGGGGAGGGGGGCTATAAAACACGCATAGGGAGGACAAGATGGACATACTAGTTGAACCTTTTGATAGGCAATCTGCAAGGGAGAAGGGAGGCAAGAAGCGTTTAGGTTAGCTTGAGGATATTTCTCTTCAACGGCGGTCTTAAAGGGGCGTATGTGGTGGCTGTGACATACACTGTAATCAGGCTGCTGTTGCGAGCCATCAAGGGCGCGAGCAATGGACAGCGAATTCATGGTGGCGGTAGTGGTAGGAGTAGTGGTGTGAGATGCGGCGATCGAAGAGGGTGAAGAGGCCGTATTTGTAGCGCAGGAAGGAGCACGTGTGAGCGGGTTGGGAAAGCGGCGAGGAAGACTAGTTGAGAGAGGGCTTATGGTGGATGCTGATGTTATTGCAGGCCCAGCCGAAGCGACAGTGGAAGTGTGGTTGCTGTATGCGTTGTTGCTATTGCTGTTGACAGAGCTGAAACCGAGGCCGGGACCGGAGTCAGAGCCAGAAGTGCGCTGGTCGAGAGTAGCAGCGGGTTGCGGTAGTGGCATTCCAGACGTAGATGCAGAAGAGGGTGAAGGCGAGACAGGGTGAGAGATGGAGGTAAAGGCGACGGGTATTTGCGGGTGTTTCTGGTGATGGTTTGGATTTGGATGATGGGGATGGCTTTGCAGTGACGATGGCGGCATCCAAGGAGTAACCATGCTATAAGAAGAGAAAAACGAGAGAAACGAAGAAGAATAGCAATGGAAAAGGGAAATAGAAAGGGGAAGGGAAAGGGAAAGGGAAAAGCCTAAAGAGAGGCGGCGGTAGAAATAAGAGAAGAGGAAACGGCGGTGATGACGAAGGGCGAAGGAAGAGCAAGAATTAGAGTAACAAAGTTGGGCTAGACAAGGCTAAGAGAGACAGACAGACAGGCAGGCAGGCAGGCAGACAGACAGACAAGATAGCACAGTACAGTACAGCAGGACACGGCCTAGTTAGTGGTAGTGGTGTGTGGTTTGACAGTAACGAGCAGCTTTAGCGGGCAGCCAGAGCAAAGCAACAAAGCCAGCCAAGGCGAAGCAAGGCAAGGCGAAGCAGAGCTATGGATAGATAGATAGGTCAAGGTCAAGGTAAAGAAGAGTATGGGCAAGAAGAGAGCAATACAATCAAGCCAGTGCGGGCCGGGGCGGGAAGATGGTGGAGAATAGGTACAAGCAAACAGAAGCAAGCAGCCAGCCAAAAGGGCGAAAAAAGGGCGAAAAAGAGAGAAAAAGAAATGGGAAAAAAAGAGAAAAAAAAAAAAAAAAAAAAAAAAGAAAAGAAAAGAAAAGAAAAGCCAGCGACAACAACGACAACGATGCGAGCACACGAGAAAGACACCAAAATTTTGTCAAATATAAAAACTAAAAAAATACAAAAAAAATTGCAAAAAAAAAAATACCGACCTGCTACCCTTCCCTTTCTACTACAAATATCACTCTTGTTCAGGTTCAGCTGCTCTGCTTTCTCCTTCTCCTTCGCTTTTGTTGTTGGCGCAAGCCATGCAACCGAGAAAAAAAAAAAAAAAAAAAAAAAAAAACTTGGGCGTTTGTAGAGTATAGTAGCACAAAGACAAAGATCCGGAGGCAGACGAGACGAGAATAAGGGAAATTTTAGGGGCCCAGAGACAAGAGACCAGAGACACAGCCGCGAATGACGAATCAAAGATCCAGAGTCTACATTACATTTTGCTTTTGCTTCTGCTTTTGCTTCTGCTTTTATTTTCCTCGTCTGTCTCTATCTCTGCCACTGCCTTCTTGCTCGTGCTCCCGCCCCTCTCCTAGCGCTCCTAGCGCTCCAACACAGCCAAAGGCTACCAAAAAGTTAAAAAAAAAAAATACCCCCGCCCTCCCCTAAAGCCGCCCCTAATCTGACCTGGACATGCGCCAACCCAGCCCAATGGCAAACTATAGGCCTGGGCTGCTTGCTATAGACAAAGGGGCCGACGCCAGCCCCTCTAGCGCTGTCGCCCACTGCACCACCATCACTACCACCACTACATCCAGCTAGCCCCTGAGTTCACCTACCCCATCTAACCCTTCTGTTCCTTCTTGGGCCCTGCTAATCAAAAAGGCCCGGTGCCGAGCCAAAGAAACCCTGTATTCCACTGTATCCCCGCCCCCGTTTTAGCTATCCCCCAGGCCCTGTAGCACCCTGTACACCTACTACAAGCCCTTCTCTAACGCACTAAACCCCAACGATCTACAGCCACAGCGACAGGAAAGCCTCATTTTATCACCCAAAATGACATGACGGGATGAGACAGTCAGGAACAATCACGAGCATGCAAACATAGCCTGCAGGACAATATAAAACACACACACACACACACACAGTTGTCTTTTTGCTTGCTTGCTTGCTTGCTTGCACAAAGAAAGACTAGACCAAAACTAAGAGCTGCTCCTTGTCCCTTCTGCCCCCCCCCCCGGCCGTTGCCAGCATACAGAACAAGAACTGCCGTTTCTCCCCTTTCGTAGTAGTAGTACCTTTGTGTATTCCTACACCGACAGCATCCTCATCCCATGCCGTTATCGTTATCTCCATTGTCTCCTGTCGCTCCTTTGTGCCGTTTGTCCTACCCTACCGCCCTTCTATTTTCTGAGGCAAGCCAAGCCAAAGCTAAGCAGCGCCGGTGTTTGCTGGCCCTGGCCTCTTGCGTCCTCTACCCGTCGCGTCTGGATCCCTTAGAAGCGGCTCACGATAAAAGAAGCAAATAGAAACAAAGACGAGGTCTTGTTTTGCCCCCTTCTCATCTGATCTTCATCTCCCTTCCTCTCCCCCCCCCCCCCCTTGCCTTCTGAGCCTCTTAGTCTTGGATTTCTTCCCGTATCTCCCAAGATCCCCTGGCTAGAAGGGCAACACGAACTCCGTTCTCTGGCTAGGAGTCAGGAAACACAGCAGGCCAGATTAGCCCACT
The DNA here is from genome assembly GCA_002742255.2 of Ceratocystis albifundus. NCBI lineage: Eukaryota > Fungi > Ascomycota > Sordariomycetes > Microascales > Ceratocystidaceae > Ceratocystis > Ceratocystis albifundus. Next base: position 1,049,001 of record MAOA02000029.1, on the reverse strand, counting down.
TTCTTCTATTCTTGCCTTGTCGTCTCGCTGTGTTGGTTGCGATGCGAGCATCTGGCTGGCACAAGAATGGAAGCAATAACATAGACCCACCCACCCGCCTTGTTCCTGTCTGCCTCAATCTTGGAACATGTGGCGTGGCATGGGCATGGCATGGGTAAGTTGCATTATTAATGCTCTGCTTCGTCGTCTTTATTTCATTCTTTAACCCTGTTTTATGCCAAGCTTTCCAGACAAACTGTTGACCTTTGTACCTTTCCTTATGCATGACGTGACCAGACATCACTGCATATGCATTGGCTCAACCCTAATAGAGGCTTCCGCGCCCATTTGAGTTATCGTCACGTGACTCTTATCACCCCGCTAGAAGCTAGCTTGAAGGTGGGTCTATCAGATCCTTCGTCGTCACTTTTTGATTGACGCCAAAAAGAAAATAATTAAAAATAAAAATATTAATTTTTTTTTCTGGCTGCTCAAATTCTCGCGATAATTTGCATGTCAAGCTTTTTTTTTCTTTTCCTCTTTTTGTGTTGAGTTTTCTAATTTTTCTTCTTCTTCTTTTTTTTTTTTTCGCTCCTATTTCACTTCTAGCTGCAAAAGTTCTTCTTTTATTCTCCGGGCATTTGTTTTTGCGACCCTCTGCTATTCTCCAAGATCATGCGCCTGGCGTGACTCGTGCATCATATCTCCCGTCGTTAGCTTGCTTGCTGCTGTCTTCTCCTAACCGCTTTGATACTTCTGCTGTCTCTGACATTCCCTCTTACCGCCCGAAATGGTGGTTCTAGATGATGGCTTTGAGGCGTTGTTAGAGCCGTTCTATAACGGCAAGAAGCTGACTGACCCCATCTCGACTCGTGAGGACAAGTTCCAGCTGCTTCCGGCCTTCTTGAAGGTCAAAGGTATGTTTTGTATATGACCGCTCACAGAAATAGACGCCGAACTTGTCGTGGAATTATACTAATTTGCTGTCTCTCTTTGCTAGGTTTGGTCAAACAGTGAGTCTTATCTGACACCCGGATTGTCCCCGGCGCCGGCGCCGCCTCCGAGTAGCCCAGGATGAAGTGAAGCTTGAGAATAAAGCTTTTCCAGAACGTACACAGCCAAAATAACACATGCGAAAAAGCTGACACCTTTGGTTTTATAGACATATTGACTCATACAACTTCTTTGTCGAGCATGAGATCAAGGAAATCGTTGCTGCAAACCGTACTATCAAGAGTGATGCTGATAGCACCTTCTGGCTAGAGTAAGCCTCCGCTCTGCACCACTCCCTCTCTACCCTGTGCCCTTTGCGCTGACACTCATCTCTCTAGATTTCTCGATATTCGTGTCCAGCGTCCCAACCGTCAGGACGAATCCGATTTCCCCCCCAACAGCGAAGTTACTCCCATGGAATGCCGTCTCCGTGATATGACCTACAGTGCGCCAATATTTGTCGACATTGCCTTCATCCGCGAAAGGCAGCGCGTTGTGCGCAAAAACATCCGTCTTGGCCGCATGCCAGTTATGCTGCGTAGTTCCAAGTGCTGGCTCAGTGGTGCCAACAACTCGCAGATGGAAGCTATGAATGAATGCCCGCTTGACCCTGGTGGCTATTTCATTGTTGGAGGCACGGAAAAGGTCATTCTGATTCAGGAGCAACTCAGCAAGAACCGAGTCATCGTTGAGGCCGACGAAAAGAACAACATCATCTCAGCCTCAGTCACCAGTTCCACACACGAGCGTAAATCCAAGACCTACGTGCAGTTTAAAAAGGACCGCATTGTGTTGTCTCACAACATTCTAGTCGAGGCTGTGCCCATTGTCATTGTTCTCAAGGCAATGGGTGGCCTCTCGGATCTCGAAATCATGGCTCTCGTTTGCGGCTCTGATGGTCGGTACCAGGACTCCTTTGCCGTCAACTTCGAAGAGGCTACCAAGGCCGGTGTCTTTACCCAGCAACAGGCACTTGAATACGTCGGTGCTAGAGTCAAGATGGGCGGTAGAAGGACGCCTGGAGGCCCGCAAATGCGCCGTAACCATGTTGAAGAGGGTCTGGATGCGCTGGCCAATCTGATCATTGCTCATGTGCCCATTGAGGGCTTAGACTTCTATCCCAAGGCCATATACATAGCCCTGATGACACGACGTGTACTGTTTGCCATGCATAACCCCACCCTTGTTGACGATCGCGACTTCGTCGGAAACAAGCGCCTTGAGTTAGCTGGTCAGCTTTTATCACTGCTATTTGAAGATCTGTTCAAACGCTTCATGTCTGAGGTCAAGATGAGCATCGACAAGTACCTCAAAAAGAACAACCGCGCCATTGCTCTTGATCCCGTTAATATCATCAGCAATCATGCCAATAGTATTGGGCAAGGTCTTAACCGTGCCATCCAGACAGGAAACTGGAACGTCAAGCGTTTCAATATGAACCGTGCAGGTGTCACCCACGTGCTCTCGCGACTAAGCTACATCGCCGCTCTGGGTATGATGACACGAATCTCGTCACAGTTTGAAAAAACCCGCAAGGTTTCGGGACCACGTGCTCTGCAACCGTCACAGTGGGGTATGTTGTGCACATCAGATACCCCCGAAGGTGAGGCCTGTGGTCTGGTCAAGAACTTGGCGCTTATGACCCACATCACTACTAATGTTGACGAGGAGCCTGTCAAGCGGTGGGTATTTACTATCGACCCTACTGCCGAGTCTATCCGCAACTTCACGGGCCAAGAGATGCACCAGCCTGGTAACTACATCATCCACATCAACGGAACACCGCTGGCGCTCACTCGCTACCCCAAACAGTTCACTGCGAAATTCCGCGCTCTACGCCGCAAGGGCTGGATTTCGCCCTTCGTTAGTGTGCATATGAACTCGCACTTTTCTGCCGTACACATTGCCACCGACGAAGGCCGTATCTGCCGGCCCTACATTATTGTCAAAAACGGCAAGTCCAATCTCAAGGCTGAGCATCTGCGGCTGCTGCAGCTCGGCAAGGCTACTTTTGACGACTTTCTCAAGCATGGAGTGGTGGAATATCTCGATGTCAATGAGGAGAACGATACACTGGTGGCTCTTAATGAGGACCACCTCACTAACTCGTCAACCCACATGGAGATTGAGCCCTTTACGCTGCTTGGAGCCGTGGCTGGCTTGATTCCCTTCCCGCATCACAACCAGTCACCCAGAAACACGTACCAGTGTGCCATGGGTAAGCAGGCTATTGGTGCTATTGCTTACAACCAGTTCAACCGTATCGACACTTTGCTATATACACTCGTGTATCCCCAACGGCCAATGGTCATCTCAAAGACTATCGAGCTGGTACGGTACGACCGCCTACCTGCCGGCCAAAACGCCACTGTTGTAGTCATGTCGTATTCCGGTTACGATATTGAGGATGCTTTAGTCCTCAACAAGGCCTCTATTGACCGTGGCTTCGGTCGTTGCCAGGTGTTCAAAAAATACACTACAGAGCTCCAGAAATACGCCAATGGCCGACAAGAGCAGCTTGGACGCCCCGTTAATGAGGGCGAGGGTGAGAGCCGGCGCCGTGTTGCCCGCGACAAGGCCCTCGATGACGATGGTCTGGCTACCGTCGGTTATCGCGTGCGGGCTGGCGAGGTCATGATCAAGAAGGAAACACCTATCGATCAGGCATCCACGGGCATCGGTGCCGATCGCGGCCCCAGCGAGTATCGCGACTCTAGCACTACGTACCGCACTCCCGATCCTAGCTATATCGACAAGGTCATGCTGTCAAGCACGGAAAAGGATACTGTAGTCGTCAAGGTACAGACGCGCCAGACACGACGGCCCGAACTGGGCGACAAGTTCTCGTCACGTCACGGCCAAAAGGGCGTGGTTGGCATTATTGTTGATCAAGAGGACTTACCCTTCAGCGATGCCGGCCTTGTGCCTGATATCATCATGAACCCACATGGTTTCCCGTCGCGTATGACGGTTGGCAAGCTTATCGAGTGTTTGACAGGCAAGGCATCAGTGCTTGATGGCCGCAAGGACTACGGGTTTGGCGATGCGTTCCGCTCACATCCTGTTGAAGATATGGGTCGCGTGCTGGTCGAACACGGCTTTTCGTGGGAGGGCAAGGACTATTTCACATCGGGCATTACCGGAGAGCCGTTCGAAGCTTATCTGTACAATGGGCCTATCTACTATCAGCGTCTTAAGCACATGGTGCAGGACAAGATGCACTCGCGATCAACGGGTCCGCGAGCCTCACTGACCCGCCAGCCCACTGAGGGTAGATCGCGCGAGGGTGGTCTGCGTCTGGGTGAGATGGAGCGTGATTGTTTGATTGCCTATGGAGCCTCGCAACTATTGCTAGAGCGGCTAATGCTGTCGTCGGATGCCGTACAAATCGATATTTGCCAGCGCTGTGGGCTGTTTGGTTACAAGGGCTACTGCACTACGTGCGACTCGACTAGCGAGGTGACGAAGATGACTATGCCATATGCTGCGAAGCTGCTGGTCCAGGAGTTGATCAGTATGAATGTGGGTGTGAGATTACAGCTAGACGATGAGTTCCCGCATCCGAACGAGTAGGGAGAAGGCAAGGCCGGGGAAGGAAGATTGCGAAGTATAAGCATGACATGATGTTAAAAGCTACGGCTGTAGGAATATAGATAGAAGAGAGTAACTAGCTACAATGACAAGAGAAGAATACCCATCATTATTGACTGTGACCGACAGGCCTGGTTCTTTTTTTAACTAGCTGCTGGCCCTTCTTCATCTTCATCCTCCTCTCTATGTACCACTGCCTTCAAGCCTGCTGCTACAACTTCATACTCCACTGCCTGGCTAACCCCGCAAGATGATGCCTTTACATGCGGTGCAAAGACCACTTTCATGAACCGCCTCCACGAGCTTCTGACTGTAACATCGCCCCTTTCGCGGCCATCTCCGTACTGGTCGTCGCCCGGCTCCATTTGCCCATAGACCGGCTGCAGGATTAGTGCGATACGCATGGCTACCTGAGTAGACCATACTAACCCGAGTGCCGGTGTCTTCATGCCCTCGTTGCCGAGAACCATGGGATCATCGCCCCAGCCGGTGAAGAAGCGGTGCTGGTGGTCCAGTTCCAGCGCTGCAATGGGTAGCGGCTCTGCCTGTGCCGAAGCCGTCGGCAAGCCCCAGGGAGCGTCTTCGGACAGTCCACCCCCCTCGTCATCGTCTGTGCTAGTGCTATCCCTGCTCGCTTGGCTTGCTCCCACGTCGCCGTAACTGCTTGCCTGAGACTGCGTCAAGCCTACGCCCGTCAGCGCACCTAGCCGATCAGCCACCTGATTCGCCACTACGACGGCAATGTCTAGCTTCTCTGCCAGCTTGCGTAGTGTGTGACCCAGCCGTGATAGTTCGGCACCGCGGGCGCTCAATGCGTCGCCTCGACGATCATACTCGACTCGATAGTTGGCTGCGACCGAGTCAATGACTAGCAGGCCAATATCTAGCCGTTCGACCATGACGGGTACTTGATAGGCTAGGATATGCTCCTGGCTCTCGAGGTCTGGCGTGGAGGCGCTGGCAATGCGATCGAGGCCGACAGCCCGTAAGCCGCGATGCACTGTGTTGTAAGCACGTAACACAGGGTTCGTTGCGAGCATCTGGGCCAGCCGACGGGTAGCCAGGGGAGCTTCGGTGGTAATGTACAACGCACCGCGGCCGAGACCACGTGGTGCTTCCATCTGCACGGCTAGCATCAGCGAGAACAACAGCTGTGTCTTGCCGGCGCCACTCTCGCCAGCTATTTCCGTGACACGGCCAGCCGGTACGCCGCCGCCGAGAGAAGCGTCTAGATCGTCGTCAAGGGTTGAGATGAGCGCGCTGGCGCAGCGCGGCTGGGCGAGCAGGCCAGCCAAGGAAGTTGTACGCGTGTTGCGTAGAGAAGCATGCAAGGCGGCGGTTATGGCGGCAGCCAGACGACGCAGGTCGAGCACAGGTAGCGACGTAAGCTTAGCTAGGGTAGAGACATCGCGGGAGAGCAGCTCGGAGGTAGTGATGGAGTGGTGATCCAGTGAGTGAAGGGTCTTGGTGAAGGAGGCCGTGGGGAAGGACGGCAGGACGGTTGAGAGGTCACTCATTTGTTTGATGGCATTAGCAGACCCCGGGCTAGCGAGAGAAAAAAAAATTACATTACGGACTAATGATCGCACGAACTGACAACAAAATGGTGTTCACAAACAAATTCAATGCACTGTTGAGTCAATAGGGAAGTTGTGAAGTCGAAGCTTGGCAGCCACGCTTGTCAAGCCTTATACTTTGGTGTTGTTGATTGTGGATCTTCCTGTACTATTTTCATTGGCTGTAATTTTGCCACCCTTGCGTGCCTTTTGAGTCGCCTCACCGCCTTTATACGACATGGGGCAGAATTAGCACACAAGATTCACATGCATATATATATAGTATGATATTTGGTACAGATACAATATAAAACACTTTAGATTAACATGTACGCTAAAGCCCACAATGTGGATCCACTGACTAATACTCCGCCAGCGGAAGTATCTTGCCTACATCTCGCCTCCGCCGCGCCTGCTCTTGCGCTCTTTCCGATGGCCTTGTGTCTCTCGAACTATCTCTACCCTCCATCAATGGTCGAAGTGGGTGTAGGAAATTTCCGGCATCAAAGAACCCATAGCCTCCCTGGCAATCCTCACTAGTTGCTATGCTGTACTCCGTTGGCGACCTTGTGCCGCTCGGAGATTGACCTCTGAGACGTAAAACATCTAGCTGGCGGCCGTGGATAAGTCGCGCCTTAGCAGGTGGCATTTTGTTTGCGTTTGCATTCGCATGTGTTTGCGAGCGAGGCGCATTTTTGCGAGTTCGTGTGTCGATTTCTCGTGCGCGAGAGGCTTTGAGATTAGACTGCTGTGTCGTGATGCGCAGCATTCGTTGTATCTCTAGCAGATAGCTTTCTAGGTTGCCTAAGAACCGGCTGGTTTGTCTATGCTTACTGGAAACACAAATGGAGATCGACTCATCCTTGATGATGTAGCCAATACCGAAGCCGCTGCCTGATGTCGGGCCAAAGCCAAACTGGCGGAGAGATGGATTGCCACAGTTAGACGTTGATAGGATACAAGTGTTCAGACGGTCCCATCCAGAGTCGGCGAATAACGACGGTAGAGGTTGGGTATCTCTACTACGAGAGGTACGCGAGCTTGTACTATTTTCCCGACTCCGGGTAGCCATTGAAGGCGGAGAAACAGTAGTGTTATCGGTACCTTGGGCAGATATTAGATACTCGGTGGTGTCTAAAGACGATGCGTTTGAGTCGGAATGCCGGCCATTGGGTACAATACCACCCCCTCTGCTAAAATTAGTAGCGTCAATTTCAACGTCGTCGCTGATCGCATGCTCCTCAAAACGTTGCACCAAAATAGAGTCGTCGAGAGCATTATTGTCTATCGACTCTCCTGAATAACTTGGCGGGCTTGAATATCCCGATGGCTCGCTGTAATCAGCACGGCTGGAATTCAACTCATCATCGACCGTTTTGCGCCATATGGAAAGCAGAGCAAACAAATGGCGGTCACAGCCCTTGCCCATGGCGCACTCCCTGGTGGTTGTAGTGTGGCGCTGGCATGCTTTTCGAAGCGTGTCGACCTTCTCCTCTGCTGATGTGGCAGTTCCCCAGAAGGCTTGTACGAAGTCTACCGACTCCTGGGAAACAGTACGGATAGCCTCTGTCCGCCCATGTAGGTAGGTCTTTGTCATAGCCGGCTCATATGTGCAGTCTATATGCCCATACAAGCTATAGTACGCCGACTGGAAGGCCATCTGCACAAAGGCGTCGGGAGAGAATCCCATCGATGTAATGAAGTTTTTTCCGTAGGCACCAAAGTCAAGACACTCGAACTCATGCTGCATAATCAGGTCTGTCAGATGCGCCTCGGAGAAGCGCACAGCCAAGCTAAGGGAATCCGGAATATCCCATTCGAGCTTGTGTGGCGTCGTAGTGACGTCGCCAAAACTCTCAGGGTCACGCTTAGCCGGATCAGGGCTGGTAGTGGCCCAAAGAGATGGGGCTTGTCCGTTAATTGTCCGTGCAAAGCGCAGGATGGTATCTGTGTAAATATCGCTGGCAAACCGGAGCACAGTGTGGCCGTCAACGCCTGTGTGCTCAAAGTTGATTCCCGCGCTACCGTTTTTGCACACGATAATTTGCAGCTTGTCATACCAACGGTTGATACATGTGCCAATCTGGACACCCTTTTCTAGCTGGCTGCTACCACAAAGCATGTTCTGACACAGGCCAGCCACGCCAGAAGGCTCATTATAGTCGAGACACAATATGAACAGCGCTGAGTCAACCATCGACAGGCAGTCAGCATTGTTGCGACCTTGTTCCTGAGATAAAACTTGACGACATCGAGCCCACTGCTTGCGGTCTTGTGCAGTCAGCAGTCCAAGTGCGCCCTTGGCTGTGTCTAAAATGGGCAGCTGGGTAGCGTCATCGATAATGGTTTGCAGGTTGACGCCAATGTCTTTTTCAGTCATAATGAGATCATTGTTGTCATCTAACATGTCAAACCAATAGAACTGCCCGTGGCACATGACGACAATATGCTGCGACTCGGGGTAGGCTTCAATTTTGCAACCGTTTTCTGTTGGTACTCTAGCAGTGCCAAAAAGTCTAGAATATTGGTGCATACATAGAGGCTTGCCTTTAACCGAGTCAGGGGGGAGCTCTTCGAGACGAATAGCCCGTACAAATTCCAAAGATGAATAAACAAGCGACGCGGCTCTAGTAACCTGGTTATTGCGGGCTGGAGTAGGGTCGTCCTCAAGGAGAAAAAATGGGTTAAGGTTGAAGACGACAGAACTCTCAAAGTTGAGATACGAATCGTACCCTAAGGGTGCATTAGCATGATGTATTGGCAAACTTCGAGAAATAAAAGGCAGTGGTATGCATATAGAAAATGCAAATGGGTAGCGAGGGTACTTACAAAATTGCTCTATATAGCTTGACTGGCCATCAGCGTACGCGACAAGTTGTCTTTGCAGTTCAGGCCCATCCTCTGTTAGGAATCTTTCCGCTGCAAGTTTGGTCTCTTCATGCTCTGAGGGCTCTTGCAAAGGCTTGACAGCATCAAGATAGCGCTTCACAGTCTCTTCAAGACTAGGAATTGGAAGTTTCGGTAGCTTGTCCTGGGCAGCAAACGTGAGTCCGGGTTGGCCGTTCCTGGGCAGGTTATGGGTAGCCATTGGAGGTCTAGGTAGGGGAACGGTGGCTGACTTCTTGGGGTCCAGAGTTTTAATGAGGTCGCTGCTGTCCGGAACAGAGCGAGGAATGTAACCCGGTGTAGGAGCTTTACTTAGTGTTTCACCAAGAGGGCGAGGCTCAGTGAAGCGCACTTTAGCATGAGCAGATTTGTTAGTTGCTTGAGAAGACATGTTGGTATTTGCGGGCGAGAGAGGGGGGATGGGGGACGAAAGAAGGCCTGGAAGAAGTGTGATGTTGTCGTGGGGTTGGAGAAGTGTAAGACACCAGGTGACCTAAGCGTAGAGGGCGCAGATGCTAGTGCAGATGTTCAGCCCACGCAGAGCAGTGCGGAAGAAGTAGTGACAATCGAAAAGGCAATATGAGAGCATGAAGAACTCTAGAGGTGAGACTGAATAATGATCTTATATGGAGTGAATGGAGTGAGGGGGCAAGGTCAACGTTTCTATACTGAGTTCGAACAACAGAGACATCAGGGGCACAGGGTAGCCGGAACAAGCCAGACTTTATAGAAAGTAGGGCGTGTTGAAATCCCACCTTAAAACCACTAGAGCGATTAGAAATAGCATGCTAGGTTGAGAGGAGGACATTGAGAGGGGAGGGGTGAAGCGAGACTCGGGGGAGGCGTGCATCTGGATACAGACAAGACTCACAAAATCGAGGAAGAGGAAAGGAACTATAGTGAAGAGCGGGAGGGTTAGGCAGAGGATGGGGAGTTCTTGGCTGGTTGATGCTAAGCACAATACAATATGGGGCAGGGCGGGCGGGACAATTGTTTTGGAGAATCAGCAAATACAAAGCCGATGCGCGTACCAAGGGAGTTGGCCATACACATGGACAACTATTCTGACTGCATCAATTTAGGTACGTATCGGGCTGGAAAGAAAAGGAAGCTGGACTGGCTTCCATTTCCCCATGGGGAAGAATGAATCTGATACGGGACTAGCAGCTAGCAGCTAGAGTAGAACAAGTCCTAAATCAAAAGCGGCAGTGCGTTGTAGAGGGGAAGGGAGGAATGAAGGCAATGTGCACATGATCCAAGAAGCTGTGTATCGAAACGAAGGTGTAGAAAGCGGCAGCAAGCTCAGCCTAGAGTTGGTTTCTCTGACAGGAAGAGATGGCAAGGAAGAGGGTATGTCATATGGGCGTGTGGATTTGGTGGGCATGTGATGTGTACATAACAGATACAACTTAACTTACACAGGATTGAGTGTGCGGAATCCAACTAGAATTGGGGATAGAGAAAGGGATGGGTATGGGATCTACGATCGATGACGTAAAACGAAACCCCATATATTAGGGTTTGAGCTGGTGGCAAGCGAGCGAGGGGCCAGCTCAATAGCAGCAGCAGTAGAGCCAAGCTTCTTTCTTGTCAATGGGTCTGTTGTATCCAACTGTCTGGTCTCTGCCAGTTCTAGAGTTGCAGTCAAGGCAAGACCAACGAACAATGCTATGAGACAGACTCAAGGCCTAGACCAAGAAGAGAGAAAAATATGCAGAAATATTACTGGTCAAGAAAGCGGCTGACCGAACAAAGGTGAAAAGAAGGGAGATGGAGGAGAAAAGGAAAAGCAAAAAACCAGTCGCAAAGCATCGGTCCATCTTTCTTTCTCACCTTCCCGGATTAGAGTGGCAGGGCTGTCTTCATATTAGGAAGACTTCCGTAGGGCCGACAGGCGAAAAGAAGGACTAGACGAATGAGAGCTAGAAAGTTGACACAAGAATTGCCAGATTGGGGATTAGGCTTAGCCTTTCTGTGGGGTTGATGTCTTTATGGCCAGAGTAAATGGGGGGGGTCTCATCTACGAAATCCTGTCCCTGATCCTTAATGCTGCTGACGATTTGTCCGTAGTACAGCTATGGCTCGCTTGGATATATCTCGGGATTCAGGACCGCGAAGTATCCAAGACTCTGCGAGAGAAGCCGCCAATGGTCAGAGAGCCTCGCCCTCTGACACGTTATGATTAGGCAGAGCAGACAAGCTTTGTCTTCTCCAATCTAGGCAAGGTTTATTTGGTGTTTGACCAAGAAGAGAAACTAGGCCCTGTCTTGTGATAAGGTCACGGGGACTTCTAGGCCACAAAAAAAAAGCGCAGCGAGAGAAAAAAAAAAGGATGAAATGGCATGGCTGAATCCATTCAAGTAGAATGAGGTAGATATGACGAATCAAATACCCAGACTCGAACGTGGAGGGTAGATAGAACTGGACTGGACGATGACGATGACTCTGCAGCGTTGGTATGCCGCACACATGGCTTGAGGCATTTGGATTTTAGCAGCTTTCCTAGTAGAGAATAGACAAAGAATCTATAGTGTAGTGTAGTGTAGTGTCTCTATAGCGGTAGCATTACAGAGCAAATAACGGAGTAAAGCTCATATATGAGTCTTGGCTGCAGTTTTTTTGATGATAAAGCCCTCCTTCTTCTCTGGACACACGAAAGTACTGTACAAGGTGAAGAAGAGGAAGAAGTGGAAGAACGGTGTCAACCGTAAGAAAGGCTTTCGGGGAAAAAAGGATCGAATCGGCCGACCGGCATAGAAGAGAAAAGACGTCGTTGTTTTGGGTCCCGATAACAGTATCAAGATTAACTCTCTGAGAAGTGATTGGACTGATTCGAGGTGATCGGGAAGACGGCCGAAGAATAGAAGAACTCGTAGACCGGCAAAACGAGTTAAAGCGGGATCTTATGCGTCAGCCTCGTGCCTCGTGATGGAAACAAGAAAAATAACAAAGAGATCGAGTTGGAGTCACGGAAGGTCGATGAATAACTACAAGTCGATGATGAGGGGGACCGTCAAGAGTGAAAACTTTTCGCCCAAAATCTTGCCCCTCATACGACAGGACACAGCCTTGCTCTTTTCTGTGAAAGTTTTTTTTGGGTAACTGCATTTCGCAGCTTGTTTGGGAGCTTAGTACTTGAGCCGTCAGGACTGGATATGATACAACGTTGAACCCGTTCTACCACCATCATCCACTCTACTAATGCACGCATACATGTATACATGTATATGCTACCTCACACATACATACATACACACACATATATGTATGTATGCCCGGCCATACTATAATATTCAATGCTGTCACTCAGGCGCGTGATATGAACTATAAAAGCAGTAAGGGAGGATTTATCTTCACGGCAGGTCCTGGGAAGCAAGTCTTCATGGTTGGAGGAGTCTTCCCTACGTGCTGGTATGTTGACAAGTGCTTTTCTACAGTGAAATACAACGTCGGTAGCCTAGTAAGTTTCGGTTGCCCCAAGGCCTCTGTGCTAAACAACTCCGGCGGTCTCGGAATCTCGCAGTGTTCAATCAATATTACCAATGCGAGACACCCAGCAAACAAGACACAGAGCTAGGCCGTCTTGGATTTTTGGAGAAGCGTGTAGATAGCCAGAGCCTCGGGAAAACGGCAAGGGAAGATAAGGTCCTAAGTCCAAAGAAAAGTCGCCGGATAAATGGACCCTTATACTTATCTTCCACTGTCATCCTGCTTATGCTCAAGAGAAGTGATCTATAATAATGAATAGTCAAAACAAAACAAACTAATATACATTTCATTACTCAGTTCATCGCCCACTCTCTCCTCCTGGCGCCCATCTCGCATAGAAGCCAGATAAGCCATAGAATTCTATGACGGACCCCCATATCCTAGTGCTGTTCTCCATCGTCATATGAACTATCGCAGTAGTAGCAGTAGTAGTAGTAGCAATAATAATACAACCCGCCTCAAGCTTCGCATTCAGCTGGGCATTAGTTCTGTCAACCAACAATAAAAATACATGGGCTCATCTCGCCGAACTCCGAACTTCAAGCCCTCTCTGGTTGGTTTTTCGGTTTCCGGTAAGGCCTTCTTATTCCAGCCCACCTCACCTTTCCTCTGGCCGCTCAAACGCAGGACATGCAGACCCCGAGTCTGGCTTTCCCTTAATCTCACCGAGTAGCCAGTCCGTAAGCCCCACGACTTTAGCCCCGACGCCCTGTTCCCAACGGCCTCCTGCCTGTGCCAACTCAATAGTATGGCTCAGGATGCGGCCCTCGCCATCAAACTGAAAGATATACAAGCCTGTGAAGTCTTCGTCGCCACGAGTACCCGAAGCTGTTTGGCTAGGTGTGCTTGGCTCTGCAGCCCTTCCCCCACCAACGCTGGAGAGCATCCCTTCCCTGCCGCTGTTTGTGGCATCTCCATCCGCCACCGTCCGCCAGCGCACAACTAGCTGCTCTGGGAGCGCGCCGTCACGCCGGGGAGCAAATGCGAGCGGCTCTTTCATCATGCGTTCCGAGACGATATCGACACGCACATTACCGACCAGCGGCACGCGGTTCCATGCAATAGGCGAAGTCCATAGGGCGGCAGTATAAGCGACACGGCCGGAGACGGTGGGTAAGTGTGGGTGAGTGGATGGGAATAGATGAAGTGAGATGTTGGGCGCGAGGATGTGTTGCGGCAGAGGCGATTGGAGAAGGGTCGGTAAGCGGTCCTGGAGAATGCGCAGGGCTATTTAGGTAAGTTAGTAAAAGTTGGAAGAATCAAATCATTGCAACCAAAGAACATGAAAGTAATTTGCGAGCTTTGATGCTCTGATACTCTGGTGTCATGTCATGCCACTTACTGTGCCCAAGCTTAACTTTGTTTTCGTCCGAACCCCCCGGCTTTCTACTGCCACTCTGCATATGTACGTTGCATCGGTCTTGTCGATTCCTTGAGACGTGTTTCTTGTGTAGCTTTGATCGCATTCTATCTCGAACTAGTCTCTCCAACTGCTGTACGCCGCGTTGCTCAAAGCTGATCCCCGGCTTTAAGCTTGGAGAAGGACAGGCCGATTGTGATGACGTAGTAGCAGCAGCCAAGCTAGGTCTGTAGTGGCACGGCTGCTGCTCCTCCCACATGGTTGCTGATTCTGAGCCTGGGCACTGAGAGCCGTCGGTATTTAACGCCGTACAGTGTGTGGAAAGGGGATGCCATTCCGGAGGCTGTTGTTGCTGTTGGTTTCTGGATGGCTGCAGAAGGCCTGTAGGAAGCGGTGCGGAAATGGTTGAGGCGAGTCGTTGTGACGACAGTGTTAAGAGGGGATACGGCCAGCGACAGTGGTGCAAGCGCAACGCTGAAACCATGTTGGACTGTAATTGAAAGACCGGTTAGGATGCTGGGATAGATCACAATGTGGATTTTTATGCGTGTAAAAAGAAAAAAAAAGAGAACAATGAAGTCAAGAATCAACAAAGGAATAGATAGAAAATAATGTAGGAATTAATTTAAAAGAATTCAATCGTTAAATACATTTTTTGGAGACCGGTCTTTCGGTGAGATCAGAAAAGTGGGGCCTTGTTCTCCTCCAAGACACCGAAAGATTCAGGCTTTTTATCATCACGAGTGCAAGATGCTGAGCTTAAAGATTGTCATAAAATTTCACGCAAAAGGACGAACATCAGGAAAAAAAAAGGAAAAGAGGTCAAGTTCAGAAATATACAAGTCTTAATTGTTTAATGAGCCCTCCTCCGCACCCCCCCCACCCAAAACAACCCAGAAAAGAGAGAATCTCGACAAACAAAGTGACATGAAAAAGAACCCCATCAAAATAAAATAAAATAAAAAGCACGTCAAACGCCTAAATGCATGCGCTCTTCGTAGGAAAAGAAGGAAACACAAACCCAGCAGAATGAAAATCAAGAGCGGCAAGACAGACGAAGAGCAACAACAAACGAAGAAACGCAAGAAGAAACCCCCGCAAAAAAAAAAAAAACGTCATCGTCAACATGACAGAAAGTCCGAGTCTCGGTCTCTGAACTAGACAAGAGAGCACAGCAAGGAAGCTCCTCCCAGAACAGAGACATTCTTCCTCGCTCCAAAAGGAAATCAAAAGAATAGCAAAAAAAGCAAAAGTTAAACAAGGCAAACTAAATGCCACACGCAAATCCAATCATACCATACCGTGCCATCCCCATCACACATTGTACTTACTGCCATTTATCATCTCTAGCCTCCCCTCCCTCTTGTGGCTATGCCCGGCCCTTGAGATGCTCGTTCATGTTCAGCGGCATATCGTCATCTCCATCATGGTGTAGCGTTATGCTGTTAAACTCTTCAAACGGATCGACTATCTCAGCGCCCGGAGTTCCCGGCCCCAATTCACCACTGTCACTCATGCCAAGTCCGCTACCGCTACCGCTGCCATCGCTCTTGGGCTTTGCCGTTGCACCTGGCATAGGCCGTGAGCCACTGATGTCTACGCTTTCACTTTCCTTAACGTTGCGGAAGTTAATGGTGTCAACCCCACGACCCTGGTTGGGTATTATCGGGGGCTTCATGTGGCGGATAAGTGCCCATTGGGTTGTGCGGAAGAACGGGTGGACCTTGATATCGGAAGCCCCGGCACGGGCACCTAGGCGCCGGTTTTCGTCCTTGATAAGGAGTTTGCGTATAAGAGATTTGCAAAGACTGCAAAAACAAAGAATAATAGTCATGACGTTAGTCGACTGTAGTAGCTACATGGATGGCAGATCAGGAAACGGGGAATAGAGGTAGACGGAGAGGGAGAGGGAGGGAGACTTGTTGGATTTGACTTACTTGGAAATTTGAGGCGACCCTGAATGGTCAGGAAACGGTATGTCCTCTCTCAGGATATTCGCAAACGTTGCGTTCCGGTTTTTACCCTTGAATGGCGTGGTTCCGTACAGCATTTCGTAGATCAAAATTCCCAAAGTCCACCAGTCAACAGCACTAGTGTGACCGCTGCCCTTAATAACCTCAGGCGCAATATACTCCTCAGTGCCGACAAATGAATTGGTGCGGAAGTTGGCAATACAAGACTTGGTGTCAATTGTGGGCAACGAGGTCGTGCTGGTGCCGTTCTTGCCTACAATCATGGTAGGCTTGCCGCCAGTATCTGACTGTTTAGATAAGTCAAAGTCTGAAAGCATAATATGACCAGACTGGTGCAGAAGAATGTCTTTGAAGATAGTGTTAGTGTATAAACTTGCATCATCATTGCATATTGCAACAGCCAACCCAACCAAGACGGCCTAAACAAATGCTGTCCTGAGTAGCCAAAGAATAGAAAAGGAGACTCACTCTCGGGTTTCAGATCACGGTAGATGAACCCCATCAAATGCAGATATTCCAACGCTGCCGTTACTTCAGCAGCGTAGAATCGAGCATCTTCTTCGGGGATGCACTTTCCCGGTCTGGTTTGCAGAGCTCTGAAAAACTCACCACCCATGCAGTATTCCATACATAGGTATAGGTAGTCCTCGGATTGAAAAGAATGATACAACGTGACGATAAAGGGGTGATTGCTAGTAGCCAGAATTTCCTGCTCAGCAAGAGCACGCTTAATCTTGTTACGCTTAATCATTTCCTTTTTGCTGAGCACTATATGCGTGCGATGGTTGATGCCAGTTAGTGAGGTGCTAAAAATGGATGCGAATTATCGTTGTCTTCACTCACCCTTCATTGCATACAACCGGTTACTTTTCTTCTCACGAACCAGATATACCTTGCCGACATCACCCTTGCCAATGAGTTTGATCTTGTCAAAACTCTGGGGGCCAACCTCGACGTCACGCACTTTAATCGAATTGGAGCTATATGTACGTCTGAAGCCAGCAGCTATCAGCCTTGCAGGAGCACTGGGGAGCGCACCAAGCTCATCGGCATCGGGAACGCTCAAGCTGTCTGAAGTACTACTCATGGGCAACGAGCCAGAAAGCTGTGCTTCGGAGTCGGGAAATCCGACGAGGTTGCCATCAACCATGAGAGGGTCCTTGCCCATTTGAGCGGTCGCTGGCCTGTCTGCAGTGCCGTTTTGGAACATGCCATGAGCATTTGGTGCACTAGCCACGCGGCGCAGTTTGCGGGCCAATTCTTCCTTGTTAGCAGCAGTACCCTGTTCGTCAACAATAGAGTCTGCCCCTTCAGGGCCAACAATCTTGAGCTCAGGGGTGTCAGGCGGACTGGGCGGCACGGAGCCTTCATTATGGTGTCGCAAGCCAGGCTGGCCCTGGTGAGCGAAGTATGGGTTTGCGTGGGCAGTTGGACTCATGGCCTCTTCAATGGGGTTGCCTTCACCCGCAACGGTATGTGAACGCAGGCGGCCCATGGTGAAGAACTTTGTATGACGAAATGTAGATTTAGACACTGGCAAAGGAGATGTATCGGTCTTGGCAGCCGGGGCGTCGTGGACCAACTTGTCGGTAGACGAGGTGTTGCTGCCATTGTGGTTGATGCGGAAGAAGTTGCGGATTTTTTGAGGAAATTGGCCGTTGCCGTTGGTAGTTTTTGCAGAAGGCATGACGACGGATGGCACAAGAGCAGAAAGAGGATGTGAAAAGAGGGAGAGATAGAGTAGGGGTTAGAGGTTGAACGGTCGTTTGCTATGGACTTTTTTTTTTCTTTAGATGATCTAGTCGCTGGTGTAGGTGGTAATACGGGCCGTCGGTTGAATTGAGAGATTGAAAGAGAGGGGATAACAGACAGACAAATTGGATAACGAAGGCGAAAAAAAAAGGCGAAACGGAGAGAAAAGCAAAATGGACAAGACAAAATGACAGCTAACTGCTGCGACCTGACGATAGAGGTAGTGATGTGTACAACGGGCGAGCAGAATTAAGAAGAGGCGCTTTCCATGTTCATGTACAGATTACAAGTACAAGTATACACGCAGAGTGTTGGGTCCAGGTTTAGGTCCTGGTCGGTCTATGGGATGATACGGGGCGGCAACGGCCTCGGCTGTGATAGCAACTTGTCGAGCGTGGTCTTTTTAGTTACTTCAAGCAGTTCTGCCAGTGCTTGTGAGGTGTTATTCGTCGACTTTGAGGTGAGTGGGTGACTGAGGAAAAGAGGCTTTCGAGATTTGCGGCTGGTGTCGGTCGGTGTTGGCCACGATTTAATGGGAGCTACACTAGACGGAGCTGAGGAACACTGGTGTTGATGGATGACAAGACCAAAGAGAAAAAGAAACAAATACGAGAGTAAAAGAAAAAAAAAAAGTACAAAAAAAAAAAAGAAAAAGACAAAAAAAAAAAAAAAGAAAAGAAAAGAAAAAAAGAAATACGGTACTGGTGGCAGCAGCAGCAGCAGCAGCTAGTTGAAAACGGAACAGACAAGCAGATGGATGAGCAGAGCAAATAGCGCTCAGAAGTTGGCTCAGGTGGTGCGTACAGGGCGGGACGCAGTAAAACAAGGGAAGATGGCTGAATGCTGGGGGCGGAGGGAAGAGGAGACCAGGGCAAGCAAGGTACACTGAGCGTAAGAGGAGGAATTTCCCGAAAGATGCGAAAGCAGAAGCAACAATAATGGGCTGGGCTGTGCAGACTAAAGGGAAGGAAGGCGAAAAAAAAGAAAAAAAAAAAAAAAAAAAAAGATCAAAAAAAGATCAAAAATAGTCTGCAGTAAGACTTGCGTTCATGAAGATGATGAATACGAAGAGGGAGAGAAATGACGACAGCTAGATATTACAAGAGGAAGAGGAAAAACCCCAAGTGGAGTGTACTTGGCTGGAAACGTATGATTAGTCAGTAGAGCGATAAAGCGGAGGGAGCAAAAGCAAAAGAGAAATGGCAGTTGCAAGAGAGAAGGCAAAAGAAAAGGGAGGAGCGGAGCGCAAAAAAGGAAAGGAGGATCACAAAACAAGCCATCCAACAAGCGGAAGGCCAATGGGGAAGGTAGCTAGCTAGCCAGTACCTGGACAAGAGGGCAGGAGGGCAAGAGACGCACAGCACACATAATAATTACACACAAGTACACACGTACACACGCCTACCGCTAATATATTTAAATCCGCCCATCCACCTGTCTTGCCTGTCTTATACACATTGCCATACTTACATACATGACAAGGACGGAGCATACACACACACACACACTCTCTCTCTCTCTCTCTCTCACTCACTCACTCAGGAACAAGCGCGGTCTTTCTTCTCTAGACCTCTAGAGGGAGGGGCCGGGATGCGGCCGGCTGGCTGGCTTTCTTTTCCTTGTCACTTTTGCGTTCTTTCTTTGCTTCCTTCTTCCCCCTATCCCCCGTCAAGGCCAAGACTAGGACGATGCAGAGACAAGACACTTACAGGCCATAGGCTCTTCTTCTGCCCTGGAAGCAGGGGGCAAGGCCTGACTTGACGCACTTACCCTGTGCTCTTCTCGCTTTCTTTTTTCGTTTTCTTGTTTTTTTTCTTCCGCAGGTCCTCTCACTGTCGTAATGTGTCATTTGCCCTTGCCAGAGAGCAGACGCTTACGGTTTCGACTCTGCGGAGAGTTATCAACTTTTCCCTGATAACCATACCATGTCTGCCTTCCTCTTCTAGCCTTTCTTAGCCTTTGCCCTGCCCTGCCGTCGAGTGGATTTGTGCCACATGCATGCTAAGCTCTATCTTTTAAGTGGGTCTCGTATGCATCATGCTTGGTCTAGCCCGGGGGCCTTGCTGCACTGCTTAAACGCAGATGGCATTTTCTGGTGGGCTTCTTAGCCTATTTTGTACTAATAGGCTGAGGCCTAGGCCAGGTTCTCGTCTTTCTATCATATACAGATGCACACAAGTACACCACATATATTTGGTCAGATTGTAGACTGCAGACTGCAGACTGCATTCTACGGACTGCTTAATCTAACTTTCATCACAGCCTAGTTCAGCTTATCAATCTCGCCTCAGTCTAGCTAAAGGGCTCAAGAGAGACAAGCACCAATTAAAGCAAAGTTCTCTATTGTGGTCGGATTCAAGCGCCCCCTCTCTTTTCTCTCTCTCTTCTCTCCTTCTCCCCTTCTCTCCTCTCTCCTCTCTCCTCTCTTCTCTATCATTCGCCCAAGTTTACCCATGGCCCCCCTTGTTCCTCTCTCTTCTCAAAACGAAGGTTTGTCCGTCCGGTCTTTAAAAGCCCGTCCTCCCTTCCGCCTGTACTAATACCAAAATCAACAGTCCTATAGTAGCATGTCTGTCCTGCCTTGTCTAGTACTTTCAGGCCGTCATGTCATCACGAGGCAGTCTGGAGACACTCCGCAAAATCACCCTCTGTAGGCGAGAAATGAGCCAGGAAGAATTACAGGCATAATTGTTGTCATGCTATCAGGCAAATTGGCTCGCCAAGGGACATCAAATATCAGTTGGTCTTTCCTTTCCCCTGCTTTCTCTAGTAGGGAGAACGGGCAAAAAAAGAGGGAAATCAAAGTTTCTTCTCCAATCAAGCCTAGCTAAATCGTCTGTCTGACACTTAGCAACAACAGCTAGACTGCCTCGGAGTTGTCGGCCCTCTTCGCGCTTCCAAAACTCTGTAACATCCAAGGTAGGAGTAAAGTAGCATCCTGAGCAAAAACCAAATAGCAGACATCTAGTCTTGATCGTAGGAAGTCACGACGTAGAGAGTTGTGAGTTCAATATTCACTACTATTTCTAGGTCTGGGCACCGAGGCATATGAAAGGCTTTGAATTCTCAACTTTGCTTGCCTTGATGCTTCATCGCCTGCCTATTGCAGTCCAGATCTTGTATCACTGTTCTCCCTATGTAACTTGATTGCCGAGATGATTTGTCGTCGTATAGCCAAGTACAATGCTGGTTTTGTTTCACACAGTGGTGACGTAGTTGACTCATGGGTAGTGTCATCTCGAATTAAGGCCCTCTCTCAACCAATAAGTCAATCTTCCATTTTCAACACTCTTCATAATACTGCGCGGTTTCTTATCTAAGACAAAAGAGCTATCAGATCATCTCAGCAAATCCACAGACTAAAGGGGGGGGGGGGTCTTTTACTTGAGTAGCAGACCCTATTGTTTAGCTTGCCGTAAAAGTTACATTATTCTCACCCGGCGTACACCCTAATAAACACACACGTACGCACTGTGGCAATACTACTCATCTTCTGGCCTATACTCCCCATCTAAGTTCTTGTCTCTTGCTATACTATCAGTTCCTGCTTCGATGTACTTATTCGCATTCTCTCCTTCGTCTTCGGAGGGAAGGTTAGCATTCACTTGCGCAAAGAATTGCTGCAGCCTCTTGCTTCGTTTCTTGCGGCTCACTTTGTCCTCGACTGGCTGGCCACGGACATCTGGTGTTACTTGATTACCCTGTGTATCAAATAGATACCCTGGTGGCGACTCTCCGGTGCGAAGGGCCTGTAGCCCGCTACTGTCAGGGTCGTGCACCGGCCCATCTCCCATATGCCAGCTCATGGGCACCATATGTGCCTTTTCCATGTGCTCCCGCAGTTTCTCCATGCTATTGAATTTCTTGGCTGAGAGCTGTTCTCCTTCCATAGATGGTATTGGTAACACACAGTCTCCCCAGAAGCATTCTAGCAGTGTGAAACGGTCGGCTATTTCTACTGGTCGCATATGCACAATCTCGACATGACGTCGCATTGTATCCATATTGAAAAGCTTTGCTGGACAGCCCTGCCATTCGCATACAAACTCGTTGTACTCTGGCCGCAGGTTCCCAGAAGTTTTACGCGCGTTCTTGCGTTGTGCTTTAGGCCGGCCACTGCTACTCCCTTTATTCGACTTCGCTCTAGCTTTGACGCTATAGTTTCGTACGGCGATGTTCCTGCGCGGTTTTCGTTTTTTTTTCAGTTGTGCCATGGCATCTTTGTCACACAAAACATCCCCCTCGACGTCTGGATGCCAGGGATGGGGACGCTCCTCCTTTTTATCCTGTCGCGACGCCTCACTATTTACATTATTTGTGGCCTCATTAGCTGCCATGGGCAAGAGTGGCTCTGCGTCAATTTTTGGAAAGCCGCATGGCGACATCTTGTCCTTATTCGAAACAGGCGGGCCAGCCGTTACACTCCCGTCGATGACTCCCAAAGGTTTGCGTGGCGAGATGTTTATTGACAGATCAGGCGGATCGTGTAAAGCCTGTTTCTGGGTAGCCGGTGATAAAGATGCCAAGGTTGGGGGCGGAATAACGCGCTGCTTTTTAGGCTTCTCAGCTAGCTCGTCCTCCATCATTGTATCCCGATCAATAGCCATGTCCAGAATCTTTCGGCGTACATCCTTGGTATAGGCGTGAACAGCAGCAAACTTATGTCCATCCTGGGCTTTGGAATGTGACTCGAGTTTTCGGAAATGTCTGCTAGGGCTTGACGTTGTCTCTTCTCTATTGTTAGGCGTTTCTGTCACTTTGAACACGAGCTCTGGTATCTTGGTTTGGTCCTCAGTATTCCGTGGCATATGATGAGAGTGGCCTCCCAGATGTATTAGAGTCTGTCCTTGCGGGGACTGTATAGGCGTTGATGCTGAAAATATGGGCCATTGTATCTTCGATTGAACCTTTTTCGATGGTGTTGGCTCCAAAGTTGGAGCTGCTGGATGTTCATTCAAAGGTGGCATATCCCGTATCGTTCAGATAATCAACAGAGACCTCTATGTTGTATTTTGCGAAATGAAATGGATGAGAATCTATATATTGAGATAAGTGCAGTACACTTCTGATTGGACTCAAATGAGGAGAGCTTAGAGAACTTCGCAATGATCCCTTGCCAAAATAGAAAATCATAACAATGAAACACGATTACAAAAATGAGGAAGAATAGAAGGGGGTAGTCTATTAAGGCGAATGTTATGTACAGGGCTGTTTTTTCTTTCCGCCCCTCATTTATATTTGGTCGCCTTCAGTGGAGTCACGTGATATACACCAGCAGTCCAGCATGTTGATCTATGTTGAGGCAGGTGTTACACTACACGGCTATTCCACGGACGACCATGTGCTTAATCTCGTGTATTCCCATTTCCATCTATCAGCATATTCATTTGCTTTTATCTAGTCCTGACCGAAAAACTATAGTTCATTCCTATGATCTGGACCGACCGACTTTTACCAACACCAGTATCATTTGCCTGTTTATTGCCACTCCGAGTTATCAAGGTTGTGACAATTCTTTCCTCCTCCTCTTCTCCCGCCCAACAAACAAAAAAAATTCAAAAAAGAAATAGATCAAGGCAATATAAAGTAGGTAAAATAAAAAATAAAAAAAACTAAGAAGGCAAAAGATTTACACAACGTTCAATGAAAAACTCTAGGCTGCCGGGGTGCGGATGGCAGAGAGCAGAGCAACATCACCTTCAATGCTCAACGGCTTCTTAGAAATCCCAGATGTAAAGCAATGGAAGGACCCCCTCTATCTAACGCCGTGTATCCATCCTTTTGTTCTCTTTCCCCCCCTCCTCCTCCTCCATTGGCTATTTAAACAGCAGTCGCCTTGATTCTAGCCAACAGCTCCCGGAACTCCCCCGGGGAATATTCGGGCCATCACCTCTATCAATTGCCCCTCCTCCCGCCTGTGCCTCTGCATTTTAAGTACACCCAACAAAAATGAGCATAGAAATCAGTCAAACAACAACTTTTTCTAGCTCAACCAGCCACCACCCATTCATGAATTTGTATCTCCTTGCGCCCCTAAATCGCCTGTGGCGCCGGGGAAATCGTGCTGAGCCTCGCCGGCCTTGATCTGTTCCAATGTGTATCCTGCTGCCAACGCCAAGCGCTCGGCCTCCTTCTTTTCGCGTAGCTTTTCTGTTTCTCTGCGTAGCTTTTCCAGATTCCAAATATCGTCGTCGGCACCATCGTCTTCCGAATCGACATCCTCCTCCATGCGCCAGCCTCCACTTTCAAACAACGCACGGCCTGTGGCCTCCTTGGCCTTCTTGGCCTGCTCCTCGGCTGTCTTCTTGTCCAACCGTTCTTGCTTCCACTTGGCAAAACTCTCGGGTGTTACTGGTGTCAGCGTGCCCGTGAGCTTGTGGCGTTCAGATTCTAAGAACTCTTCCAGCGTGAGAGTCTTGAGAGGCGACTTATCCATAAGTGCCTTTTCGGCAGCGCGCTGCTCCTTTGTCTTCAATACAAAGCTGTAGAGAGAAGAGGCTATGTTAGTACATTGGTCTAAAGTCGAACATCGCAAAGAAGAAAAGAAAAGTAATAAAAGTAAAAAGAGAAGAACAAAACATACCCTGGAGGAAGAGCATGCTTATACATGCAGGTATCACCGCCATTTGGACAAATCCAGAACCAACCGTATTTGCCATCCTCAATAGCTGAGATAAAGTGCTTGCACACCTTATCCGTTGTTGTACGCTGGTTGCCCTTCTTGGATAACACAACAGACCGTAGCTTCTCCTCATCCCAATCGGCTGATGTCTCAGCCTTCTTGTTCTCCTCTTCATCGGCACGCGTATCAGTGTACAAGCTACGCTTCTCAACCTTGCGTTCAATAGTCAAGTCGTGTGAGAACTTGCACTTTTTGCCCTTTTCACAGTTGCCCTTCTTGAAAAAAATACACAGCACAGTCTTGGGGTCGACACCAAACGGCACTTTTTGCACCTGTACCGGCTTGTTCAACAGCGCCTCAGTTTCCAACCGGGCCTGTTCTGCGGCCCTCTTCTCGCGTTCGCGGGCCGCTTTTTCGGCCTCTTTCTTCTTCTGTTCCGGTGTGCCTCCAGCTTTAGCTCCAGCAGCTAGTTGGGCAATATGACGCTGAGCAACACCACCCTTCTTGTTTTTCATACCAAAGGTCTTGTCCTCAACGGTCTTTTTAGACGACCCGGGCGCCTTGGATTTGTCATTTTTGCCGCCCTTGGGAGCCATTCTGAGCAAACAATCAAGTGTTGTTGAACAGAACTATATATAATTTGGACTCGGTAGCGGGTACGAGATATGGAAAAGAATATAGGATGGGCGATCAAGAAACTCCGAGATCAAAAAATTCTGCAAATTTTTGGTGTATTGGCGGGTTCAAGAATTCAGCTAGTGTTGGTCGACAAAACGGTGGTTAAAGTCGGCCTCGAAATCTTCTTTTTGCGCCGTATAATTCTTCGATCGGACGCAAAGTGACGTGGTTTTTGCGAGCAGAAAAAAGCCTTGCTGCTAACAACAGTTACACCTCTAGATGAAGCTTTTCTTCAAATTTCGATCCCCACAACATGGTTTATGGTGGGGGATTTGGGTTATCATCTCACCACCGTCATTGTTAGTCAGTAGTCACGTGATGATACTGCTCTTGCAGCTGTCTGCAGCTGGTGGAGCAGAGCTAACGTCAGCTTCCTTAGTTAGAGGGAAGCTTTCATGATTCATCAAGCTGTCCATCTGTCCAGTTCCAGCGCATATCAAAGTCAGCCCAGAGACTTTCCAACTCGACTTCCACAGCTCGTTTTTTTCCCCGCTCCGACATAATTACAAAGCTATTGTATGTTTGTGCCTTCTATTTCAGTAGTCAAATTGTCTATTCTAACATAAAAGGCATGTTTTCTTGTCCTCCCAGCAAGCTCTTTCTTTGCGACAGCTTTCATTCAATTGCTTCCAGCAATGATTTCCGACGACGATCTATACAGTCTGGCAGTCTTTTTAGGCTCAGCCGCGATGCTCCTGATTGTTGCCTATCATTTCATTGAAGTCAACTCTAAGAAAGTTCAGCAACCCGTTATCGTGAAAGGCAACAAGGCAAACTAAGAGTCGCAAAAAAAAAGATTGTTAGCCACCTATACACAAGAAGACATCTACGGCATTTGCACATCTTATTTATATTCGCAATTGGCAGGATATGCGCCTGGTCTAGTCGTCTAAATTTCGCCAAAATAAATGCGAAGTCGCAGGGCGCCTGAGAAATGCGATCATGTCTACTCCTAGTTCAGCTTGAAAGCAAAGAAGTTGACAAAGATTCTTTTTCCATATGCCACACTCTATATTAAGAACAAAGGCGCACGGTGAGGTTTTGTTCTAGAAGATACCCATCAACAAAGATATGATTCTCCATCCTCCTTTTTTTTTTTTTTTGTTTAGTTAAGGCAGTCTATACTCTACATATCATGGTTCCGTAAACCCATTGTACACAAATAAAGCTACAGGTTATGTCCTGCTCTAGGGTTAAACGTTGCCCGGGGCTGCGATCACGTGCATGCGCGTCGTGGAACACAATAGAAGCAATGGCCCAATTTGGGCAAGCATAAACCAGGCGAATCACAAAGCGTGCAGGACGCTTTGTGCCACTATCTCACTCGCCTTTTCGCGGCTGTGCCGCATCGGGGTTCCCTGTCAGAAGAGGTAAGTCCTTGCTAACAGATTTACTAGTAAATATAGGCTAACTCTGTTAGTGCATGTATTGGCCCGTTTTTATTCAAGTCGCGCACCCCTTTCTTCAGGCTGCTTCTTTTCTTTATTTCTCGTCTCCTTCAGCCCGTCACCTTCTTACTTCCTTTGTCCCTCTTTCTCTCCTTATTCCCATCAACCATCAAGCAAATAAACCCGCCGCCCGCCCGCCCGCCCGCAATCTTCCATCAACTTGTTGTTTTTTTTTTCTTCTCTTCTTTCGCCTTAATATTTTCTTTTCTTTTCTTTCTCAATCTAGTCTATTAACACTCTCTTTCGCTTTCCACCAGCTCCGACCACAACAGACAAACAGTCATCACCACCTCAAGTCTCTTTTCTTCTTTCACTGTTTGCTAAATTCACATTTAAAATGTCTGCCCTTCTCGACAAGTCCCTCGACGAGATTGTCTCTTCCAACAAGAAGAACAACGCCAACAAGAACAACCGCCGTGGTGCTCGCCGCTCTACCGGTGCTCGCCCTGTAGCTGTTGCCCCTGCTGGTGGTGTGCAGAAGAACTCCAAGGCTGCTCGCCAGCCTGCCAGCAAGAATCAGGCCAAGCCCAACCAGGCCAAGCCTGCTCCCGTCAACTCTGACAGCAAAGTCATTGTGAGCAATCTGGTAGGTTAACAGACAACGCAAATTCTCTTTTTTTTAACATTTTCATAAATTCTAATAATAATACACAGCCCAAAGACGTTTCTGAGCAGCAGATCAAGGTATGTTTCCGGTGATGCCGTAAAAGGCTCGCGGGCATTTTGACTGCTCTATTCTTTACATTTCTTTACCTGCTTTGCCCTTCAATCGACGATAACGTACGGACGATGCCTCCAGTTGCATGCATATTCTCAACTGAGTTAAGCCTGCAATTCGCACAATCCCCAAGTCTTTGCTGTCTGAAAATGGCTGCATTCTTGATTCTGGATGGATTACCACGTTTAATGTCTCTAGATACGCAAAACGCGCCCATGATTATGCCTTGCTGTAGACACGCCTGGTCAGCATCTACTATGTAAAAGAGGTCAATCATAGCCGCAAAAGTTGAGCGATCTGAAAATACGAGCATAGTGGCGCGGTACTTTGCATTTTGCGATGCTGTACGGAGATGTAATGAGATCGTTCATTCTAGACTCTTTAAGGGTTGATGACGATGAATCTTCCCGAGGAAGAATGAGATCTATACACGGCATTCAATGCGACTTGTCAATATACGGAAACGCAGACCTCAGCTTTGGTTCTAACGATGGATGGGATTATGGTTCGTGGTATTCGTGGGAACGTTCCAACTCTAAATCCCGATGGCTTGTCTATAATGTAGACACCGACTGGCTGTCGGAAAGGCCAAAACAAATCAAGAAGACTCGGCATTGATTAGATGAGAGTCCAGACACATGATCTATCAATGTCAAAAAAAACAACACCAGTGTTTGGAAGATGCTGGGGGGCGGGTTTAAATGAAGAACCAAAGCTGAACTGCCAATCCGGAGGTTGTTTGTGGAGTGCAACAAAAACCTTGAGAGTCACATTGAATGGCCGACTCTATTCTATCTTTCCACGGCCTTTGTGCTACGACCTATTACGAACAACGACGTTGAAATAATGTCCCTCTACGAAAGCGCGCGATGATTTACTCTTTTACGACAAGTCATAACTTCGTTTGTCCCTTCCCCCATACTAACCCTTGTTATAGGAATATTTTGCCCAGACTGTCGGCCCAATTAAGCGTGTTGAGATTTCCTACGGCCCCAACTCGCAAAGCCGTGGTATCGCCAACGTGACCTTTAGCAAGTCTGATGGCGCTTCTAAAGCTTTCAAGAACCTGAATGGTCTGTTGGTTGACGGCCGTGCTATCAAGATTGAGATCGTCGTCGGCGCCGCCCAGGCTTCCAAGGTTATCCCCGCTGTAAAGTCTCTTGCTGAGCGTGCTTCGTAAGTCTCATCACTTGCCATCCATTGACTGGCTTAGCAAACGCGATAAAGCTTTTACTGACGAACCAAAATAGTCTGCCCAAGAACAACAAGGCTCAGCCTAAGTCTGCTGCAGCTGACAAGAACAAGAAGCAAGAGAAGCCCAAGGTTAACGACAAAAACGCAAACTCTGCCAACACCAACACTGGAAAAGGCCGTAGCCAGCGTCGTCGCAGCCGCAACCCCAATGTCCGCCCCAAGAAGACGGAGGCAGAGCTTGACTCTGAGATGGCTGACTACTACAGCAACGCCCCCGCTGCCGGAGCTGAGACTGCTACTGCTGCTGCACCTGCTGCCGCTTCCAACGACACCGGCATGGATGACAACATCATGTAAATTGCATGTGGCAATTTATGCAATAGTGTCTTTTGCTTTTGGCGTTCTACATTTATGATCTGTTATGGCTTGGCGAATTCGCCAGACCTGTGTTTCTTTCAACACCTCGTTTATCTGCCTGGGAAGAGTTTTCGTTATCTTCACGTTTTGCTGCGGCTTCGGTATTGCTTTTACTTTTTTCTCCATTCTTTGTCTTCTCGTTTTCTTTCTATTCTTCGTTCGCTATTTTCGATTTACACTCACCACTCTTGAAACTGAAAAAAAAACAAGCCCCAACTTGTGGAGGATGAGGACGCTTTCGATCCCCCTTCTCCGTACTTTGGGGCAAGACCGCTTTTTTTCTTTCTGTCTTCATTCATAAACAACTTATCACATTCGTTAGGGGCAAATTTGGTTTTTATTATTATCTTGATTGTTAGATACGGCGAGGGAAACGGAGGGTGAGATTTGTTTTGGTTACTTTTTGGGTATCTCTTTTATTTATTTATTTTTTTCTCTTTTGACTTGCTATTCGTGGTTATATGCGTGTTGGTATCTTTGGATCAGGAAATATTACACAATCTCTGGTCAAATATGTCAATCTTCATGATGTGAAAATGTAAAGCTTATGCGTGTCAGCCTTCCACCCCCCCCCCCCCCAAAGAAAAATAAAGCCAAACCACGAGGACGTTGATGCGATCACGGACTCTTTTTAACATTTATGTGAATTTTCTTCTTCTTTTTTTTCTTTTTTTTTTTTTTTTTTTTTTTTCTTTTTCATTCTTCAATTTTGTTTTTATTTAGTTCGTTCATCAAATGTGACCTCGCCACGGCCTTTCGTATGTAATCGGATAAAAAGGCGTTACTTATCTAGATTTAATGTTGTTCTTAGTTGTTTACTTGGACTCTGCGGCATCCTTGACCTCCTCCACGACGGCAGGAGTGGTAGTAGCATCTGCTGCTTCCTCCTCACCCTCGAGCGCAGGCATATCACCGTCATCGCTGCCATCCTCATCGTCACCGTCCATGGGAGACATACCACCCAGTTTGGAAAAGTCGATGCCGCCAAAGTCACCTGTTGATGGAAGGAATGCGGGTTAGTAAAGAACAAAGATGTGAACGAAAAGGCGAAAATAAGTGTGAAGTAGAAGTGCTGGAAGGAATGTAAAAAGAAGATAACAAGTACGTACCACCCATGCCGGGCATGCCACCCATGCCGCCCATATCGGGCATACCGCCCATGCCACCAAACTGTGACAGGTCATCATCGGCAACCTCGTCTTGCTCGTCCTCATCGACCCATAGGTCAAAGTTAGTCTTAAGGAAGTGCATCTTTGCCTTGTCCTTGAGCAGACGCGGCCAGTACTCCTCACCAAGCTCCTTCTTCTGCAGCTTGATCTCAATGTTCTTGCCGGTGTGGTTGACCTTGCTCTGAGAGGGGTCGATCTCAGCATAGAGCGTCAGGTCAACGGCGTAAGTCTTTTTGAGAGAGTCCGAAGTGCCGTTGAACTTGACGCCGGTCGCCGTCAGGTCTAGGGACATTTGCGATGCGGGTACATCGGGAACGGTGATGGTGAGGAAGACAACGTTCTTGGAGGGCTCGGTGGCGGATGAGCGCTGGGCCCAGAGAACTGCAAGAGGGGATGATGTTAGCAAGATAGGGCTAATTGTGAGGCTTAGTTAGCTAGATGAAAGAAAAGGCAAACGCTACCTTCAGGAGTGAGAGACATGGCGGATAATTTGGATGTCTATGAAAACGACTTTAAAGTTACTATAAGCAAGAGAAAGAGAGAGAGAGAGAGTCAGCTGCTTGAAAATAAGTATAAGCAAACAAGAAACAAGCTGCGTTTCGGGCGTATTTGTGATGATGCGGGGTGAAAAGAATACTGGTGGTGGTTGGATTGTGGATTCCCAGTAGGGTCATCCAAGAGAGAGAGGGAGAGAGTATCTGTGCTTTCAGGTTGAGAATTGCAGAGGATTAGCCAGCTCGACACAAAGAAGCCACAGAGAAAAGTGTGCTTCAGTTCTTAGGGGCAACTATCTGACTAGACGAAAGCTTGATGGTGATTTGACGCGACATGTAAGGCTGTGATATAGTAGGGCAAGGCGGGGGGGGGGGGGGGGAAGTGAGCTGTCGACCAAGAAAAAAAAAAAGGGTAAAAAAAATAAAAAGAAATTGACGAACCTGAAACTGGAAGGAAAGTTGAAATTTGCAAGCAGAAAATTCTGAACTAGAATATGGCGATGATGGAAGCAGGACAAAATAGACACAAAAAGATGAGCAAGAAGAGGGAAATTCTAATATATGCAGTGTTGCGCTTGGCTGCCTTTGACTTTGTGATTTCTTCGTCTACAAAATCCCTGGACTGGACCATAGAAGCTACGAGAAACAGCTGGACTGCCTTGGAAGAAGGGTACTAGTGGAGTACCTCAGTTAGCGCCTGGACAGTAGCCAACCGAAAGTACATCCGTAGTACCCAATGGTGGGGCTGTTTGTCATACAGCTTTTTTACACACTGGGGAGGGCTCATAAGCCATTTCTCACGGCTGACTTGATACTTTGCTGCTTAACATCTTTCATCCCCAAAGCTTGGGTCGGAAAATACTAACATAGGGATAAGTTTTCCTGGCTCATTTCTTAGGTAGGAGAGCTACAGCATATTAATTTTCCGAGCTTTAGAATTTCGTCGCTCGAGTGTGGCAGCTGGCAGGTGCCATATCCTGACGCTCAGCTGTCAATGACTCTAGGGTTAAGTGGCGTTTAGTATGTCCTTTAGGGTCTATCTGTCTTCATGCTAAACATAGTGGGGCTAGCCTCCAGAGCGGCATTTGATCATCACCGACGTAATTGAAGGATATCCAAGTTTATCCTTAGCCATGTCATTTAAATCGACGTTCTTTGCGAAACAGCTGCCACGATAACGGAACATACTTCTTAAATATATGCAGCCCCGCCTCGATTTCTTCTCAGCCTTGTGACGTACAGCCGACCGGCCCCTATTTGTCTTGAGAAGTCTCTTTAGTTGATACACCACGTCGCCCGCGACAGCAGTCATCTCCATCTTGAAGCCATTATAGAACCACATAATCAGCTATACTTCGCCCTGTGGTATCTTCTACCTGTCGCGTTTCAGCCTGTATATACCGATTTCTGTCGCCTGTTATGGAGACTATAAGGTCAATGTTTACGAAGCCTGACCCGCGGGCAGAGGTAACTTGTCACCAAAGCCTTTCCAAGCCCAAAGCATATTCTCTCAAGCATCGTTGATGACCACTGCTTTTCCTACTAACTTACAACCTTCTCTTTCTCGTGTTAGATGCGGAAGTGGACTCTCTCTTTACGCGCTCAAATACGCTCTCTCGACCGCACTATTGTCTCCTCGAACCAAGCCCAAGCCAAAGCCAAACTCCTTATTGTCCAGGCTGATAAGCGCGGGCGTCGCGATCCCACACGAGCTAAGCAAGCGGAAAAAGAAGCACGTGAGATGGCGCGCGAGATCGTGCGTATCCGACGGGAGATCGAACGTACAGTGACAATCAAGGCACAGGTCAACTCAACATTACTCAAGGTCCAGGAGGCGCAGGCTATTCGACAAGTGGGCGAGAGCATGCGTGTGGGCTCGCGTGTCATGCGCCAAATGAGTGTGCTGACCAAGCTGCCGGAAACACGTGCTGAGGCCATGAAGTTCATGATGGAGTACGAGAAGAATGCTGTGGCAGCTGAGATGACGGACGAAATCATGGACGACGTGCTAGACGATGTACTGGGCGATGATGAAGAGGTGGGAATTGGTGAGGGCGAGGTGGATCAGATCTTGGCTGAAATTCTCAAGACCGGCCCCGCGGCGCAGCCACAGCAGCAAAGGAACCCGCTCAAGGCTGTGGCCCCGACACCCGAATTGCTCCCTGCCACGCCGCAAGCGGCTGCGGCCGAGCAGGAAGACGAAGACGAAGAAGATAACGAGGCAATCATGGATCAAATGCGGAATCGACTGGAGGCATTGAGAGGGTAAAGCAGCAGGGCTAACAAAGCTGAGAAAATCCATCATGAGGCTCACGGCAGCTCATCTATCGTTTCTTATTTTGTCTTGTTTTTGGCCTTCCTATCCTTGTTTTGTCTGCCCTTTATCGTCATGTCCCGCGTCCAAATCTTTCTACTATATCCCTGAGCATCTGGCCATTGTGTTGGCACAGCGTAATGCCCCGTTCTGACTTGCGTGTTTCCATGGGGTCTAGTCGGTGTTATCTTTCTGTTAGATAGGCCGGATCCCATTTAAATTTCCTAGTCGTGGACTTTCTCATCTTCTTTCTTATGCCCTCCCCCCCCCCCTCATCCCCATTCCGTTAATCAGAACCATGGAATTACCAATTCTGGCTATCGTTATATTTTCTCCTAGTCTACATATGCACGTCGCAAAAAAGAGACACGGAGAGGGCAATGCGCAGACCAAGGAAGAAGTCCAGACTTGCGCACTGATTTCCAAGTTCTGTCACTCGAAGATTAAACGGTGATCTGGAAAGAGCACGTTGGTTAGATACTGGGCCTTTTTGTCTTCACACCCCTCCCCCTCGCTCTTCCCCAAGTGTCACGATGCGGTTTTTCCCTTCCCTCTTTCTCAAGCTTGGGCCACAGGAAACCCCACGGATTCAGTGATTTTCGTGATATTGAAACCCAAAGGAGGGAAAACTACGGCAAGAAAGACAAAGCAGCCATACAAAGCAGGCAAGCAGAAGCTAGAAGGAGAACTATGATATCATATTGGTGCGTGCTCCCTTCAATGGGGCCTTCGTCCAAGTCCGGCGGTGAAGAAGGGCCCACGAATGAAAATGAGAACAAATCTTAATTTACTACAAGACTCCGCTTGTTATGATATCTTTCTCCACCGCGACAACAAAGGGCCAGACCGCTAGATTGAATTTTTTTACCTTTTTGATATAACTGAAATTGGAAGTATATTGGAGGAGAGGGGCGTGTGGTATGACGTAGAAGCTCCGTCTGGATTAGCGGAGCGGAACGGAGCACGTAGCGGTTTGGGGGAGGGAAAGGGGGGGGGGGGGGGTGAACCTCTAGGAAGAATATGATAACGTGACGATGTAAATGGTCCAGACTTTTTTTTTTCTTCCTCCAGACAGAGACCTATAACAAGCAGTAAATAGACGCGGCCAACGGGCTATCTAGCTTAAGGGGACGGGTCTTGATATTTCCAGTTTGTACCATGACATCACAAGTGTTTGAGCCTAGTTCTCCCTCAGACCGTGATGGCAGACTGCTGGAGATTGGACAAGTCTTTTCTCATGTGTGTCACGGCCCTTATTGGCTCTGCTCCGTTTTATTATCTATAATAGAGGGTGGGGGTTTTCTCGCCAGGTTATCAATGGGCTAGGCGGAGTTACACTGAGCCTATGACGTAATTGTTAACAAAATTTATTCTCTGCGCCCGATTCCCTCACTTTTTTTTTTTTGCTTCCCCTATCCTCCAGCGGCATCTTTCTCAACCAATCATAGTAGATCTTTTGGTGAGGGGCTCTCAGATAAATAGAGGGGTAGCTTCAACATGAGCCACGAACCTATAGTACGAGTGTGGTCTTGCTATTGGCTGAAGAAGTAGCCGAGCAAGAGTCCTTTAGCCGCCGAATACTCGGGGCTATGTGGATGATTATAACTTAGGAATGGCTGGCAAAACCACAGCAAAGTATTTATAGGAAGAGAATCAAGAACTCGCACAAACAGTCTGAGCAGGCTTATGGGAAAAGAATAGACAACAGGCCCAAGAATAGAAGTTTACTCTGACCGCTATCCTCTTGGAAAGCAATATGCATGCCGCCATATGGGCTCGTGGCTGGCTGCAAGCAAAACCACGGTGCCCAAGTACCATATAGACTTTGTGCAGCTGTAATAATAGCTTCTTCCTTCCTTGCCTCAGGCTCGCAGCTTCTGCCTGCAAAGCAAGAGTTACTCAACCATTCTGCAATGAGCCACAAAGGCCAAAGATGCTTCACGCCCCCCCCCCCCCCTTCCTCTCCGCATCCTCCAGACAGGATCGCATCCTATTGTATGCGCCTTTCTCTCTCTTTCTCTCTCTCTCTCTCCCTTTCGCTCTTTCTCTCTTTCTGCTCTACATGCAACATGCGGCATGCAAATCCATATGCATGTCTGCCTGCTCCCCATCTCAATCCACGGCCACTTATAGCTAATCAAGCTCTGAGAACCATACACACACCACGAACGGTCTACCGCCCGGCCACAAGCGAATCTTCGGGTATTGAGCCAGAGAAATACTGTAACTTTGCGACTGGCTAAACCTGGTCTCCTCTCTCTCTTGGTGATTACATTGGTCTTTGGTAGACGAAGGAGGAGGGGTGTCGCTGTATGACTGACGCACACACATGCAGAGGAAATGCAGTAACTCGTGCGGCAGCATACTTATTACATCTGTGTCTGGAGATTGGCTGTGCGTGGTTTCGGGCAGGATGCAGAGGACAATAGAGAGCCTGATGCTTAGTGAACTTCTTTCCTCTCGGTTTCCCCTAACACTTGCCATCGTAGACAGCCGTAAGCTATGTGTAGCACGGGACATATCGGCCTCGGTGCTTACAGACAAGGAGTCAAAAATAGAAGCCCGTAAAGGCAACACAGCAGTAAGGTTTAACTAGCCTGGACTCACTCTTTAGTGCTACAGTTCCACGGCAGTTGTTCTTGAGAGTGAAGCAGCAGCCATCACTTAACAAGCAGTGAGCAACAGGCAATAGACAAGCCATGAAACAAGCCAAGCGAGAAAGGGATATCAAGATAATCTAAACCAAAATCAGCAATAAAATGCCAGCAAAATTCCAACAAAAGCATTGTTTTTATTGTTTGTATTTGGCGCAGTAAACAAAGCCATCCAATCTCTTTACAAACGCCCCTTCCTCTTCTGACTTCACACCGCCTTTCCCATCATCCATAAAATACAATAACCGCTTACTCCAAACAGAAGTCTAGACTTTCTTCCGGTCCCGTTTTCTGCCGTTAAGTCAACATTGCAACTCCGATGTTGGGATGCTGGTTCTGTGGTAATTACCAACAGCTCGAGGAAGGAAGGCGGGGTATGAGACGTCAAGAGACAGACAAGCTTGACAATAGCCGCCGGGCCAATTGCTCCTTCCTCTTTCCACCCGTGATCTTCCAAGTGACCATCAAGATAGAGCCCAAGTACTCTGGTATTCCTCCTCCATGTTTGAGTTTTTTTTTTTTTCTTTTTCTTCTTCTTTCTTTCTTTTTTTCTTGTTCGCGGCCCAAAAGGTACCACCGGCCTAACGAACACACAATTCATTGTAACGACCTGCACTGCAACTAAACAAGGCAGGACCAAGGCCACGAAAAGAGCAACCGGCTAGAAAAGGCAGGTACTGTGGACTCCATGCAAAAGCCCACTTGCCTGCTCTGGTCTAGACTTCTCAAGTCCGCGTGACATCATAGGCTCAATTTGTGTGAAGAAGAAGAATAAGAAGAAAAAAGAAATAAATAAATAATAAAAAGACCCCGCCAGAGGAGGGGCAAAAGGCAGGAAGGGTGAGCCTGCCGCTGCCCCGCTTTCTTGTCGCCCCGCTCTTGAGCGAACCATGTTCGCCAGCCCGCCCTTAGTATCAACATGTCACTACAGTCTAGCTATAGTACATCCAGACTCCCGTAATGCCGTGGTTCTCTATATTACCGCTGCCAATCTCGCCTACGCATGTCTGTGTATTGGTATTAGTGTTTTACCACAGACTCTAGGCCATGCAAGTAAGTGCCTTTCCGCGCTCCAATTGGCTACGAAGCCAGCCAGCTGAGTAGCCTGGCTGTAGGTAGGCCATGGTGTAGGACATAATTCCAAATGTATATACCTCTTTCACGCATATACCCTCTATTTGGGCGCTATAGAGGCTTCTGGATAGCCCTACCGCTCGGCGTGTTATGGATGACCTAGCTGTGTCCGACTAAGCCAGTACGCCCAGATAGACCTGCTTCCATCATACTAACTTCACCTCCGCGTACCAAGCCGCGGCATCCCATTCATCAACGACTAACTCACGGCAGCTCTCACGAGGGGCGGAACTTGTCTGCTGTTTTGGGCTCGTGGTGGGGTAGACATGCCGTGCTTCTGTTTCCTACACAACACAAATCACCCCTCTACCTTCCAACCATAGTTCAATACTTTGCTTGCTGCACGTTATCTTCTCGATATCCCGTGGCATCTCTGTCTTGTTCCCTTGGTTCTCGTCACTCCCTCGCTAACTTAGACCAAGACCTCGCGATCGCCTGCATATCAAAGACTTTTGGCGGCTCTCTACCAGTCGACGCACGTACATAATTTATGGAAATGGAACTGTGTTCGAGATAAGAAACCGAATCTTGGTTGGCAGAGATTTCTTTTTCAGCTACACCCAATACTACGCGTTGCCCTCATGGAGCTTTCATATGGTCTCCATGCTTCATGTCACTCACCAGAGACGTTTGCTACCCACCCCATATGAATCTTGGGAGGACATGGCTCGGATCAGGATGTAGTACACAGCAGTTACTACGTATGCATACATGCACGTCGTAGCCGAAGCATCAGCAACATTAGAAGCCTTGCTCAACAAAGAATCAATACCACTCTGTCACATCCTTTGCTTTCTGCATAGAGATAGATGTCTTATGATATCACTCCATGGAATATATTCTATCCGCATGACACAAACTGCTTCACCCATTTTCAAGGCAGCAAGTAAATTAGCTGTTGTAGTACAACTAATAAATCTGGACCTTGAAGCCCAGCTATCAGACCTCTTGGCATGTTGCTCTTCTCAGTCTCCATTGCCTTGCTCTATCCTAGCACTCGCTGTTTCTTTTGCTCGCCATATTGTCCCATGTCCCCCCATTTTCTCTTGTGGACTAATTGTTTGCTAATACGTGTTAATTATGCCCATCCCAAGTCGAGCTTCCCAAATCTTTGGGTTGGGTAAATTATGGCGTTCCCTCCCCCAAGTTTCTCTAGGATATCCATGGTCATGGCCTAAGGACCCCTACTGTGATTGTATTATATGATTTACTACTAGGGCCTACCTACCTATCTATCTACGACTAATAAGTGCTCATCATGGGTATCGGCCTTTGACTGGTCTCAATCCAACTTGTACCAAAGCCCCCATAGCCTCCTCTCCTACAGGCCCAATGCCCCCTGTTCGCGGAGCACGGAACTATATTAAAATCACACACACACACACACACACACCCTCTCCTCTTCCCTACCTTATAATCAAAGCTCTCTCAGTAGTTATATGGGCCCTAGCCCTGCTCGCTCTTGTTCCCAGCACTCTTTGATCGGCGACCCGATCCAAAGAAACCCTGCCTGATGTTACAGGTTACAGTAGTGAGGGGAGCGGGAGAAGAGGAGAAGGGGGAAGGATAACCAATAGGCTGCCAGAAGCAGTAGTGGTAATCACAAGAGGAGCCTAAAAGGAGGTGGTCCAAGGCAAGGAAAGGGACAAACTCGCCCGTGACCAAAACAAGATAAAAGAAAAAAAAAAAAGAAAAAAAACTGCAAAGAGGAAGGGGTCTAGAAGCTCGCTAGAAGTACGAGCCGTCCCCAGTCCCTCCGTACTGTATCTTCTAGTACGGGAGAAGTAAGAAATGGGGACAGAAGGTGCTCAGGGCCTATTATCTTGGCTTGTGGTGGTATTCTATTTCCCAGGGCAGTGGTGATGATAGACTAGGCGAGGGCCTACCTATAGTTGAAAATGAAGCCTAGGAGGAACGGAGACAATCTCAGAGCCGCCTACCATAGGTACTGCCTCTTGGCTGAATCATCTTCGAGTCTATCTCTCTCTCTCTCTCTCTTTCTCATACAAACCATGCACAACTACTGCTATCACTCACCCGCCATTTTCTTTTCCCATTTTGCCAAGCGGGAATAGTCCTACCTACCATCAACCCCCACACTAATACTACGAAGACGAAGCCTCCACGGTTGGTCTTTGCGTCCACTCTTTGTTTTCTGCATAACATTCAACTTGCTACTATAACACATTGACCCTCTGTATACATGAGCGTCTTGGTGGTGGCTGCCAAGTCCTCAGTGAGTTTCCAGAGCATTTCTGTGTCTCGGAGGTAGCCGTGAATACTCTATAACTGCAGTAGGGTGATGAGTGAAGCTAAACTACTCGGTCCATCCTGTTGTTGTTGTAGTATCCAAAGGGGTTGTTAAATCAAGAGCAAAAGACAAAGGGGGCTTTGTATGATGCCGCTAAAACTAGGGCCTTTGTAAGTGTCACACCTTTAGTTTTGCTAGAACCCTGAATTTCCTTTGTTTACTGGGTTAGTTTGGGAAGCCTGCCAGGATAACAATACAGTAGTAGAACCGCTAAATAAATAACAAAATAACAAAAAGTGCTTGTGAAACTCCCCGCTAGAGCGTTTATGTGGTTTGCTGTGACAACGCTGCTACAGTGGCTGTCATAACAATGTCGCTGCTAGTCTTCTTTTTTTTTTTGGTTTTCAAGGCCCATGCGCCAAGGTTCTTCTTGCGAGACCCAGCAGAGAGGTTGGCAGAGACTACCTACCCAGCAGAGCAGACAAGGAAGCCCGGCAGTAGTTGTCTGAAATATTGTAGTCTGAGCCAGTGCCTGTGCCTGTGCATGTGGGTACTGAGAATGTCCAAGTCCCTTCCCCCATTCCCCCTCAGTGATCCCATATGTCAGCCCGGTCAATTACAGTTCAACTCAACACAACAAACTCTAAGTTCCAGCCTTCAAACTTGAGACTTCAGACTTCAGACTTGAGACTCGGGACTTGCAAGACACATGATGGATGTTCAGGTGTAAATTGCGGAGTTAGACGGGCCGGGGGGGTGTGAGTTAGGCCCCTTTTCGGGGGCCCAGACTTTGATTCTTGGGGTGTTACAGACTGGGGATACAAGTGCCTTGCAACAAGAACAGACAAAACGGGCCCTGATCCATTCTGTCGGTTGTATATTAATAACTTGCACACGTGAATATGAGAAGAGGCATCTGAACGTTGATAACCCTAGATGCTTATTATAACCCTTAGGCCATTAGCCCCGACATCCAGCCGCCACGAAAATAGACCGGATGGGAGCTCAGGGCGTGCTCTGCTTGCAACGCTAATTTGGCTCACCGTTCTACCGGCTAAATCAGATAGCTAGCCTCTTTCCTAAAGGATAAAGGAGTAAGACTGAAAGCTAAGAAGCACCGATTAGGTGGGTCTAGCCATGCACTCAGGGTACTGGGTGTCCACTTTAAGATTCTAGAAGCAAGGAAGAATACAATAGAACACTATAAAGAAGGCTAGCAGATGCCACTAAGAAAAGCGTGGATTGTCTAGGACGCTAGAGACCACTATAATTATAGTGTGAACTGACAACTAGAAGGCCCGCAAAGGCTTTCCCCAAGCCTAAGATCCCGGGTTAGTTAATGAACGAAGTGAGGCCGACGCTAGCACCGGCCTAATGGAGCTCTTGGGGATGGATGGACGAGAAATATTACTTGGGCTCCATTGCGGCAAGGGCACACCTCGGCGGACACCAATGACAGTGCCATGCTTGTTGTTACACTACGAAGCCAGTTGAAAAATAGAATTTAGGACTAGCGATGGGTCCGGTCCAGAGCCAGTCCTCTCCACAATCCAGGAGGAGGAGGAGGAGGAGGAGGGGAATGGGGCAGGATAGGTATTGTAGAATAGAACGACGGAGGGGCTTATAGTAGTTAGTCGGATGAGGAGAAATCCAGATCCACCTACTACACCGCAAATGGAAAAGGGAAATGCGTCTTCCATGTGTGTAAAATTTTTCATGTTAAGATAAAAATGCCGAAGAGGTATATGTGTTCCGGCAACCTGCACAGGGATTCTTTCTCTTGTTTTTTATTTTTATTTTTTATTTTTTTTAATTTTTTTTTTCACTTCACTTTATGCAGTCGGGAACACGCAACCGGCCCCGGATGAGTACACCTACCAATGGGCCAACAACCAGACCAGCAGCTAGACCAACCAAACCATCCAATATTACGTAGTTTTACAGCCAATAGCAACACACAGAGATAGTATTACCAAAACTAACGTTATACTCAAGCTCAAGCCCAAGTTCAAACCCAATCTGCCCCCTTCCTCCCCCCCGTCAAAACCAGAGCAGCGGGTACCAACCCCAGAAACAGTCGGCATCTCCTCCTCTCCATGACCCACTATACCTATCTACCACCGGCTAACGAAGCCAAAGCTCATCAATTTATAATAGTGGTAAGGGGGGGGGGTTCTCTGTTAACGGGAGTCCTTTTTTTTTTTTTTTGGTTTTGTTTGGTTCTTCGGTAAGTGTATTATCTTATCTCGCCATGTCAACTCGCACCGACATCTTCCCCAAGCTTGGGACCTGGGGAAAGAAGAAGAAAAAAGAAGGTATATATCAATCGCCGGCCTCGCCGTACCTACACCAAGGTTGAGAAGGCCATGGGTCTAATTAATATAGTCCGCTTAAAACTACCGCCTGCTTGGGTGGGTGGCCGCAAGAAACGAGAGTAAAAAGAAGAAGAAGAAAAAAAAAAAAAAAAAAAAAAAGACTGGCCAATAGCACATCGAGATATGACGCCGTAAGGTGAGGCCTTGAGGCAGGCAGCTATTACATCAACGACAAGTGCCAATAGAGTGCCGCTGCTTCTTGACACGCGCCATTGATATCATGACTAGCGATTACCCCCCCCCCCCCCCACACACACACACACACAAAGAATAACACATGCCAAAGACGTAAGCCAAGGCAAGCAGGAAAAGCGCGTCCTCGGCACGAATCGCTATAAGCAGATTGCCCTAAGTCTGGGTTAGTCTTTATCTTGCAAAGTTTCTCTTTTCTGGCTAGCTGCGTCGCGTAAACATTCTCCCAACTATACGGCGGCAAATACTTGAGCTTCTTTTTTTTTTTATTTTTTTTTTTTTATTTTTTTTTTATTTTTATTATTTTTCTGGCCACAATCACAAACCTGTTATACCTGGACAAGAAGCAATCGTGAAGACCACGCCAATAAAGCGTACAATATGATTGGCCACGATGGCAGTATTCCAAGACTGATTGATTCCTGTTATCTTTCCCCACCCTCCTCTGTTTTTATGGGGTCCCTTGCCGGCCCCACTTATATTCATGTGAAATAGACAGCGAGCCCGAATAATAGTAGCAACAATAATAGAAGAAATAGACAAAATGCACGCCCCCTCGTTTATCCTAGTGGGCGATCGCAAGAAGATAGTAGTAGTAGTAGTAATAGTAGTAGTAGTGAACATTTTCTCTCTCGTACAGTGTTGCCTACGCTGAGAGGTGGCCGCATATATGGGTTGGGTGGGGTACCTAGTGGACCCGAGGCCTCATGTGCTGCTGTAGGTAGCTTGCTTGCTTGGCCTACCTGAGAGGGAGGGTCTAGGCAACAATAACAACAACAACAACAACAAAACCCATGCACACAAGAGGCATAGAGAAAAAAAAAAAATAACAAAATAAAGAATAAATCAGGAAACCAAGAACTTTGCTAAGCCACAGGACAGCCAGCACACATCAACACAGACATCTTCGGAAAGCCAGGAAAAGACTTCTCCATACCCCAGGCATCCAAACACATGGTGGAAAACTATACACTATGGAATAATAAAAAACCGCACGAACTAGCCAAGGCCAAGGCCTATAGCATAGCGACAGGGGATCCACTTGGTTTGATTTCCCACCTCTACCTGAACAGTGCAGCCCAGGAAGCAAATTAGTATTCGCTGTAAGTCAAGCGTTTAGGTCGGTGAGGCCCCTATAAAAAAAAAAAAGTAGAGGGGCAAGAGCAGAGAGAAGAGGGCCTACGCTACGCCCACCGCTGCGGTGCCGCTATAGAGCAACTAGGACCTTTGCTGGCTTAGTGCTATTGAACAGACCAACTCAACAAGTTCACCCACTAGCACTGACCGCTCTTCAACTCAATTCAACAGGCAACTGCAGGGAGCCTAAACACCCACAGCCGTATGCAAGTGCTGAGGCGGTGAAAGAAAGAAAGAATTTTGTTTGAAAAAGAAAAAAGTCTGCCTAGGCAAAGTTTGACGGTAAAGAGGGGAAACTATAGGGGGGAGACAACAACACCCTCCCACACTATAAAATCAGCCAACGGTTCTTTATAGTGGGCGGTGTGGGTAGCTGCAAGAATTTTTTTTTTTTCCTCGCCTGTAACAATTAGGGGGGCCTAGTATGTTTTAGTGCCTTTTAGCACTCTCAAGGGGGGCTGCAATAGTGGGGTACTGTACCTGTGTTATAGCGGCTGCTGTGGGTCAGTTTATAGGGCGTGCATTCTGTAAGAAGCAAAAGACAGAAAGTCGGTATGCGCTAGTTCGTACATATGCAAACGGCAGCAGGTTGCATTGCAGAAGCGGATTGCAGATGGAGCCTAGAGCCCTCATGCAGCCAGCCAGACGGGTAAGGTAGCGAAGCACACACCCCTCTCTCTCCCGCCTGTCCTTGTTATCCGCCAGTAGTAACTCTGCTGCAGCAGACCGATTTGGATTTGCCTGTATGGTATGTGCAGGTGTGTGTGCGCTAAGATGCACTGCAGGTCCTTTTCCAGGCTTCTTCCGTGTCACTTGTGCTACACGCTCCACCAAGA
Organism: Ceratocystis albifundus; assembly: GCA_002742255.2. Lineage (NCBI taxonomy): Eukaryota > Fungi > Ascomycota > Sordariomycetes > Microascales > Ceratocystidaceae > Ceratocystis > Ceratocystis albifundus. Next base: position 1,005,789 of record MAOA02000029.1, on the reverse strand, counting down.
CCGGGGATTGCTTCCTGCGCGGTAGCCGACAGTCGACGGGTGACGGTGTGGACGGTGTGGATGGTGGGGCGGTAAGACCGGTGAGACCGGTGAGTAACAGCACGGGCGGACAATTATTATTATTTGTGGGCAGAAAAATCAACCGACGCCACAAGTGGCTGCGCTGCTGCGACTGTGGCAGCCACCCAACAAATATTGACGGTGACAACAAGCAAAGTCATCCAATATAATATAATGAGATAATTTGCAATTTGCTTCTCTTATTGCTAGTGAGTAGCGAGTGAGTGAAATCTTCCGTGCCAAAAGACACAAGCCGGCAATGAAATGACCAGAAAACAAGGGAATAAGAAGGAATTTCCAGCCCTGACAATGACATGCCCGGCGAACATGGGGGTTGTGTGCCGCGCAATGTAGGCATCCGGTGACAACAAACAGAAGCAAATATTCATGATCTGGCTGAGACGAGATGAGACAGGCCGTACAATCCACCAATTATATTCAGCACGGCACGGGTCGGGCTTTGAGTGCGCCGGCTTGCAAGGGAGCCGGTTCCCCAAGCTGAGTGTCTAGGATTAGCTTTAAGGGGTGCTTGACGGGGGGGAGGGGGGGAGAAGGGGAGGCGAGGCGAGGCCAGGCGAGAGGAGGAGGGAGTTGAGTGTGTCTGGGGGATAGGGGCTTGGAGCTTGGCTACTGTTGACATTGACGTGCAGCGACAGAATGGCAGCGACACAACTGGGTTTGGACAAGGCAGCGGCCAAACCTAGACTAATACCATGATACACAGCCGGATACCCACACGCATATCGCATATTATACACTGCACAGAACAGTGTGTGTACGTAGACACGTAACCAGTTCGTTTGTTCGTTTGTTTGCTTGCTTGTTTGCTTGATGCACAATCACACACACACACACACAAACAGCCCTTGGAAGCGTCAGGCCGGGTCGCCTTGGATGACCTGGATCAAGCCCCAGCCAAGCCCCTGTCCAGCCCAGCACGGCTGGCTCTATCCACTGCCATCAATGCAAAATATACAGACGCACACACAAAGCGCGGGGGTGCACTATTGGCAGAAGTGTTTATTTTTCAATGCATGAAAGAGACGACAAAACAAAGCAGAAGAAGAAGGGGAGAAGGAGAAGAAGAAGAAGAAGAAGAAGACGCAGTAGCCACCAGTTGTCACTTGATAAGCCCATAAGATTACGTCTTCCCGGTGGCTCCCAAGACTTATGTTAACAGGCACTGCACTGGGATGACCTTTAGAAGAAGAAGAACAGCAAAAAAAAACATTGGTTCTGGAAATGACGACGGCAAGCAAAGGCCAAGGCCAAGGGAAGGGCGAGAGTCAGGAGTCACACAATCCAGCTAGGACCAGCATGCGCAAACAACAAAAAATGCACGCGCAAAGACAGGCCCAAAACACCAAACTTAAGCCAACAATGCAGAGAAGGCATTGTTGAACAACCACCACCTGACCCAAGGGAGACACGGACAAAAGCCCTTGGTTGGTTTGTGGGGGTGGGAGGGAAAGGAGGAGGTGAAGAGGAAATTGGCGATGCACACACACACCTACCTACGCACATATCACATATCACATATCCACCACGCACCGCAAACTTTGGCAACTCGCTATTACCGGTGGGAAAGTAAAGAGATAAGCTAAAGGCCAACAAGAAATGTAAAATAGAGGCGTGTCAATATGTCACAAAAGGCAGCAGAGAAATGACCCAAAAGACCATCCTCGGGACAAGCGAGCGATATCCGTTAGGCTCACGAAGTCAGACAAAGAAGCCCAGCAAATAACAGAGAAACAAAGGAGGGCAAATCGGAAAACAAAAGCAATGAGAAACGGAAACGGAAACGGCAAGAAGACGACTGATCTTACTTCCGGAAGAGCTGATCCGCCATTCCCAATCCCAATCCCATTCCCATGAAGATGGCCATTTTTTGCCAGTTGAGATTGGCTTGCAAGCCTGTAAACAACTACACTACACTGCAGACTAGCAATTCAGGTAAAGCAAGACAAGCCCTTATTTCCCGGTTCTACTAAGCCGGCGCGCCACAGCGTCTTGCGCTAATCTTCTTCTCGTCCTGTGCTCTCTCTCTCTCTACGCTCTTGTCCTCCCTGAGGGAAAGCCCGGCATCCCATACCCTTGATCCCAGTTCCGGTCTGCTCCCACCTGCTTCCCCGAGCGAGAAAAGGGAAAGCAACAAGCAGCCACCCGGTCTGGCTCTCCCCCAAGTCAGGTCAAGCCAGCTTTCGCAGAAACAGGTTGCACATCAATTTTGGACAAGGCCACCCCCTTCGCTCCTGTCGTCTCCTCTCTCCCCCTCCCCCCTCCCCAAGCGAAAAGAAGAGAGGGAAAAAAGAAAAGGAAAAAGGAAAGCCACAGGCGGATTCCGGGGAACCAGGATGCACTCTGTTATACGGTAGAGCACAAGTTCATACAGGCTGGGTAAAGCATGAGTGCTGCTTCCTATTTCCCTGTTGGCTGCTCTTTTAGCAAGAAAAGGCCAACCGCATACACCAGATAGATGTCTTGCTGTCTTCCCTTGTTCCGTATTAGCCTACAAGGGGCTTCCGCGGGCGGATGAGAAGCCTCCATAGGCCTAGAAGAAGTGATGAATCACTTTCATTCAGCTGGGCTTTCGCGGCAGCTTACCGGACTTCCTTTTCAGTCAGCCCAAGTTCCTCCGGCCCAATCAGTTTGCTTTCCAGTCCTACGTTTGATACAGGCGGTGTCCAGAGACATGTGAGCCTGTCTGGCTTTGCATTTCTTCTTCCGTCTGGTCCATGGCCAAAGCCAAGGCCAAGGCCTAGAGCTTCCAGGCCATGGGGAAGTGCGCGTTGCTCCTAGTGTCTCCATCAAATCTCCATCTTGGGACGTAGAGAGAACAAAGAACATGGCCAAGACACTAAACATGCATTGTACTGAGCATGAACTTCCCTGCATTCCCCTCCCCCCTCCCCTTCTCCTTCTTAAACTGTTACACATACACAAGACGCAAATGAATTGTTAGATTACAGGCATCCCGTCCCTTGCGCCGTGCCACAGGAACTGCCTGTATGGTGACAAGACAGAGGGTCAGTTGTATCGCTGGTTCTGCTGCCGTCTGTCTAGCTATCTATCTATCTATCTACCCACTGCCAAAGCTGCGACATTGGCCTCTCTCTTTCTCTTTCTCTGGATCTGGATCTGGAATCCAAGTCATTATATGCACGCTGTCACCAGAGTGAGACTGGAGCTGGAGAGCAAGCAAGACCCGCGACCCGCGACCCGCGATCCACGAAGGCGGGTGGTTTTCAGGCCAGCTGGGAAGAAGGAGAAGTGAAGGGGAGAGCGGAGGAAAGAAAACAAAGCCCACTCCACAGTCAACATGTGTCTCTCCTTTGCGTTGGCTCTGCAAACTCCAGCCAAATCAAATGCCGTCTTTTGCTGCCGTATTTTGCTGCCGTCTTTGCTCCCTGTCGTTTTTACGCAACGCAATCTCATGGGCGGGTAAAGCGCACAGAGATAATTCCAGCCATAGGGCAGACCTTGTGAGAGAAAAATGAATAAAAAATAAATAATAATAATAATAATAAAAAGGGCGATAGTCAGAGGGTGACTGTAGCAAAGACGTGAGCAGAGAGCGGCGGAGATAATTTAACCCAACAGCCCTTCTATCTATCGCAGGGAGTGCTTTTTATTTTTATTATCCCCCTTCCCCTGCACTCCCCCTCATTTCGTCCGTTGAAAAGCGTCAGTAGAAAGGCTAAGCCCTCACGCCCTGACGCCCTCAACTTTGGTGTTTGGTGTTTGGTGATAGAGTTACACTTGCCCATTTCCTAAAGACTCAAGGCAAGGAGGGAGTTCCCAAGAGGCCGGGGGGAAAGGGGAGAGAAGAGCTTCAATCCCCTGTATCATGGTTTTGTAACCTCTATATTTCCACTATATCCTAAAGGGCCCTGGACAATAACAAGGGCAAGGCCGACGGATGAGTCGAGGCCCTAGCGAAGAGCAGTCTTCTCTCGGTGCGGTCCATGGAGATCCCATTGACACCAAATAACAATAAAGGCAAGACAATCAGTCATTCGCCTTAGCAGCAATAGATGGCACCAGGAGCAGCCGGCTGGCCCAGGCAGAAGACCCAAGACATGCCATGCCCATTGGCCGCCAGAGCTCAAGGCCAATGCTGGGGGACAGCCTGACAACAAACGCCCCCTTCCCCTTAACCCTACCAATATAACCCTATAATATCGCGCCGGCACCACACATACCTGTCCTCTTTGTTCTAGGCAGTTGAACTCAACCGGAATTCCATGTCGACGCACATTAAAATAAAATACATGATGAAGATGATGATAGCAGAAGCCCCTTCGTTTTAGCCCCTCCCACGGCCCGTGAGAGGGGGGGGGGAGGGGGACAGCCGGGGTTGAGCTATGAGGCCAGGTCTTGGGCGCCCTGCTCCAATGATATTCAGATTTCCCGGGTCGCCAGGGCTTGCTTCTGGGTTCTCCCCTGGTTCAGGGTACTTCGGATGAGCCTTCCAGACAAGTACCTATCTGCTGGGCCTTCTATGAACAAGGTACATGTGGACAAGGTCAAGGTACATGGGGATGTCAAGTCTCTTCTCAGGCTTGCGGCTTTTTTGTACGAACCTTGCGGAAAGAGAAAAGGACGGGGTGGCTAATAAACGCAGAGCAATTGACGATGAGAAGCACTAAGCTGAATTCCAGGTTTAACCTTCCAAGAACTGCGACTGGAGAGGAGATCCTCCTGTCAGGCCTCAACTCTTTCCAGTCCATCACGACAGCAAGACCCCGGGCCAGACCAGACAGATGGTGTCTAGGACAATGCACTCCCTCGACTTCGTCCAGCCATCTATTATCTATCTTAATCCGTATCCATATCCATATCCAACACCCCTCTCTCTCTCTCTCTCTCCCAATACCAAGCCCCTGGGTGACGATCATGTGCCGCAGGTTGGCCGTTGGGTCTCCTTTCTCCCGGGTCATTGTGCCTACATGTCTTTAATTACCCGGGGTTCTCCTGCAGTCGAGGTAGAGCAGATGCATGGTAAAAAGAAAAAGAGGAAACATGTCCCGAAAAAGAAGTGTGAGCTATCCAGCCATAGCCATGTCCATCTCCTCTCTCGCCTTGAGATAGGTAAATATGACAGAACTCGGCGGGTAACAGCGCAGTCCAGTGGATAGGGCAGCCTCTTCTAGGGGTCGGGGCCATGAGCAGCGGGATCCTTCCCAAGTGGTCGGTGGCGGGCTGTTCTCTTTGGCTCTCTGTATTTTTGGTGACAAAGAAAAAAAAAAGAAAAAAAAAAAAAAAAAAAAAAAAAAAAAAAAAGGCTTGTGCTGCTGCGGGCTGTTCTCTTTGGCTCTCTGTATTTTTGGTGACAAAGAAAAAAAAAGAAAAAAAAAAAAAAAAAAAAAAAAAAAAAAAGGCTTGTGCTGCTGCATTTCTGAGTCTTGTATTATGTGCTATCGCACAGGGAGGTGAGCTTGTCGTCTATCACACATAGGGTTACAGTAGGGTTATGAGCAGGAAGCAAGGCACGATGTGGTGGTGTAGCACGACAATGCCCAGTCCATCTGCCAGTCAGTGAAGCTTATGTGCTGTCTGTCTGTCTATCAACTCGAACCAAACAACACCACCGATGCCTTGGTGTCTTAATGCCTCAATCAGATCTTCTCTCCGGCTACCCTCTCTGCATCTGCATCCAACAAACAAACAAATGCAAGCCTCTCTCCTCTCTCCTCTCAGGCCTCTCAGACCTCTCAGACCTCTCAGACCTCGCTATCCCCCTTCTCTTGTCCGTGTCTCAAAACGGACAAAGTGGTTTTTCTTCCTTGCCTCTTTTGTCTCCCCTCGAAAGAGAAGAAAGAGAATCCCATTGTGGGAGAACTGGGGGCCTTGCTTGCCCGTAACTCGACCATTGGTACTAGTTGAACAATGCCTGTCAATAAAATTGCTGCGCACGCGCGCGCTGTGGTGTTGGTATTTATGGGTAGCGGACGCCTGACATGGGCAATAACACTACACACAGACATCACATGCTCTTTTATATCCATCACTTGCTCGTCTACACCCCACCCCCCCGTTTATATTCTGATATCAATGGGTCTTGTGTTGTTAGGGGTCTTGAGCCATGGTCCTGGGAGCCCGCTGCCTTGAACAATACTATCGGAAAATAGAACACGAAGGGGGGGGGGGGGGATGGATGCCTTTCCTTTCCAAGTACGACATTACTCCCAGACTGACCAATTTGCCATGTGCGAGCCTGAGTGGCTGTCTAGTGCCTGTGTCTGCTTGGTCAAGTCGTCAAGTGTACAGTACAGTACAATACAGTATAGCCTTAGGGGCTCGGCACAAGAGAAGAGGCCCGTGGCCATACGCATGCACGTACACACACAAATGTGCACGCACTTGGAGTCCAGCCAGCTATCCTCCAGTGTAATGTGTATGTATGTATGTATGTATTTGCCGTTGCACCAATCCTACCCCGTCCCTGGCTCTCTAAGCCTAGGGGAGCGCGACAATCACGATAATACGACTGCACCAAGTAAATCTGCCTGCCCTCTTTCAAGGGATCCGTGTGAGCAGCAATACACCTACACAACACACACACACACACACACACACACATCGATCGTCCTTCTCCTTCTTCGCTTCCTCACCCTCCCCGAACATATGCCTCTCTCTTGGTATAGCTCTGCTGCTCTTACGCTCTATCGCCCCTGTCTCAACCTTACAAGAGGTCTAGGATGAAGGATGTGTGATATTTATTGCAGCTCCCGGTTCGCTGCCACCTCAATTTTGCTCCTCTTCAAACCTCTTGGGGCCCCTATTCCAAACCCGCTTTGACCCTTATCCCAATCGAACCCGCAAGAGAGGATCTTCTCCTTGCCCCTGCCTCCATCCTTCTCCCAGTGTCGGGAGGCTTTCCTTTCCATTGGGACCAACTTCGGCAGTAAGCTCAGGGTTCTAGGTTTAAGAGAAGGAAAGGAAGAGGAAGAAGAAGAAAAAGAAGAAAAAGAAAAGGAAAAGGAAAAGGAAAAGCCAATAACAAGGACAAGGACAAGGACAAGGACAAGGGTAGGCCCGAAATAATACAGCAAGAAAAGGAGGCCAGAAGTCAAAAGTCTACGGCCAGTCCGACGCCCACGCTCAGTCTCGCCGGCAGGGTTAGAGGGTATAGGGTAAATGAGTATTGGGCTGGGCCCTCAAGAAGGCCAGCGAGCCAGTCAGCCAGCCAGCCAGCCAGCCATTGGACTCGTTTACTTGGTCTGCCTCATGCGAAGCGAGATGCAGGGCCGCTCCATTCTCCTGGGAATATATACCAAGTTGCTACCAAAGCTGGTGTCACAAAACAATAGCAGCTTGCATTGCATTGCCCTTGCTGTTCTGGAACCAAGGCTCTGGTCTGGTGTCTTGTAAGTTCGGGCCGTGGAGCTGCACTAGTAGTAGGCTGGGTCGCAGGGCTCTGGTACTCTTACTCTAGGGCTATTGGAACTTGACACTATGGGTACTAATGGCCGAGGCTAGTTAGCATGTGAATTCGCCAGAAGCTGGCTGCTGTTATTTATTATGATTATTATTATTAATTTTTTTTTCTTTATTATTATGCCCGGGTCTTTGCGGGTGTGATGTGATGTGATGCGATCCTGATTCGTACACGCATATACATACGTATAGCGCAAACCGGATGCGTATGCTACGTTGCGTAAACCCTAGACATGTCCGTTGGCAAGTAATCAACAGGACTGGACTTGCGTATGCACCAACATCTACAAAGGATACCAAGAACAGTAAAATCGTTAGCAGGAGGAGGGGAGAGGGTGCGAGAGAGAGAGAGAGAAAGGGAGCCCTGCTGCCCTCGCCCCTCCCCCAGAAATGGCGTCTCTCAAAAGATGCGACGACAGCAGAACAAAAGACCAAATACATTCAAACATTCAATCCCGAGAAATCACCAAGTCCGAGGACTATAGAAGCAAAGCAGACCAGGTTCCCTGCTGCGTGCTGACTGCTGGCTGCTGGCTGCTGAACTCAGGGCTTTGGTCTGGGGGCCTGTCTTTTCTGTCGGCGTCGGTGTCTGTGTCTCAACCAAGATCCGGGGTAATATTGACCTCCAGCAAGTAAAGACCCAAAAAAGACAAGAAAAAAAATGGCCTGATTTCTATGCTCTCATCCTGGATTGTTTGCCTGTTGCTCTAACTCTGCTATAAAGCAACAGTAGATAGTATTGGCAAAGATCGTATATTTCAGCAAAAGGAGGGGGTGTGTACCAAAGAAGGAGAAACCCCTTCCCACCAAGAAAAAGGCCGAATAACGACAGCGACTATCGAAAAACCGAGAAGGCGTAGTCCGAGGGTACAGTAGCAGGAAACACGCTGGCTGAGCCGGCTGTCCGGCCGGAAGAGGGAACACATGCGGAGAAGGTATTACGGCTTAAGACAAGGGCGAAAATAACAAAAGTTGGAGAAGTTGTCTAAGCTTGCTGCCTCCTTCTCGTCCGCGGCTATGAACACAGAAGATTGATATCTCAATCAGGAATAGTCCCCGGAGACAGAGAGCGAATAAAAAAGTAGACAAAACCATGGGCTAGCGGGTGAGTGTTCCTCCCAGACAATGCCATCGGCCCGTAGAAGCCGCTATGTTGATAGTGGATTTCCACCCCTAAAGGCACTAACCAAGTGGCTTATAGCTGGGTGTGAGTAGGGTTAGTGTTAGGGTATGTAGCCAGGCGCGGAGCAGCAAACCTCTTGTCTTGGGCTTCATCACTACTTTTTTGCCCCTCCCCCTCCTTCGCTCCCTTGTCGCTTTCGTAAACACGTCTGTCCTCACCTGCTCCGCCATTCCGCGCTGCTTCATTTCTTACCACATGTGCCCTGGAGGATGAAGGGGGAGGGAGAGGGGGAGAGAGGGGAGAGGGAGTACAGCGCGTGAACCTGAGACTCTCCTCTATCCCTCTTCCCTCTTCCCTCCCCCCCCCCCTCCCTAGACCTTTGCTTTTTTTTTCTCTATATTGTTATTGTCGCTCGCGTATTCATGTTCCGGTTTGGCTTTAATTGTCGTCGTTGCTTCCCCAAGCCCGGGGTTCCATCCCTATGAAGATATACAAGACACGCACATCCGCCGTCGCCTATAGACACGGGAACTAGGGAGGGAGGAAGAAAACAAAACCTGTCAGATTTTCCGTGGGCTGGACAAGATGGCCGATCCCCCTTGGGCAAATCCATGGCTGTCGGTCTCTCCCTGTTTGGGATGAGTGTTATGCACACATGTAGCTGGTGCTGTACTCTGGAATAGATGATTGGTTATAGAGGGAGCGCAAAAGGACATGTTATGGTGTCTTGATAGCACATTGATTTTTCAAAAAAAAAAAAAAACAAATGACTCCCTTGTGGTAGACTTATCTCTCCCTACAGGCGCACAGGACGTCCGAGAGTGCAGCAGTAGAGCAGTAGAGCAGTAGAGCAGCCTATGCTGCACGCCACGCATTGCCAAATAAAGGGACACATAAGGGTTCCTCTATTGATAGCACGGTGTGGCGGATGTTGGATAGCTAACATTGCTTCTCGTCTTCGGAGATCAACAACAGAGAGAAGACAAAATGTTGGTGTATTGTGTGATATAGATAGATGCTAACTGGATTAGGTAGCAGACGGCGAGATACAGCAACCCCAGCAAATAGAATGAATGGCACACAGGAAGAAAGAAAAAAAAAAAAAAAAAAAAGATCCTATCTACCCACCATGCATCCTGCGGAGGTATACCGTAGCAGAGTACAGGAATGTGTGCGTGCGTGTGCGTGCGTGTACGTGTGTATGTGCTGTGTAAGCTCTGAGCTAATAAGCTTGTAAGTTACAGTACGCGATAAGCAATAAACGGAGCGCTGCTAGCTACGGCCTGAAAGCAACGTTTGATTGCATTCTCTGTGGGAAGAAGAAGTCTCCTAGAACAAGGGATGGCCCGAAACAGGCGGGCAATGGGTAGTAGTAGTAGTAGTAGTGGTGGTGGTGGTGGTGGTGGTGGTGGTGGTGGTGGGTAACGGTTGTCCTTTGATTCCTGCCGCATTTCCATGGTTTAGTTGGCCTAGGGCTTTCTTTATACTTGGCCCAACAGATAACACCGCCATAGGCTGGGAGCGGGTGCCATCGTGAGTGTTGTGAGTGTTGTGTGAGTGTGTGGGCGCATAAGCATGTGTGAATGCGGCGTGGCATAGGGAGACCGTCCGCTATCAAATGTACAGCCGCACAGGAAGGAAAAAAAAAAAAAGAAACTCTTATATTACATTCCCACCTCCAAAGGGACCGTCACCGTCGTCTCTGTGTATTTGTGTATTTAATTTTGTCCTGCCCTCTTTTTGCAGTTCTGTCAGATGTCAGAAACCATCTATCACTATCGACTACACGCTTCTGCGCCGCCGAAGCTGAAGCTGAAGAAGTAAAAGAAAAATCAATTCATCCCATAATCCCACTACAATGCACCTGATACATACCGCTGTATGCCGCTGTGGAGGAGGAGCACCACAGCGAGATTAGGCCAGGCCCCCCACCACTGAGAAGCATGCCCCTCACTTCCGAACAAGCCATCAAGAAGGCCAGTCCAAGTTTGAGGTTCCTTCAGCTGCACGCCTTGGAAATGTTCAGGTTCAGCTCGCTGTGCACAAAATGAGCTGTCACTTTGCCTTTCTCTCCCTTGTGTGCTGCGCGGCCCCTTGCTTGTGAGTTGGACAAGCAATCGCATCTCTCCTCCCTTGGGAGAGGGAGATATAGATGAGGACATGCGGCGGCATGCGCGCAAGAGAGAGCCATGGACCACCCTCAAAGAAGATATATTGTTGTGAACAAATCATGTGTGCCTACCTAGCTATGTCCTTTTGTGATTCGTCTCGCTTTTTGATAAAATGAGCTCTGCAATTGGCCGGAATGCGAGCGTCCCAGGGTAGCGAACAGGGGGGGAAGGAAGAGGAAGAGGAGGAGGAGGAGGAGGAGGAGGGAGCGAAAGAAGACATACACCCACCATCGTTGCTTTTTGCTACGCGCACAAGGCCTCGGTCGTTCTTTGTTTGCCATGCTAGCATAGTGATATTATTTGCAAAGCACGGGAGAGTAGGGACTAGGGAGTAGGTGGTGGCCAAGGAGGAGCCCACAGGCTATCACATCACAGTCGCAGTCACAAGGAAAAAAGTCCTGCCTTTTGATGAGGTCAAAGCTATATGGGTAGCAGCAATGCCGCCGTCGTAAAGCCAGCCAATCAACGACAGTGCTAAACGAAGATGACAAGCCCTTCACACATACACACACGCACGCACGCAAAAAGGACCTCGCCAAGTACCATGAAAGACTCTAGAAACGCCGTCTTTCTTTCACACGGAAGAACTAAATCACGGCTCCTGTCACGGTGATTGAGGTCCTTTCGCGCGGCAGAAACAGGGACATGCATAGAAACACGCCTCCCATCTCATCACATCACCATCCCATAATCAGCTTGCGACGAGCAGTCATGGGCACTAGGGAGCATGCAACAGAAGGGATGGAGAGGTGGGGTTGGGGGGTTGGGGGTGTGATTTTCTTCTCTTTCATTGTCTCAAGTCTTTTTTGGCTTATTTGTAGTGAATGCCTTTCGCCTGGCCTTTCAGAGCGGTTTCTTGGTGGTTCATAATATGGCACGGCAGCCTTTGCAGGGACGGGCAAGAAGCCAAAGGACGTACTTTCAAGCTGGTTGTATGTGCAGGCTTTTCCCCGGACTGTCTAGTTCGGCTACTGCGACTCCTCGCATGAATATGTCCATGTTCTCATTAAACTGCGTTTGGCAGCTTAGCCCAGCACAGATCAGTGGAGGGCCAAGTCAAGCCATGGGAGGGGGGAGGGGGACAACACGAGTTGAATCATTGGCAGTCTAGGAGGAGGGAAGATTGTCAGTGGATGAGATTCTGACTGTGTGTTGTTAGGTTAGCACTTGGCCTTGCCTGCTTAACAAGATGAAAGCTTGAGCAGCGAAGGCTATTCTAAGCGGGACGGCGCCAGCGAGGACAATTCACAGGAGAGAGAAAGAGAGAGAGAGAGAGAGAGAGGACACAGTTGGCGATGGCCTCGTCGACGCTTTGGTGTTGTTGTGCGTGCCTTGCCGGATCCACATGCGACATTTGTGCCTTCCGTATTTGCATTCTGCTTTCGTGCTGTTTTAGTGAAAGCAATTGCCAAAGAAAAAGGGCCAATATTATTGGTGCGTTTGTGTGCGTGTTTTATTATGTTCTTGCCCGTTTTGTTATTTCCTGTTTTGTTAAGCCATCTATTGTATGTATACTACAGAGCTAGCTTGGTCACATTCACTACAGCACACACACACCCATGGCAGGCGAACGCAAACAGAAAGAGCGAAAACCAAAGGGGAAAGAGGAATAAAAAAAAAAGAATTTTAAAAAAAAAGGCCAACAATATAGGGCACAAATAATAACATGTCATCTCAGGTCGCAAAGGCAAAGGGATGGAAAAGTGACAAAAGAAGGAAATTTTGCAGCTTCAGCTATCTATGTCCAGGCTCTGGAACGACGACGGCGACGAGGAAAAGAATTGGGCGGCCTGGCAAGCAAGGGACGCAATCTCTCTGATATTGGGAGGGAGGGAGGGAGAGAGGGAGGGAGGGGCACAGAGTGCAAGAGAGGAGAATTGCTGTATGTGTGTGTGTGTGCACATGTACACGTATAATTCCTCACCGCTCAAAGGGCCCATTGAGGACGGCGCTCCTGGAAAAAAAAAAAAAAAAGAAAAAGACCTTGAGACCGCAAATGGCCTAAGCGGGAAACTCGGCCCGGACAGGCGGCAGTAGGAAAAAGAAAGACACATGCAAAGAAAATCGCTGCAATAAAGCGCACTGCGGCACATACACACACACACACACCTCACACGCCCCTCTTTTGCCTTGGGCTGTTTTTTTTTTTTTTTTTTTTTTTCTCCTTCCGCCACGATCTCGGCGTTTCCCATGAAGCCGCTTCCCTGCATCTCTTGTTACGAAAGAAAATACATTCATCCATCCATCCGTCTATTCTCCTTGGATATTCCCTCCTGCTCGGCCAGTCTCTAGTCTCGCTGTAAGCAGGACACCCTGGCTGAAGGAAAGAAAAGAAAAAAAAAAAAAAAAAAAAAAGAAAAAGACGGCAAAGCTAGGCCTACACTACATCAGACTTAGCCCGTCTAGATATCCACACACCCCCATGCCATCCTCTTTATCCTCTCTGGGAAATCTGCTTGTGCATTCTGAATCGCATTCCAATCTTTTTCAATTTTTTAATTTATTTTTTGTCTTTTTCCTTTTTCCCTCGCTCAAACAACAATGCAGGTCTATCTTCTTTCGGCCTGCTTTGTTCCCCTTTGGGATTGGCCACCCAGCTCCAGCCACCCATATTTAGGGTTCGCGGGTTGGCGCAAAAATTAGAGGGTTAAATAGCCGGTCTCTGGTTGGTGGAAGATACGAGTCTTATTGAGCTAGCCAACGCTGTATGTAGGCTCTAATACTAATACCTCTTTCATCTCTTTGAGCTCTTTCAAACGCAGGTAATCTCAATGCGAGGACCTTGTAGTTGGCGTGGGCTAAGAACAAAGTCAGCCCGGTAGCAGATGAAACATAGGCAATAGAGAAGCAGAAGCATGGCTGTTGACATGCAATGCAGGCTGGTAGGACGGACAGCTTCTTTCGCCGCCATGCTGGTGCTCGAACTGGCTGATCAAACAAAGCGAAGGGGAGGGGGGACATGAACATGTGAACAAGGAGAGAGTATGTGCGCAGAATAAACCACGGACTGGCTGCTAGCAACAGGCAGCAGCTAGCTAGCTAGCTTACTGGGCCCGGCGAACAAAGCGAGCCAACAAGCCAAAAGCGGCCTGATGGCTCATAATGAAACAGAGGAGAGAGCCCAGGCCCAACTCGACGGAGAGACTGGTGTTTGTATTTTTTATTTTATTTTTTTTACTTTATTTTCTCTCCCTACTCTGTTGTTACTGTCAATTTTCCCCACGAAAACATGTCACGACTTGGAACAAGGTGACGTTTGCAGGGCAGGTCGCCGCGGGGCACATGCATCGCATTGGAGCGCAGCGCCCTTTTTGGGTTGCAAGGTTACCTGCATGTTACAGACAGACAGGTAGACACATCAAGATGATACTTGATAGTACTTGCGCTTGTAGCAAATTCTTTGCGGCAGGGCATGTCACGTTTTGGCGTCAATGTTGTACAGCATTGCAGTGGAAATGACAGCTCATAGGGCCTAGGTTTGCAGTAAGCAGCGATCTTGCAGGCGCATTTATAGCAGCTAGAGCCTGAATAGGGCAAGCACAGCTCTGTAAGTATGCGAAGGGTCAGGGGACAAAGGCCCTGGAAGTGATTTATTCGCGTTTTGGCGGAACCAGCTAATGCGAGCCAATCAGCTCGCAGAAGCGGCCAGCTCATAGACACACAGACGAAAAAGACAGAGCTATAGCATAGCAACGCAGTAATAGGGATGGAAGGGAAAGGGCTGGGTCGGGTTGATTTAGGGTTATATTCTTGCTTGGCTTTGGGTGCTTTAGTGCTTTGCCTTGCTTTGCCTCCCCTTGCCCGCTGTCCTGAACCTATTCTTTTTTTTTATTTTCCCTTGTCCCTCGCTAGCTTCTGGACCCAGGTATAGAATAGATAGCTTGGTGCTGAGCTGCCGTGTGTTTGGGCGCTAGAATAGAGCTTACTGCGGCAAAGTGCTTGAACACAGGGCCAAAGCTTCGCTGCTTCTCACAGCGGGACGGAGAACAAAAAGGATGTACGATACCACGATACACCACGGAGTTTAGTGCTGTTTTCCCAGGCTTGCATCATTTGCATTCCACACAGAACTCTCCTTCCCCAAGACACGGGCAGATATATAGACAGACACGCAAACACCAGCGTCCTTGCCGCTTTGTGCCTGTGCAGAGCTCTTCTGACTCGACCTCCAACAAAACATGCAGTGAAACTTTGCTCAGTGCCCTTGGCGCTGCTTTCCGGAGTGCCTCTTTAGTCATTGATTCATATCTATTTGTGCTTGTGCCTGCTTACCCCCACGGCAATAAAAGGAAACGTCCCCCTCCTGACCTCTCCCCGCTGCCGTGCGCCGTTCTTAGTTCTGAGACTAAGAAACGCGACATAGGGGGAGGAGGGGTCTTGCTATTTACGCCATCACGTTGTTCTCCCAGACGGACCAGACCTTCTTGGCTGGCTAGCTAGCTGGGGAGGGAGGGGAGACTACGCACTGGGAAATCCAAAGGACTAAAATAAAAAAAGAAGCCAAGAAGGCACTGCCTGCGTTCTTTTGTGTCTTTTCCTGTGACCTTGGAGAAGTAGGCAAATGGGTATAGCCTCAAGGTCTATGATGGAGACTTCTTAGCACCCAGGTCTCCTTTTATTGTTATTATTATTTTTAATTTTCGACTTTTTTTTTTCCACAGTCTTCTTCGCCTGTATCTGTAAGTCTTCCCCTTCCCACATATATAGTGTGGTCACAAGTCGGGCAATGCTCACGCCTTTCTCCAACACTAACAAAGGGGGAGGCAGTTTCTTTGTTGGCTCAAGTGGCTTTGCTTTTATTCATTCGCTGATGGGGGCAAAGTGTGTGTGTGTGTGTGTGTGTGTATGGGAGAACGAGAGAACGGGGTCCGTGGAAGAAGAACGGACAGCAGGAACAAGAAAGCAAGAAAGGCTAAGGGTGGTTTGCCGAGTACCGATACGCGATGATGTTCTGGGCTGTTCTTTTTTTTATATTTTTCTTGTTATGCTTTGGATTCCCGCACTGCGTCCTGTCCTAAAGTATTTAGACACTTGACACACGAAAGCAGGAGAGGGAAGAAAAAGAAAAAAAAAATTAACAAAAGAGTAAATCGGTGTAGCGGCGGTGAAAGATAACCAGGCCAATCTGGCGGGAGCGTGAGCCAAAGACGGTGCATTGCATGCGTGAAATGTGTACATACATGTATGTGTATGTGTTGCAGCTATAATTGCAACTGCGACTGCTACTATGTGACTTCACCGAAGCCATACCATGTGTATATATATATATATATATGTGTGTATATGTATGTATGCATGTCACTATGTACCTATGGAATGTGCATGCATAGACAAGGTACTTGTTTACTTCTTCGCATGCATGGAATTCGCAGGACATAAAACCAGGAAGAAGGCAGAGGCAAGCGGAGACAAAGACAGAAAACCCACAGACCCTATGAAGCCTGCGGAACATAGACACACGCCCAGCGATAGGACGAAAGCAGAGAGCGAGAGAGAGAGAGAGAGAGAGAGAGAGAAAGACAACAAGAGGTAGGAGAAACAGAAGAGAGCACAGAGCGACTGAGCGTGCAGAAAGCAAAACGGTAACTATAGTCGTTAGTGGGAGGTCTAGAAGTCTAGAAGAGGGGACATAGCTAAAACAAGAGATCGGGGGAGGGGGAAGGGGAGGAGGGGCCAAAGCAAAGCAAAGCAAAGCAAAGACAAGACAAAAAAAAAAAAAAAAAAAAAAGAAAAAAAAATCCCGAGTTAAATATAGAAACGGGAAGGAGAGGAAGCAAAATGAGACGAAGATGAAGGCACAAGAGAAGAGAAAGATAGAAGTTAGATACACGAAGCGAAGCCACAGAGCAAATCAATGGAAAGCACGCGCGCGGGGAAGGCTATTGCTTGCTTCCTACTGGCTCTGCTGCTGCTGCTGCTGCTGCTGCTGCTTCTACAGTGGGTGCAGCTTCTGTGCTACTTGCTACTTTTCTAGTGGCGCCGTATTCAGCGGCAGAACAGCGGGGCAGCAGGCTAACAGCAGTAGGGCAACTGCAGTAGGGCAACTGCAGTAGGGCAGTAGGGCAGTAGGGCAGCCAGCCAGCAGCCAGAGGACAGAGGACAGACTGGTGCCGCCACAATGTTCATTTCCCCTCCCCCATCCCGCATGCTTGCTCTCACTTCGTTTAGCAGCAGCAGCAGCAGCAGCAGCAGCGCTATTCCCAGCTTCCCCGTATACGTAGACTCGCAGCGCAAACCAATGCATGTATGTGGTGGCTCCCACAGTTGTTTTGTGTTGTTTTGTGTTGTGTTGTGTCTTTTGCGCTGTGTAAGTGCGCCTGTATGTATATACTATATGCACGCGGAAAGTCCTTATCAGGCCCAGTCAGTCAATCAAGCCAGTCGTCACAACACGGACTGGGCTTGCAGCCAGCCAAACCGAAGCAGCGCACAGGGCAAAGCTCCAGCCAGGGATGACTGGATGTGCTCTTGACCGCCCTTTCGTTTATCCGCTTTGGTGTTTTTTGTGTACACTCATGTATGTGGGTGGGTGCAGCTCGAATACGTAGCAAAAGGAACTGGACTATGGTGTTTTTCTAGGGGGTGTGGTGTTTGGTGTTTATTATTATCATCATTATTTAATTTCTGTTTTCCATTATTATTACTTTCTTCCTCGGAAGCTCTAATTGCGTCCCGTTTCTTGGTCACGGGCGTGGATTCTGCGCTGTGTATCGCTCTCCCTTTAATCCGCGTATCAACGTTCTCACGCCGACATCCAAGCTTGCACCGAAGGAGGAGGGGTTACGAGCTCGAGGGCGGAGACACCAGGTCAAAGACAGGGCCTGGACTTGGTCTATCTGAGTTTTTCCTTTACCCCTCTATCAAAGTTTTCCGTGCTCCAGATATGCACAAGAGTCGCTGGTTCTCCTTGGTTTGTTTACAATAATACTTATATATAGGGGGCTGATACATTCACTCATACGGTCTGCATAAAGTTGCAGAAAAGAAAAAATAATAAAAAATAACAAGACAATATCTGAGAGGTCTTTGCATCCTAGAAGCCAAAGCCTGATCACCCAAAGAGTCTCTTCTAATCTACAATCTGCGATGATGAGCGGGGCCGGGCTCATATCGAAGAATTGAGGGGCAAGCCATAGTCACATTGCGGCACATTGAGATATCCAAGGCCAGGGAAGAAGAGGGGGTAGCGGGCGAGGAGGAGGAAGAGGAGGAGCAGCATACTAATAGCACACTCAGCGTTGCAGCGCCCATTGGGAATCAGGAATGCACAAATACAAGAAGGGCCAGGCATAAAATGCTTCTCTGTGTGCTTGCTGCTGCGCTGACAAGATCAAGATAGTAGCCAGCCAACCGCCGCATCCTGAGTTCAAATAGATTTTCGGCCGCAAGGACAGCACTCAACAACGTTCAACCTGCATTGTGTTGCTCTCTGGTCGCGCACAGTGAGGGCGCTAGGAGGTGCTCGTCTCTAGGCTGCTTGTTTGTTCTCTCCGCTGGCGCTGGAGCTGGCGCTGGCGCTGGCCTACGGTCTCCTGGCGTACTGTTTGTCTTAGTCGAGCCATTAAGTGAAGATTTTTCTTTCATACCTGCTGCATGTATCAGAAGAACCTGGACAAATAGTCGAGACATAGCAATGACAATGGCAATGGCAATGGCAATCCGCACGCACACACGCATGGCCAGGCCAAGCCAAGCTAACCAAAGTACGCCCCTGATGATATCAGACCGAAGCCCATTTCTTATCGCAGGGAAAAGAACAGCGTTTGGCTTTGCGACTGTCTACAACTCTGTCTCGATGTACTGCCCAACTGGCTAACTAGCGTGGCTGTGTAGTAGCCTGTTTCTCAGTCCTAGAATTGATGAATACAAAACATTGCCAGCTTTTTGAGACGAGACAGCGGTGGGCGACACAAGCAAAGCCCAGCAGCAGCAGCAGCAGCAGCAGCAGCAGCAGGCAGAGCCTGTTGGGCAGATCCGGCCTTGAAGAAGCCAAGAAGGCCGCCTATCCTATCACGGGTCAGCACACCTGGCGCTGGCTGGCCTTATCTTTGTTTGTCCTGGCTCTCAACGACGAGCAGCAAAAGAACTGATGCAGCTAGCGACGCAGCCCTGCCTCCCTCTCACAACATGGTGTTGTTTGTTTGTTCTCATCAGTGCCTAAAGCAAACCAAACCAAATCACTGTTACGTCGACGGAAAGAGTCACAATTGCATCTGCTACAGCCGTTGCCATGCTCTCTGTTCTGATTCGCTGGTCCGTAGCTATCCTGTAGCTGTCCAGGTCCTTTTAGTCTTTTTGCTCGCTCCGGGTAAGCATTCCGTTTGTAAGCCCAAGTTTGAAAGTAAGGGTTAATGTTGTGTGGTGGCTGACTAAATCTTACAAGCTACGTTGATATTGAAATTCAGGTTGTTTTTTATTTATTTATTTTATTTTTTATTTTTTATTTATTTTTATTTTTATTTTCTTTTTCTCGTCTTTTCCCACGGCACAAAAAAAGACCCACAAAAACCCACAAAAACACCAACAAAGGACTTGCAAGACTTGTTTGTAGACAACGCAGTCAACGGCACAAACGGGACGAGCAAGGCATACGTACGTACGCCTCCCTCATTCTTGCCATGTTAAAGTCAACAAACCAAATTGCTTGTGTTTGATGGACTTGGGGAGGAGGAAGGGAGGCGCGGGCAAGTGCTTCTAGTTGCGACTTGCGGTCTGGGTCTGTTTGCTGCATGTAAGTAAAGGTTGTATATGTATGTATACGCAAGTCCGTGGCTCTAGCCCTCAGTGTTTGTATGCGCCCCCCCTCCCTCTGTTTGCTCGTAAGGCATGTACTATTCCCTATTTCTTCTTTCGTGAGCCTGCCCGTCTCCCCCGTATTCGTTGTGCTCCTGCTGGGCAAACGAGCGGAGACGGCGCAGGAGAAGAGGAAGAAGAAGAGTGGATGGGGAGAGAGTGAAGAGGGATGAGGGCTTTGCTGTTGTTGCTACTCGGTTTTACTGCTGCTGGCTCATTTCCTGCCCCAACAAGGTCTTTCTCTCATTCAAGCTTTTATCCTCATGTAAATCTCATTATTTGCCCTTTTTGCTTTCTTTGTTGCTGCTGCTGCTGCTGCTGCCACAAGGGAGCGGAGCGGTGGGAACACAGGGAGGAGAGCAGACACGACAATAGCCAAGGGGTGCGCTTTGAATTTTGCTGAAAATCTGTGAGGGTGTATGAAATTGAGATTTCCTTCTTTGACTCTCTGCAGAATAGGGGAGTGAATGGGTAGAGGAGAGCATGGCCAAAGGCAGGCAGAAAAACGACAAAGAAAAACTCCAGCAATTGCAAGGTCTTTGAGGCCTCAGTGGGTTCCACAGGCCATGGCCCTCACTCACCTCACCTCACGACTGGGACATGATTTGAGCAGGGAACCAGGGAGAAAAGAAATAAAAGAAAAAGAAAATAAAGAAAAATAAATAAATATAAAAGACATCTCAGATAAGAGGGGTGCGCGCTAGCTATTGGGGGGGGGGGGGGGCGTGTGTGTGGGTGTGCTATGAAGGGTCGATAAAATATATCAATAAATGGATTAAATGGAATGGACTCTGGGCTAGTACAGGGAGGGGTGTAAAAGTTTTTGAGCCGGGAGAAGGGGATGGGGGCGTGGGGTGGGGTATATGGGAAAGAGGTGTGCAAAAAAGGAAGGAAGGGTGTTGGGAGGAGATTCTGGAGAGAGGAATTAAAAAGTGGAAGAAAGGTGTGCCGCCGCTGATTCATGAATTTAGATAGATATATATATATATCACGATTCCATCTCGCTCCTCTCGTCCTCCACCTCTCTTCTTCTCATCATCACCAAGCTTCTTTTTCTACCTAAAGAACAGGTCTAGCAACGCATTTTGTCTGTCTTGCTCTCGCTACTACTTCTACCACTGCTATTACACTTTATTCATATTCTTCTTCTACTTCTTCTCCTGCCACATCAATTGTTCCATCTACTCACTCACTCACTCACTCACTCACTTCACAATGTGCGGTTCATTTGGCTCTTATAGCTCCATGGGCGCTAGCGCCTGGGAACCCGTCAACATCTCCTCTTCTTCTGCCTCTCGCACTGACGACGCCAACTCCTGTGCCTACCCTTCATGGCCTCGCCGCGACTCTCTCTCCTCCAACGAGCACACAATCCCCAACTCTTTCCTCTCCGACGACGATCTCTTCCTCCTCGCAGACACTGACGACCTGCGCTCAGAATCTTCCTTTGGCAGCGGCTCGCCTGCCGAGGACGACAACGCTCTGGTCATGAGCCCCAACACCCGCTTTCTCGACTGCCAGCGTGAGCGCGAGGTGCTCTACGCCGAGCAGCAATACCAGCGCCAGCAGCAGAGAATCCAGCAGCGCGAGATGATCAAGATGGTCCAGCTCGAAAAGGAGCGCCGCAAAGCCGCTGCCAAGAAGACCCGCCGCGCAAAGAAGAACGCCAAGCTCACCTCCATCTCTGAGTAAATGAAGCCTCGAGGTGAAGGAGCGAGTGTTGCCTCTCTCTGGCACTGCTCGCCCAGCTTCATCACTCCCTGACATTCACAGCATTACTGTGTCCTTCCCTATACCACCGCCTCCAGCTCCAGCCACTGCGCAGAGTTGACGGCTCGTCCTGCCTCCGTACACACTAGGCAGCAACAAACAACTAGCTCTGCTGCGTCGAGGCTTCGCCTCCGCATCACAGCACAGCACAGCACTTCCGCCCTTCGCGGGAACAGCACCAATTCCTCATCCCATCCGTTTGGATATCTTCTTTCTACTCTTCTTGTCTGTCTTTATAACACCCTCTTGCACGTACCACGAGGCTCACTGCCTCCTGATCTTCTTAATCTTTTTTTCTTCTTCTTTTCATATTCTTTTTCATCATGGCGTACTTGGGCAGTGTGTTTTTCATTTTCGGACAGGATACCAGCGACTTTTCTCTTATTTTTCTTTCTACCATTTTGTTTTATTGGTTTTCTTTTGGCGTTCCATGACCTATGTAGTCATCGAACAGGACTCTGGTGTTTTCATCTTTGAGCGTTTTGGGTTCTTTTCAGCGTTGGGAAATTTACGGTATCAGGGTCAAGATCAACATCAACCTCCAAGGGATGACTGTATCTTTAGTATTTGTTTTTCTTTTTTTTCTTTTCCTTTTCTTTCTGCGAATACCCCCCATTCTGGATTTTCTTTCGGGCCTGTTCTACCTTAGTATAGGTAGTGTTTCGTGTCTACAAGTTCAACCATTGTTGTTGGTCTTTTGATACCCCCCAGCGCATTTTGGTCTACTTGAAATTTAAGCAATGCATTTTTTCCCCCTCAACAAATCTCGCTTTACTGATTCTCATGTGATATGCCTTGTGTGTGTGTTTGTGTGTGCGGATTGTCTCCTTGCTGCTGACCGATCTTGGAAAGAGCGGTGATGAGCAAGTGTTGTGGAGTTTCATGAAGGCGTGCATAAGCGAAGCCCTAGAGTGCGCACACAAAAGAAAATGAAAAAAAAAAATTCAACGTCTGCTGGAATAAAAACAGAAGGTACAAAAATTCGGCTTGCCCCAAAGAGGCAACTGTAATAAATGAATTCAAGGCCCAGGATGTAGGCTGGCTTCAGGGCTACAGAAGAGGTCTTCAGGTCTTGTAGCCCTGTAGTGCTGCTAACATTAGGGCCCATGTAAACTGAACCAAGCCGGCTCATTTGTCGGCTTCATTCTTACAAGCCAAGGAGAAATCCGGACTTGGCCCCTTCTAGGACGTGGCTTGGCTTGTGATTGTTGGACTCCAACAATGGCTAGACTAGGGAGAATCCAACTAACAACCTCGGCGCCTCTCGTGTCATTCGCCTGCTACTTGCGCGACAAACAACCAGCACCAATGACACCGGTCAGATAGATATGGTGGACAAGCCATGACGAAGGAGGGCGAGCAACACAAAGAGCGAGACCAGGAGACCTGGGCACCTGGAGACTTGGAGACCCCGGGGTCCTATAGATCTAGAGACCTAGAAACCAGAAGACCCGGACATCTGGGGTCTAGGCCGCCTACTGGACTACTCTCAAGTAGCGATCGAACCTCATACTAGCGTCGGACTGACTACACACCCACTGCGCGCCAGCCAAGACGAGGGAGCGGGTTGACAATGACGATAACTAGACTAAGCGCAAAGCTCGCCACTCGCTAAAGCTGCTACAGGCAAACAAAACAGAGCGCATCGGAGACCAGGCACCCAAAGATTCAATGGCCCCAAGGACCCAAGTCAAGGACGCAGAGAACAAGGGCCTGTGTGTTCAATGACGTAACTCATGCTTCTATAGCTCACAGTTCTATCTGTCGCTGCACATTGCGCACATTATCAATTTCAGACCAATGTTAATGCGGTGGCACGGCCATGTGCTACTGCGATGGGTGGATTACATGCACACTGTAGACACACACTCATTTCCACGCAGCACCGTTACAAGTTTGTGTGTGCGTTTCGTCCTATCCAGCCAGGCCTGGCTTCTCTCGGTCTCAGTCTGTCAGTGCTTTTGCCTTTTGTCTCTCTATTTCCCTGGACTCCTCTATCTCTCTCTCTCTCTCTCTCTCTCCCTCTTTTCCCCTCTATCTCCGGAGCTTATGTAATGTTACATACGATTGCATAGCCGCATTTCCATTCTATTTCATGCTTTTCTGTCTCCTTCTATCTTTGCATTTTTTTTTTTTCACTTTCGCATTGCGGGAACAATGTGAATCCCTTTGTCGTATCACCCGATCGCGCGAGAGGGGTGGTGCTGTAAGCTCTCGCCGCCGCTGCTCTTGATATCAAGCACCTAGTTGCAAAATAAAATATCACGCCAGGCCTAGATCAGGCAGCCAGGGTACCTCGGCATCAAACAAGGAAGAGGAGATAGGGCGTCCATATGATATGGGCTCCCGAGACGAGGGACGAAGGGGGGGGGACATGACTGGCTTTGCCGTAGTGTAAAGTCTGCTTATTGCTCACCCACCCACGTATATGCAAGGCGTTTCGAACAGCCTCTTATTACACCGACTGTACCAATAACCGACCCGTAGCACTAGTAACAAACTTGAGTGCTTGCTTAATCACTGCTTATCTCTCCGCACTCGCTATATCAGAACATATAAGGCCGACTGACAGGGAACTTAACAAAGGGCCCTCCATCCGCCCATCTCTCTAGCCCCTTCTAGACACGCCGTGACATCAAAAACACTGGTACACTGCAACGTAGAACAATTAAAGCGAGCAACCTGAAGAAAAAGAAAAGAAAAGAAAAGAAAATAGATGTGGGGGTGCCCCCGTGTGCCCCCCCCCCCCCCGTGTGTGCGGGAAACCAAGAAAACAGTACAGACAGGATAGGCCTTCCGAAAAGAGATAGATCATGACCAACACTAGCTAACCGCGACTACGGCCTGGGCCTTGGCCTAGCTTTGATATAGTACCGAGCAAGGAGAAGCCGTTTCTTCTCATGATGTCTACATCGCCCTTCCCCGCTGGTCCAGCGGCTGTATTGTACATACGGGCACGTCTTTGGCTGTGGGTGGCTAGCCGGAGGCCCTTCTCCCGGGTATGCCATACGGATCTCAACCAATATATTGGCTCTCGATAGGCGCACCGCATTGCACAGAGTGGGCAAATGAAGCTCGCTCGCTTTACGCGCGACTGACTTGGTGCAACTTGATCCTGACGAAGAAGAAGGAGGAGAAGAAGAGTCTACGAGCCAATAGTGACGAGAACGAATGTACGCACTTTCTTTCCCACAGGCCCTGCAGCAGTACTATTATAAACATCTGAATCACTGGCGTTTTGTGCATGCCATCAATATACAAAGCTGCATCTCGCAAACGCAGATAGGAAAAGAAACAAAGCACAAGTCATCCACGCCCCCCCCTTCCCTCCCTCCCTCCACCTCGTACACCAAGGCGGCCACTCATTTAATTTATGCCAGCTCTCAAAGCCTGGGCTGCCCAAGCCACTCGCTCAGCTTAATAGAGGCTTGAGGAAACATGAAACGCGAAGTCGCCAAAGCAGCTATATCAAGGCAGAATAACAAAATACAGGTTCGCACACGCCCCAGCACACGACAGTTCAATTCAATACAGAACAACAGTACAGCAGGCAACCCACATGCGTAGTATGTTTGTGGTCTGTGGTACAAGCTGTAGATCAAGAGACCTTCTGCAGCCTAGCCCGAGAAAGAAATAGGGCTGCAACGGGGCGAGAACAGGGCAAATAGCAAAGTGGAAGATTTGATTGCATAAAGCATACAAGGCGCGTGCACAGCAAGAAGAAATAGGCAGAGCGCGCACTGCATGAAATGGAGAGGCATCCTGCTGCGCTTCATAGCACGTGAACTTGACGTCATGGAAACAGGTTGGGCGAGAGCCAAACCGTACAGTACAGCACGTGATGCAGGTTTGGTTCTTTGTTTTATGCCAAATTGAGAGGGCTTATTATTGATGGGTGATATCGGAAGCACGGAGTCCATGGAAGTCAACGGCAATTTCTCGAAGACAACAGCACCGGCAAGAACTATGCCACAACGATGCCACAGCCATCGTCTGTCTAGCCAGCTGATAGCGCCCTCTTTCTATCGGCGAGATGTTGCTATTAGCAGCCTAAATAGAACCCACTGCTTGCGCCACTGTATGCAGCAGCACTCATATTACCTTCCGCCGCCCATACTATATATATGTGTGTGTGTGTGCGTGTGGTTCTTACCGAGGACCAGTAAGACGTATAAGAAAATGCTGACAGGCTGTCTCTTGGGAAAAGGCAGGCATCCAGGAATAGGGATATTGGGATGGAGAGTAGGGCGAGGAGACAAGAGATGGAGATATTTCCCTACTGTGCAAATAGACACTAACTAGTATTGCACCGGAAAGCGCTCTACTAGATACGAGCCATCGCTGCACAGCCGCCAGTCCGTATTCATTACGGCCTAACTATCTAAGCTGACTGGCTATAGACAGGCTTGAAGAGAAAAAGTGACAGGGACAAACTGGAATCGGGGACACGAGAATTCCAAAAATAGAACATGAAACTCTTTCTAGAGCGAAATTCGAGATGGGAACCTGTGGCTTTGCCCTGTGGCTTTAGCTTTAGTTTGTTTTTTTTTTATTTTTTTATTTTTCTTTTTATTTTCCCTCATATTTTGAGACTGAATTGTCCCTGTCTCCTGTCGTGATTTTGTCACTCTCTTCGTGTTGTTCTCTGGCTCAACCCGCTGTTGTGCAGGCCTCTCTCCTCAGTTCCGAAGACGAGTGGGTCCTGCTTTAAAGATGGCTTCCCCACACTTTCCGAAGGACCCCGGGGCAAGTGGAGAACTCCTGGAAAGAGCAGGAAGACAGGCGCTATTTCTTTTTTTTTACCATTATTTATTTTATTCCCGAAGCTGCCAATCACAATCGACTGGTCTCGCTTACTAATGAGCTACAGCTGTTTATTCTCTTTGAGTCTGCTCTTGCCTTTTCTGGCTTCAAAGTAACGTGGGACAAGACAATGAGATATAGTGGAGCCCTCGACAGGCCCTTCTGTAGACGAATGCCCAGGATCGGATCTCATCTACAACCGGAATGCAGACTTGTTTGTTTAGATTCACTTTTTTCTGCTTCTTAGACACTTTAAGGTTACATGCATGCATTCAGTCAGTTAGAACGGGACCTTTTGGTTCGTTCAGTTGTGAAAGTGAGCAAAAAGCCCAAAAAGCCCCCTCCCCCCAAAAAAAAAAGAGCTCATCCTGTTTCAGTAATCTGAGCTCAACCACCTTGACAACGAGAGCTGTGATGAGTCAGTGGAAAGGTAGACAGGGAAGGATAAAGAGATCAAGTCATGGCTTGCCGATACAAGGGATATATACCTGCGGATAAGGGAGCGCTCAGTGACCCCTTCGGATCCAAATATGGGATCAGCACAGCAACTTTATCACGTTATTCTGGACTTGCCTGATGTGTAGGATATTGCGCTGCAAAACTGGAGGGAGTGTAATGAACTCTTGGATCTGAATCAGGCAAGAGAAATATGGCATGGTAGGTAGGTACCATGGAGAGAGAAATGAAGCTCAGATGCGCGGAGGGGGAAGGCAAAGGAATGGCAGGGAGAGTTCGTTGCTATGTCCGCAAGCATCGTTTAGCTGTCGTAGATCCCTCAGGAAGTGACCGACTGATCAGAGATATATACTATCACACTGAAATAAGCACAGAGGGATGGTCTCATCATTCTCCCTTCCCTTATCCGCCCTTCACCCCTCAGCGATCTTGACGGAACGGGAGATAAATATTCAGAATGTTCATGAAACATGGGAGACAAGGGGAGGTGTGAGGCCAAGAGACTCCTTGCTCAGCACGGGTGGTGGAATGTGGGAGTAGGGGACGGAAGCAAAGCGTGGGAAAGGTGATCTCATATTGATCGTACCATGGGAGCAAGGGTGGCAGGAAGGAGTGTTGATGAATGTGAGTTGAGAGATTCCGGCTGCCAACTTTGCAAAGAGAAAGTCAAAGGCCCCCCCCCCAGACAAGAACATGAATATTAGATGCTCGACTCTCCCTGGCACACCAATAATAGAATGACTATGACAGGGACAGGACGTGATATGGTTGATAGTTCATGAGGTCAAATGCAATGATTTGTACGACATCATGTGCGGTTTTGGTTACACATCCTCTTGGTGATGAGGCTAGACACATCCCGTCAAGGTGACCATAGTTTATTGAATGCCATGTAGATATCTTAGTATTCCCAAATCCCATTTCTACTTTTGTAAGCTCAAGAACGACGTATTTCTAAACAGAATATAGATGTCTAGGAACAACAACGGGCTGGGACAGGAGCATTCGTTGTATATATTGGAATGACCTACTTGATACTGACTTATACATAACATGTATTACACTGGGGGATAGAGTGTCAGTAGTATTGAGAAGGTGTAGATCTCATAGCACCCTCATCTGCAAGTTGGGGCTGTCAGATAGATGGCACTAGGCAAGTTTCCATGCAATAGTCTCTTTCGTGATTACTAGGTAGTGGTATACGAATTATGGCCAACTTTCAAGCTCTACACACGCACATATCAAGAGGGCTGGGTACTTTAGCTATATAAAAAGACATGCCCAAATGACATCTTGACAACATGATGTTTGGGCTGTTTGGGAGAGAACACCCAAGCGAATACTTCATTGTCATGTGAGCCTCCAACCTTACTCTCCGACCGTTAGTATATGCAAGCTTTACTATGTATGTATGTATGTATTTTTTAACGTCTACCTACTGGTTTTCCACAGCAATACGACGGCATGTTCTGGACGGAAGGGGAGTAGGAAGATGTCGTCCTCCAACCCCTCTTCCGGGCAGTCAGCGGTTGCAGGTTTGCGTCTTCTTCGAACTGCTCTTATGACTTTTTAGGGTCCGGCCTTGCGGCCAAGAGTCTTCTCCGTAAGACGATGCCCGAGGGCTACCCTGCTGGTTGGGTTCCCAGGATTGGTTACCTGGTGTTTTTGGCTTGCGGCGCCCTACCTATCTATCTCGTAGTCTAGTCTAAGAGGCCAACGGCTGTCGGCCCGGGTGTTGGCCCTGGCGGAGTACGTCGGTTTTGTCCTCTGCTCAGCGAGGTGGTTGTCGCATTTTTAGTAGACCCTGTGCGTCACGAGAAAGGAGCTTCCGATCTCTCTTCCGCGTCCTTTCGACATCTCCATGCGCTCCTGTCTTGTTTTTCCTTCTTTTTTTTTTTTTTTTTAAAGAGAACACACCTCCTCTCTCCTCACTCCTCTCTTCCCTTCTCCCCCCTTTCGTCCCCATCAACCCCCTTTCTCCTCCTCTCTCCTCCTCTCTCCTTCACCGCGAAGAAGCCATGTCGTGTGCGTGTGCGGGCTGTTTTACTCACTTCCGCTGTAGAAACTTCAGGTTCCGGCGTAGCACGCCGGCAACGTACTTTGTCGCCTTTATGTTTTTCAGTAGCTTGTCCGTAAACCTTTGGCTCCACGGCCTTGGTAAAGTCCTGCACGTCCACATGTGTCCTCGTTCCTTTGGCTGGTTGCAGTGGATGCACTTGCGTGGGCATTGGTGTTCGAAGCGGTCATGGTATTGATCGAAATCTCCATGTCCCGTTCTGGCAGCCAGGATATGCCCCAGTTCCGTTCTGTCCAAGCCTCTGTAGCCCGGCGTTCGGAAAGGGGGGCTGCAGGGATGTCCTGCAGTGGACGATATCCTTTCTGCTCTTTCCACCACTTTTCGTACTCCGCACGCAGTTGTTGTCGTCTCCACCTCCTTGCCCCTGCCAGACTGGCACGGGGTTCGCGGCAGTAACCGAGGCATCCAAGCTTGGCTTGAGCGTCAGCTTGTTCGTTTCCCTCCAGGCCTACATGTCCCGGGACCCAAAGCACTTGGACGCGTCTCCCGTCCTTCCTGTTCTTCCACTTGTTTAGGACCCGTTTCGTCATGTCTATGATGCCCTGAGAGGTACTGTTTCGCGCTTGCGGGTTGCGCAGTCGGTCGACTACTCCTTGGTTGTCCAGACATATCCAGATTTCCTCGGCGTCCGTATGCGCAACGGCCCGCATGGTTGGTTCGCACGCTCCGTAAGCTTCAGCGTCTGCAACCTCCATCCATTTCCCCAGAGCCATGTGTCCCGTTTCCAGGGTGGCTCCGTCCATGGTGGTCACCCATCCTGCTCCTGTGTTCCCTTTTGCGTCTTTTGAGCCATCAGAGTATGCTATGAGAGTTCCTACGGGGGCCATGTCCACCTCCTCTCTGTGTTTCTCAGCTTCTTTCTCTTTGCTGAGCCACTTTCGAGGGGGCATGCATGGTCCGGCGGCTGTTGGCTTCAGTGTCTTGTGTGTTTCCATTTCCGCCGGAAGAAAAGAAAAGACAGACCAGCTTATTGGCCTAGAGCTCCTACTTAACAACCATGAGATGCCAAAATATAACCAAAAAAGAAATGCCTTCAAGCGGATTTGAACCGCTGACCTCGACATTACTAGTGTCGCGCTCTGCCAACTGAGCTATGAAGGCAAGGTGTTTTGCTCTTTTTTTTACGACGATAAAGCTCTATTTATACTCTCGCGTTTATCGCTGGCGCAGGCCCGCTCCTAGACACCTACACCCCTGGGGACCATTTTGGCAGCAGTCTCAGGACACGGAGACTTCAAGGAGTACCACCAACGGTTTAAGCACCACTCGGCCCCTCTACAATGTTCAGCCTGCGGCATGGACAAGAAAGAGACGCACAAGTGGACGTGCAAAAGGACCAAGAAGCCGTGGTCGGAAAACTTTGTCACCAAACTCCTGAGGACAACAAAGGGCAGAACAACACTTGGGAAAGTACTGAGGGCAAACACAGGGCAACAAAAGGGGCCCCAAAGGCAGGTTGGGTCACATTCGCATGAGCGACGCATGACTTGACAACTCGTTCTTACTACGAGTCTACTCTTCGCAATAATCTTTGTCTGTTTTTATTTGTTCTATTTGTTTTGTTTTATTTGTTTTTCTTCTTTGATTTTTCGTTCAATGCAGCAGGGGAATGTCCCGTGAAGGCCCCTACGGGTACGGCAGAGCCGGGACCCGGGACCTCACAGACATGGGCGGAAGGAGTACAGAAAACCGGCGTTTGAAAACTCGGACCTCTCCGGAGCTCCGGACTCACAAAGTGGGTCCCCAGATAGACTCAAGAGTATAAATAGAATCATCATCATCATCATCATAGACACCTACACCCGACCGGTAGGTGACCGGGCAGAGGCAGAGGCAGTAGAAGCAGCCAACCCATGGGCGAGACTCTGGGAAAAGCTATCTTCGGCTGAAGTCAGGGACACAGTATTCCATGCCGGATATAATGCGCCTGGAGAAGATGATATACCGAATACAGCCTGGAAGCTTGCATGGCCAATCTTCGGACATAGCATAGTCAAGCTTTTCAACTGCTGCCTCGAGGCCGGATGCCACCCAAGAGTCTTCAAGTCTGCGACGATGGTAGTAATTCCGAAGTCGCATTGCGGTTGAAAACTCGCAAGGAGCTACCGACCGATCTTGCTGCTCTCAACCCCCGGGAAGAGCCTCGGGAGGGTGGTAGCAAGGAAACTGTCGGCACAGGCAATAGAGCTGAAGATCATCTCGGTACACTATGCGTAAGCAGTCTCCACAAGGGCGGCCACAGAACTTTCTTAGAAGTTGGCGGATGTCATCATGGGAGAGTCAAAGCTGAAGAAGACTACATCTTTGGTCACCTTTGATGCGGTCAAGAAGGAAAGGCTGATAGCCAGGCTGAGGGACCAGCGCTGGCCAGAGTCACTGTGCAAATGGGTGGCGTCCTTCCTGTCGGACAGACAAGTGAGCCTGTCCGTGGAAGGAGGACTCCCGATGGAAAGGAAGGTTGGAGGCAACCTACCCCAGGGCTTACAAGCCTCGGCAACCCTCTACATGCTCTTCATGGCAGACCTCTTCAGGAGGATGCAGAGTCTTGGGTACGCAGATAACGGCTTGATCTACGCTTCATCGCAGTCAGTCAAGGCCAACCTCCTAACGTATGCGTCCACCACATGGTACCTTATGGCAAGCAAGACAGCTCTGGACGAACGGGTCGATAGGGTCTACTGGGTTCCAGGGCACTGCGAAGTCCCAGGGAACGAAGCAGTAGACCAACTGGCCAAAGCGGGATGCAACAGCGCGGACCTACTGGTTCCCGAGAGGACAATGTCTCTGGCGGCGGCGAGACGCTGGAAGAACGACGCATTCAGGGCCGACTTCAAGGACTGGATGAGAGACAACTGCCCAAACACCGACCACCTTGGAGGGGCAATGGGAATCCCAAAGCCATACAAGCTGGACTGGATGAAAGGGCTGAATCGAGGCACCGTCGCGAGGATCCTAGCGGCGCGCTCCAGACAACGCGATTTCGAGGAGTACCACGCCAGGTTCAAACATCAAGGTGCCGAGACAAAGTGCCAGGTAACGCTACAAGACTAGCGGGGAGGTTCGTGAAGAAACCCTTCAGAGGATGGGTCCTGTAGGTACCTAGCGGAGAAACTAGACCTTAAATGAAGGGCATGCCGAGTCGACACATGACAGGGGATGGGCTAGCATCATGCGTAGTAGACGTTGAAGAACACAGGAAAAAAAGCAACACCAGTAAAAGCTATATCATAACAGCCTACAATGGTACGAAAAACAAACGACACTGGTGGTTCCCAGATGGCGACCCATTACAGTATCAGTCCAGAGTTTTCAAGGGCCGCGGAGGAAGAGGGTGCGAGGCTCAGTGCTTCCAATACGTGATATAAAGAAAGGATATCGAGGCGGGAGCAAGTCTTCCAACTGGACGAGGGACAAAAAGATGACAGTCCCGACATACAACACTGGGGATTCTCATGTGGTCACCCACCATAATACTAATCCAGCGCTTTGTAGGTTAACTAGGGGAGAGCGGACGGGATCCCGTGCTTTCTACAAGCTATGGTCGTATGTTGGACAAAAGCGGAGGTAACACGGACTGTAAGGAGCCCTCCGAAGCTGCACGGAGGAGCAAAAAGTAAGACTACATACAACACTGGGTATTCGCACGTGGTCACCCACCGTACTACTGATCCAGCGCTCTATGGCTTGACTAAGGGGGAGCGGACGGGACCCCGTATTTTCCATAGGCTATGGTCGTATGTTCGGGATATACGGCCCTTATCGGACATTATATATTGGCGCGCCGGCGCCGACAGAGAAGAGACGGACGATGGAGACTCAACTGTCTACTTGGATACAGAGTATGCAACCAAGCAGGGGAACGAGGCCATTGGTGGTCTTGCAAGGCACTGCTTAGACCTTGAATCCAAAGGTTTGCGGACAAGCTCCGTCGCCAACATGCTTCGCCGCAACCTCAAGCACATCCAGGAGTCACAGCAGCCTGAGTCCAAGCTGAGCTGTATAGACACCATAGAGGAAACCCCGTCTCAAGAAATTCGGAGAGCCAGGTCACTGCCGCCGCAGACTACAGCGGAGCTGTTCCGACAAGGGCCGCCTAGCACGACACAACCAACTCCAAGACAGCAAGGGCAGCAACGACGAAGGGAAAGGGAGAAAGGATAAGAAGGAGGTGCCGAGTGAGCACCAACAAACCGGGAAAAAAGTTAAACGGTGCGGCAACAGTCATGCACATGGAAGGACAAAACCGCTGTACTCCGCCAAGGCCTACTCCCCGTGCCGAAAGCCGGCGGTCTTTAGACTAGATCAGACGCGGTCGTCGCGGACTAAAAATGCCGGGTATCCGAGCCTGGAACCCCGCCGGCACACCCTGGAGCCCAGTAGGCACACGCTAAACAATACAATCAAGGCACCCTTTGAAATAGGTACTTGGAACAAAAAGTATCGCGACATACAACACTGGGGATTCCCACGTGGTCACCCACCGTAGTACTAGTCCAGCGCTTTGTAGGTTAACTAAGGGAGAGCGGACGGGATCCCGTGCTTTCTACAAGCTATGGTCGTATGTTGGGAGACTCCGGAGATATCGGATCTGATGGAGACTTTTGTCGCCTCATAGGAGAGGAAAAAAAGAAACACATACAACACCGAGGATTCGCATGTGGTCACCCACCATACTACTAGTTCGGCGCTCTGCGGCTTGACTAAGGGGGAGCAGACGGGACCCCGTATTTTCCGCAGGCTATGGTCGTATGTTCTTGTTGTTGTTGTTGTTGTTGTTGTTGTATTTATTCTCTACCTAACTATCTGCGCTCAACCTGCACTGTGGCTCCTTGCGGATCTCTACAGCGTTTAGTCAGGCCGAGAAGCTGTTGGCCTTTCGAGTCCAGACTCCCCGAATCGACCCTGGGGAGACTGCTTTTTCGGGCGCCGTTTTAGGCCTGCGTGGATCCTCTTGCCGGTCTCAGATCCCGGTCACCGGGGGCGCCGTAGGGATCCTTGTCCGGTTAGATTTTCCTGCAGGGGTGCAAAAGCAAGAAACAGGAAGGACAGAATACAAAGAGGGTAAAAACATGCGTGCGGAGAAGCAGAAAAAGCAGAACGTAGTAGAAAAACAGTAAATCAAAAACGGAACGAGAGAAAGGAAAAACGAAGAGATGGAAGCAGAAGGTTAGTGGTGTGCAGTCATGTGCACATCGAATCCAGCGGGTGTCTAGTTCTAATGAGTGTGTGGTTCCCTAGGGGAGAGCCAGCAGCTGTGTCAGAGGGGGGGGGGAATATATGTCATCCATATTGTCTCACCTAGCGGGGGTGGGGAATCATTGAAGCGAGGCAAGCTCGGGATAGACTCGTTGACACTGTGCTTTCCGTGGGAGACTTTTCGGGTATGGGTATGTGCGTTTTCGGTTGTGCCTGTGTCAGTGGGGGGTCGGGGTCTGCGTGGTGCCTTGGAGAGGTTTTACGCCGGATTGTCCCGCTTGATGATGGCCTTCATCAAGGTTTCTTTGCCTTTGGTGTGGACCAGCAGTTTCTGGACGAAGGTTTTGCTCCATGGTTTTGCAAGTCCTCGGCATGTCCATTCGTGTGTTGGTTCTTTGTCTTGGCCGCACCTGGGGCACTGGGTGGCCGCCGATTGGTGGGCGAGTCTGCGGTGATAGGACGCGAAGTCTCCGTGTCCTGACATGGCCGCCATGACTGTTCCTTGATGCGCGCGGGGGCCCTCTGGGATACCAAGCAGTTTCTGCCGAGGGAATTCCGTGAGTTTCCTGGTTTGGTGGTTTCTGATGGTGGGCTGAGACATGAACCAGGCTTTGTGCGCTCGATGGAGGTCTTCTTTCAGCCATCTCCTGGCATTCGCCAGTGTCATGGAGTAGTCAAAGACCTCGATGGATGCGCTCTTGGCAAGGGCGTCAGCTTTGTCGTTGCCTTCAATCCCGCTATGTCCTGGGACCCAGATGCAGTAAACCATTGGAAAAGGAGGAGTCTCTCTGAGACTCTGTGCGATTCTCCTGGCCTCGTCTAGGTGGTATTGGGAGGTTCCTGTTCTCCTCGTAGAGGCGTTCATTCTGTCCACCGCTGCCTGGTTGTCAACACAGATCCAGATGGTCTTGCTGTCCGCGATAGTTCTCTTTTGGAGGTCTTCCAGTCCGAGCCTGATTGCGCGGATTTCTGCGTCAGCGACTTCCGCCCTTCTTCCGCACGGGAATGCTCCCTCTGTGAAGCCTTCACCATTGCGTTCAGCCCACCAGCCAGCTCCAGTCCAGCTGTTCTGGAGCTTTGAGCCGTCTGTGTAGAGCCATGTGTCCGAAGTTGGACAGCTGGCCTTCCAGGCTGCGTGTTTCTTCGCGGCTGTTTCTTTCGGCAGGCCTTCTGTCATAGCTCCTGTCGGGGGAACAGACATCAGGGGCGGGTCGTAGAACAGTGGGCCGTACCTTGGTAGGGCCTTCGGGAGGAGCCGCAGTATTTCCTTTTGGTGCTTGTGGTCCTTCAGACCGTAGAGCGGGTGACTGACGTCTAGGGTGTGCCACCTGATTGCTTCCTTCTTGACTGCCGTGTCCAAAACAATGTTGATTGGGGGGCAATTGGCTGCCATGTGCAGTAGCGCTGATGGAGTGGTGCGGTATGCCGGAAGGGCGGCTAGGAGTGCCCTCCTGAGAGGTTTTCCCAGCTTCTTCGCTTTGCCCTTGTTGCCGCGCTGGTCCGGTTTCCACCATGTTGCTGCTGCGTACGTTGCCGTCGCCAGGATCCCCGACTTGATCACTTGGACCAGTTGTTTCACCGGAGCGCCGTGCTTGCATCCTCTGAGGATCGAGAGGCAGTGCACAGATCTGTCCATTTTCCCGGCTATTTCGTTCACGTGGGCCGTGAAGTTCAGCTTCCTGTCTATGCGGATGCCAAGCCACTTGAGTGACCCGTTTTTCGGCGTGGCTGTCACTTTTGGGGCGCCCGAAAGTTCCAGGTCCGGGTTGTCGTGGTTGCGTTTCCTTGTCAGGTGCAGTAGTTGGGTTTTCTTGTGGTCGAGTTGAAGTCCGTTCTCGGTGCACCAGTTAATGGTGTACTCCATTACGGCCTTTAGATCTCGGTTACAGTTTTCCCAGCTGCTTCCTTTTATCAGCCATAGCCCGTCGTCCATATACCCTCTCAGATATCTGCTCCCACTGTAGTATAGGGGTGCCATAAACAGCATGTACAGAATTGGGGAGATAGGAGATCCCTGCGGGAGGCTCCCGCTGGTGTTTCCTGGGGGTTCTGAGGCATCGTCCAGAGTGATTTGAGCTTTCCTGTGGTCCAAAAAGGATTGGACCCATTTGCAGACGTGGCTTGGCATGCCCTGTTGCTGCAGTCTCTTAACCATTCTGTTGGGAAGTATTCCGTCGAAAGCTCCGCGTATGTCGAATGACAGTATCGAAGATAGTTGCCCTTTGTCCATGTTGTCCCTGATCTCGTTGACCAGTGACAGGGTTAGGTCCGATGCGGCCCTCTTGGGGAGGGCGCATGCGTAGTTTCCGTAAAAGATGCCTTTTTGCATCGCCACCTTGGTGAGCCTCTTGGCTATAGCCCTTTCCAGGGCCTTGCCGAGGGTCGGAAGGAGTGATATCAGGCGGTACGATTTCGGGTCGGACCTATCTCTTTTTCCAGGCTTTGGGATTGCTATCAGTTTGGCTTCCTTGAAGCGTGCCGGGTGCACGCCTCGTCGTAGGCATCCGTTGAAGAGGTCTGTGATGAGATCACTCAGAGATGGCCAGCTCAGCGCCAGCAGGCTGTTCTGAATTCCGTCCTTGCCGGGGGCGGTATTCAGCGGTTTCTTGATGGCAATCTCCACTTCTGTCCTTGACAGTTCCCATTTCGTCCCTTCCGGGTCGAGTTGGATGGTCGGTCTGATTGTGTCGGGGAGACCGCTCCCTGTCAGATGCGCTTCCCGGAGGGCGCGGATCTTGTCCTGAGGGGTCGTGTGGGTCTCTCCATTCACTGTCATTGCTTGGGAGCGGGCTTTCTGTGTGCGAGTCAGCCATTTCGCTGCCTTGTGAACATCCGAGAGCGAAGTCATGTTTGTCACCAGGTCTCTGTAGAACTGTCTAGAGGCCTTGGAGATGGTGTTTGCCAGCTCTTTTTTGGCCTCTATGTGGGTTTCGCTGGCTGTCCGCAGTTCTGTGTCCATGTTTGTGGCCCCTGCTTTCACCATCTGGTATAGAGAGTTCAGGATCCTTCTGGTCTTTGCTGCTTTGCGTTTGGCCTCGCTGCAGGAGTCGTTCCACCATTTGTATCCTGAGCCCGAGACTTTCCGCGTGGGGGTTGCAGCTTCAAAGGCTTCCTGTATAACCCGGATAGTCCCTTCCGCTGCTATTTCCAATGCGCTGTCTCTATCCTGCCAGTTCGTGGGGAGGGATTCCACCAGCGCGGCTGCCTTCGTTCTACAGATTGCTCTGAACTTTTCCACGTCTGTGTCCTTGAGGCGTCTCGTGGAATTGTGTGCTGCTACGGATTGCGCCGTGCTTATCGTGATTTCCTGTGGGGAGTGGTCGCTTCCGCATTCCAGGTCTCCGGCCATCTCGTAGCGTTTCACTTTGTTCCAGATGTTTGCCGACACCAGAGTCAGGTCCAGCACTCCTCCCCGGTCGTGGGTGGAGACGCTGTTTTCGTTGGCACAGATGAGCCTCATCTGTTCTGACCATTCTAGCAGTTCCTCGGCCTTCTTGTCGTTTCGGGTAACCGTTTCGTCCCATACCCGGTGGTGTAAATTGAAGTCTCCCATTATTATAGTGTTGTCTAGTCTCGTGTCTATCCCTGTGAGTTTGTCAGCAGCTTCGTTTGATCTTACACTATTAGTTCCGGCGTTGTATACCCCGATCACCAAGTATGAGTCGTCTCCACGCCTTGCAGATACGGCGCAGAGGTCTGGGTGTGAGGGTATACTCCCGGAGGAGAAGATTTGGAAAAGCGAGTCCTTGCGTGCAAAGCAAATCGCTCTTTTCCTGGTCTGTCCTTCTAATATTGGTTCCGCTAAGATGAATTGGGGGTGCAGTGTTGTGCGGTCCTGAGTGCACGGGGGTTCTTGGATGAGGACTATGTCTGTTCCTCTGTGGAAGGCCGTCTCCAGTATGCTTTTCTGCGCGCTAGGCGTGCGTCGGACATTTGCCTGGATTATCTTGAGATGTTTGTCGCTGCGGTGGTTTCTCCCGTAGGGTCTCACACTCATTCGGAGTTGGTGAGCCCGCCTTGGGTCCTGCTGGGGGTTTCTGAGGCCTGCTGGGTTGCTGGGGCCTCCTGGTGTTCGCTCGTGCGGTGGGGTTTACCGCACTTTTTGCACTTCAGGGGGAAGTTGCAGTTCTTTGTCTGGTGTGCCCGTCCGCAGCGGTCGCATTGCGGGGGGGGCAACGGTTTGCTCGTGGCTCTCCGGACCGCACGAGAGAGTCCCAGAATCTCGATGGAGCGGGGAACCCTTTCAGGGTTGTGGATCGCCACGCGGAGGCCCTGCATAGTCGGGTCCCTCTCGTAGTCCCTCCAGGCGAGGCTCTTAATCGAGCCGCCGAAAGCTGCCTGGACTTCACTTCTGACGTCCTCCAGTGTCGTGCGTCTGTGGACCAGCTTATCGTCTTCCACCGTAGTGATGGTGGTCGGGATGTTTGGGATCAAGAACTTATCCCATACCGCTTCCCTCTCGACTTCCACGGCTTGCAGGAAGTTGCCCATCCGTTCTTTGGTGTCCCTGTCAAGGATGGGTTCCTTGGTAGTGATGGCGAGGCCGGTTCTGGTCATGGTAACTTTCGTTACCATTTCGTTTCCTTTGAACACTGCCTGGTTCAGCTTTTGTTTTGTTACGGCAGTGTTTACCTTCTTCCACTTTGAGTCGTCATAAAGTGGTGCCAGGTATCTTTTTCCTTCCCGTCTCTCCGGCTGGGACTGGGGCTTGGCCAGAGTTCTTGATGCCGCGGGAGGCTTCGCGGGGAGCGTGATTGTGGCGGGTCTAGCACCCGCTGCCGCTTTCTGAGCCCAGGTCTTGGGCTTGTTGGTCTGTGGGATCTCGACGGGGCGCGCAGTCGTGCGCGGCATCTGGGGGATCGCGAGGGGGCGCGCAGGCGTGCGCGTCGGTTGAGGGGCTGGGGTCCCTGAGAGGTCCTGTCGCAGCTTGATCTTGGCTGCTTCCTTCACCATTTTCATGATGTCGGTGACAAAATCTTTGGAAATCTTGTCCATCTTCGAGCGCGTCGCGTCTTCTTCCAGCTTGTCCAGGACAGAGAAGATCATGGCTGCCCCGATGCGTTTGGATTCTCGCACCGAGCTGGTCTCTTTCCAGATGTCGTCCAGTAATTCGACGAAGCTGCCTTTTTGTGCTTTCGTCTCGGTGTTTCCAGCGTGGATTGACTGGTTCAGGGCGTTTTCGGTGGTCGCAGCGGCGGGTGCTGTGTCGCGTTGGGGGTTTCCTGTAGTCGTGTTTAAGGTCGGTGAGGGGGGAGGGGGCTGCGCAGCCTTGCGAGGCTGACGCTCATGGTCCACCATATCGGTGTCTTCCATGGTGTGTTGGGCGTGTTTTTTTTTTTTTTTTTTGAAAGGTCTCAGTGTTGAAAATAAATTGAATGTTTATACGATGGACTTAAAGTGTGAAAAATGCGTGTAGTTTGTGTGGTCGTATGTTCGGAAGAAACGGCCTTTATCGGACATTATAACCGACTGTAGTTGGCCGGCATTCGGCGTCAAATCTCCCTCCGTCGACTCGCCGCCGTTTTTCACATCTTTTAAGATCACGAACTCCCCGTCGTCGCAACACCACTCCAGCCTAAGATATTGGTCTTCACGCTCAGTACTCCGACCCCGGAGGGAACGATAAGGTAAGGAACTTAGAAAGTTGTCTGATTACCAATGACCTAGGCTTCCTCAACAAAAAGATAAACGCGCACACAGAGCCGGTAGAGTCATTGACTTGATCATTGCGCCACAAACCGCGGTGAGTAAATGGATGGCCAACATGAAAGTCATGCCAGGTAGCACCAGTGACCACGGGATCTTACAAAACAAAGGTAAGGCCAGCCTGGAAAAGACTTGGGGCGCAATTGAGGCTGGGCGAAGTGAATTTTGTTCGTTTTGTTGTAGAGTGCAAACACAAACTTAACCAACTAGAGAAACTCTGGAAGATCAATGATAGCAGATTAGAGAAGACGAAGCTCTTGGCCGAAGGGATCTAGATATGCGAAACGGTAAAATACTAAGCGGCAGGAGATCGTGAAAGCCAAAAAACCGCTTATAAGCAAAACTCTAGCGGACTTGAAGGAACCGAAGGTTGTCTTTCGCACAGTTAAATGGGCTAATGACAAGACAGACAGGCGCATCACATCATTGCAGAGACCAGGCAAGCCAAGAACGACTTGTACAGCCCAGTCAGTGGCCCTCCATCTGGAAACACACACAAAGGCATATGTAAACAAGATGTGACACTTCCACAGGTCCAACGTAGAGGCAAACGGATGGCTACCCTTTACCAGTTACGCTGTGAAAACAGCCATGTGAAACCCTTCCAATACAGCTCCAAGAGAACACTGTATCTCTAACGAGGTATGGAAGACTTGCGTAATTGGGGATCTCTAGGCAGCACCATGGCTA
This sequence comes from Ceratocystis albifundus, assembly GCA_002742255.2. Classification (NCBI taxonomy): domain Eukaryota; kingdom Fungi; phylum Ascomycota; class Sordariomycetes; order Microascales; family Ceratocystidaceae; genus Ceratocystis; species Ceratocystis albifundus. Next base: position 965,504 of record MAOA02000029.1, on the reverse strand, counting down.
GATTGTACAATCCGTGTTTAGAAAGCCTCTGCAGGATCAAATAGGGTAGCCAGAGAACTAAGCTTTCAATCACGCGAGAGGTTAGACGACGCACAGCACTAGAAAAGGGTTACTCGTATCCTGAGTTTCAACATACAAAGAGCATATACGATGCAGTTGATCCAGCAAGAACGAAAAGAAAAAGCCGGCGGAAATTCAACAATCAGCCATGTTGTGTCAATAGTTCAAAAGTCCGGTGGAGGGAAGGATCGTCCGAAAGCTAGAGAACGACGCGAGCAGGAGACTTTCTCCAACAGAACTGGCAAGTCTCACCGATCCTCTTGATGATATTCATAGCCCACCTCTACAGGGAGATTCCCATGCTCATGTGGTACACAAGCATTGGAGCATTTGTAGTTATTGGCCAGTCCTTCAAAAACAACTATTAGAAAATCAAAACAATGATGACGATGGAGACAGCATGGATGTAACAGAACAGATTGGACTCCGGCCTAGAAAAGTTAACACTTCTATAACGGGAAGAAGGTCACTCATAGCCTATCTGCTGCATCGAAAGTGCGTTGAAGAAGCGACAGCCGGCACCAGCTGAGTGGCTAACGGGCTAAGATATCTAGCAAGGTGCTATAAGAGAGCAAGCTCGACATGCACGCTGCCTGGTCGCACGCACTGAGCAAGGCACTTTTCTTTTTGCGATGAATGCATGGAAGGAGACTGAAAGGACAAAAACACATGCAGACAGAATGAATGTCGCAATTAGAAATTGCCTGAGCGCGGCCCTACCTATGCATTGCACGGTACCAAGATAGTAGCCTGTACGCCATGTAGCAGATTTCCTACTAATCGAACTTCTTTGAGAGTTATGAGAAAAGAAGGGAAGCCGTACGTCGGCACACACTAGATGAAGAACACGCTTCACGAGGGCCACAGCACAACCTAGCCGCAGCGAAGCTACACAAAATCCGCTGCACACAAATATAAATACATGCACCTCTGTGGTCAGAAGCTATTAGGCCAAGCATCATAGGTGGCCTGCTGCAACCAGCCAAAAGAGCGAGAACACTAGTGGACATGCAAGGCTCTACCGAGACCTTGAAGCCCAAGGTTTGCGGACGAACTCCTCAAAAACACAAAGGCAGTAGGTCGTGCTGCCAACGCGCTGTGACACAGCCTCGGGCTGCCCATCAAGAGCAAACAACAACCGGAATCTGAGCTGAGCCGTTCAGGCCCTCCTAAGGCAAGACTACCCAATCTACGCGGAGAGGCGGGTCACTATCACCGCGGGTTATAGGAGAGAGTTGGCAGCATGGGCAGCCCAGGATGAGGCAGTCAGTTCTCGAGGCAGGTGAACAATAGCGAGTGAGGCTTTTTTTGCTAGTTCGGAAGGAGAAGTCAAAGAAGGCTCGGTGAGAAGGCACTAAGAGAGCCCTACTCTTGCCCGTCAATAGAAAGATAAAGAAAAATACACAATGTAGAAATAGTCATGCATACGGAGAGACTAAGTCGAGGTCTACCCCGTGCTGAAAGCCGAGTCACCTTTTAGAGTATGTCACAGACCAAGAATTTCGAGCCGCCCCACAAATACACCCTAGGGTCACGCTGGACTACAAACCCTTATGGTACTTGCGCCAAACCCTAGAAAGTCACGAGAAGCACTCGAAGACCAAGCACACCTACCCTACAAATGCTAGCCGCCCAGTGATGGCACTGAGAGATGACGCCGGCTAGCTGCACCTGTCCAGAGCGTGCCACCGTATTGCTGGGAAATAGCAGTCAGTAGACATAAGATCATACAATAACAACAACAATTTGATCACTATCGTGAGGCCCACGGAAGGGTGCTTCTACTATGTAGCCAGTTCGGTGTCGTTTGGTCTCATTGTTTCTATCGATGTTGAATATATTCGTTCAATTTTATCTTTATTTTGTTTTACCATATTCTTTTTCTTCGTTTCTTCTGCGACCACCATCGGGGAGATGCGAGTAACAGGCATACGCTCTTCGCTATTACAACTTCTGCGATGACTAGTTCTTCCTGCCTAGTAGCGCCCATTGTCGCTTGAGCTCGGTGACCCGACCCTCGTAGACATTAATTAAACTCTCAAGTTGACGTAAGTTTGAGGTCTCGGAGCAGAAGCATGAGATGTGGAGGAGAACCTAGTAGCTCATTTCTAGACTGCCGGGGCCTGCCTTGTTCATCCAGAGGTGATGCTGGATTGAGGGAATGCAATCAAGTTATCATTTCACACAGTTTCTGTCTAGAGCCTAAAGCCTCGCTGCGTGCAATTCAATATCAATATCCCCTTATCCTTTGATTCTCGCCTCTGTAAGTAACGCTCTGCTTTTGATCTGAGAAGAGAAGAAACGCCGAGAGCACTCTTTGATTCGCTCGGCGCCATTGGATTTCGGCGGCTTGTGTACTATATGCTGGCGTATACAAATGGAGCCAAGTCATTTGTCATTCCAACTCAAACAACCTTGGGCCTTTGCTTGGTGATTAGCCATTCAACTAGAGCAGGAATGTTGCTACTGTTTCACGAATCGTCCACAAGGCACAAGTTACGAAGTTACACCCGACTATCCATAGCAACGGGCGCCTCTTTGTCCCTGATTTTGTCCGTCCCTGTCTTTGTTTCCCGTGAAATTCTACACCCCAATATCATCATCGTCTCTGCTTGAAACAAGCATGAGCACCTTTCTCTCTGCTTGCTCCGACCAAGCTTCCATCGACTGACTGAGTAGCATGTATTGTTGTTTCAGATTGGCCCATCCTCTTTTTTTTATATATATTCTTGAATTAGATAGCATATATACAATGCTACAGGTCTAACTTCAAAGCTTCTCCTTTTTTAAATAGAGGACAAAAGTGTACAAAGAAAGATTGGGGAGAAGATCAACAACTGGCCTGTACTTCTGGTTGAAAAGAAGAAAGTCAGCTGCATAAATTCTTACTTGAGAGATTGAACCAGCTCAATGCTGCCTTTTATCTTCCATCCTTGCGTCTCGCTTGATGAAGGATTGCGTTTGTTTATAGAGACGGCAGGATTCTTCTTCATCCAAGGTTATTTTTGATATTTTGATAGTTTTTGCTTCCTGGGTTAACCGGGGATGTGCGGTAACCCTTGTCTTCTGGCTCATGCACGATATTCAAGCAGGACAGAAAGTTCCAAAAGCACAGCTAAAACTTAGGGTCTCACGTTTCAACACGACCAATGAATCATCTGACGCAGGCAAATGGCCAGATACAACGAACTGGACTTGTTATTGCTGTTTTTCTTGCTCTCATTTCGAGCGGGTGGTGACATCAAGGCGTTCATGTTTCACGGCACAGAACAATGGCGGCTGCCCCGTCCTATTTATGAGCTTGGAAAGAACCCATCGTTTAACCCTAGCCCTGTGAGAAACGTGGCTTTAAGTGGGCATAGGTCATATCAGATAAGACCTTGGTCTCCACTTCTCCACTTCGGCCACGAAGAAGAAAGATGGATGGACATGGACAACAACAATAACAATAACAATAACAAGGAAGCAAAGCTATAAAGGGAAAAAGCTTGGTCATTGCTTTTCTTTTTTTTTTTTTTTTTTTTGCCTCTTTTTCCACCAGGGCTGGATGGTGCCTAACACTTTTTACTGCCGATCGGCGATTAACGTGTTTTCTTGCTTTTTTTTTTTTTTTTTTTTTTTTTCTGAAGTCGGGCTTAAGCTTAGGCAGAAACGGGAGGATGTGTGTGGTGGAATAAATATTTATGTTACTTACACAAACACACGTCCAAGGACGGAGTAGTTCCCAGTATCACGCCAGACAAAAGGACTTAAGACAGGGGAAATAAAAGGGAATATGACAATGAAGAAGCTTTGGGGGCCTTGCTGACAGAGCATGTCCACACGCTCTCCACTGGCGCTGAGTTGTTATGCTGGCGGACAACGTTCGCATTATGAGGAATAAGATGTTGATGTTAGAACGAAAGGTGGAAATGGGTGGGCCGCTTTATGCCTTGTCCCTTTGTAGGGCGATAGATCGGCAGCCCTATCTATATAAGCCAATAGTCTGTAAAAGGGGATATCAGGCAAGGAAGCTGGGAGCCTCTTAAAACACTAGTCACCCAAGCTGCTGAAAAAAATCCAACACCACGAGGGAAGACTTTGGGGATGAAAATTGTGGGACAGGATCTTCTATGTTAGCGGACACAGCCAAGCCCCCTCCAAGATCGCCTTCGCCGTGTGGAAGGGAACTTGTGGTTGTACGAGGAGACAGACGAGTGGGGAGGGCCAAGTGCTAACCAACACATTTTCCCTTGCAAGGTAAGCAAGCAGCAAGTCTGGCGACTTTGGCGGGAAAATTACGGCGGAGTTATAGGCGAGACACGAGCTTCAGCTGAAGTTGGAAGAACACCACTTTTGCTCTGTACAACAAGGCAAAAATGATCTCCTTTCGCCCTTCCTTTGGTTCCTAGCTTTGAGGGCCATGCGTTAAGGAGTAGTTCTGCCACTATCTAGCCAATAGGAGGACTAGTTCATGAAGGGGGCTTGGTTTGTTTGAGTTTAGTTAGCACTAGCTATCTAAGTGGCAAAGAAGTGACCTGGCAGCCAGTCCTGTTTATAAGCGGTGTGGTGTGTCTAGGGTTGTAGCCGGTTTTTGCATGTCGATAAGGTTACTTGGACATGCAGAAAACTTGCAGGGCGGGAAAAAGATTGAGATTGTCGTGAAGATGAAAGAAAGAAAAACAAAAAAAAAAAGGCCAAGTGGTTTTGTTGTTCCTTGCTCTTGGGTGTCTCGAGCCGCAAATAAACAGGCTCCCTTTGTTGCGTTTGTCTTGGTGAATCGCGATGACGATGTGACGGGTGGTGGTGGCTTTCTCTCTCTCTCTCTCTCTCTCTCTCTCTCGGATAGCTTCCCTTCTTTCATCCAGCTTCTATTCTTGTTACTGCTGGCTGTCGCTATAGCCAGGAGCCAGTCCTTTTTACCCCTCTTTCTTCCCTTTCTCGTGGCCCTTTTGCCATCCTTGTTTAGCATCTCTTTAGTTTTAGTACAGCTGTGTGTGTGTGGGTGTGCCTGAACCTGCTGTCCCAATTTCATGCAGCTGTCAAGCTCTTTCTACGGGACTAAACGACGTTTATGGGCGAGACGAATAAAGAACAGAGGAGGGACACGGTGCCCAATGCGGCCAGCTAACAAGTGAGAACGAAGGTCAGTAGAAGAAAAAATAGGAAACCGGGAAGGGACGAAGAATAAAAAAGAAGGTGGACGAGCCAATGCAGCAGAGCTTTCTGTCCGTGTCAATCTGGCTTCGGCAAAGCAGACAGAGCAGGGGATAAGGAACAAGGCAGGAATAGTGAGTGGAGATGGAGGGGGTCCGGGCTAGGTGGCTGGCCTGGCCTGGGCTGGCTGGGCTGGCGGCTGGATGGACTAACTGGCATAGGCAAGGCAGGGCAGGGCAAGGCATGGATGGCATTTGGCTGTTTCTGTTTCTGTTTCTGTCTGTCAAGGACAGCCAAGCCCGTTGTTTCGTAAGTTGGATAATGCGTAGCGCACTTGGAATTTTGCGTCTTGCGTCTTGCGTCTTGCGTCTTGTATCTTGTATCTTGCAATCTGTATTTTTCACAGCACACCTGTATGCCGCACCCCTTTGTCCGCCTGATAGCCTATCTTAATAAGCAAGAGGGCAGTGAAATATTTTCTGTGGGCTTTTCTCTTGTGTTCCTCCGGGTTCTTTTTTCTCTGCAGAAAAAAAAAAAAAAAAAAGGGTCTTATTCAAAATCGTAAGTACTGTATTTGGGGTTTAAAGCCTAAACCAACAACCACCTAGAAAACAAAGAAAGGCAAAAAAGGACCCAACCACCCCTGCTTTGTTTTAGTGCTTGTGCTTTTTGGCCCTTGTTGACGGGGTTCTTTTTTGGTGTGTTGTTTCCTCCGATAGGGGCCAATGCTACTTTTCTCGTCGTTTTTTTGGCTCTCTTCTGCACATCAACTACACTTTTTCCTGCACTGTTTTGCACTTGTAGGTTGGACTTGACATGGGGGGAGAGGGGGCCGTCGCTTGAAAGTGGGCTGTTGTAGTACATCCGTTTTGTATCTGTACCTGTAGCAACTTCCACTTCAACGCCTTCCTACCTTCCCTTCCAGCACATATAACAACCACCTGCCTCCGAAATACACGCTCTTGCTAATACTCGTTCCATTTTCTTCTCTTCATGCTACTCTTGGCCTTGTCTCCTTTGTCTTTGCTTTTCGTCTGAGTCAATCTCATATTTGCCGCGTGGCTCATCTACCTTATTTTCTTTCAGCTCGATTTTTCTTTTTTCTCTTTACTTTCCTCTTTTCTTCGCTCTTCTTTTTATTCTCCCCCTCGTCACGATACCCACCCAGCCTTTGCTTCACACTCAGGACTGTTTGACCCTCCGCAATACCTCGTTTGCTGATTTTTCTGACCGCGTAAACGCTGATCGTCGTTTGAGTGCCTTTTTTTTTTTTTTTCTTTTTTCTTTCTATCTCTTTCAATCCATAGCATTACTGTTTCTACTGATTTCAATACTTGCTCGTCGATCATCACCGCAACTCATCAATATTTATTTACACAAAAGCTTAGCTCACCTACGCATCAGAGCCCTACAACCATCCAACACACGCACTACATCAGCTTTTGGGTTTGTACACGAGCTGTACACCGGCGTCTGACTCAAAACCTGCGACGACAAAACACTCGATTCCAAGTCTTCAACGCATAGTAACGGGCGCTAGGGAAACCATTTGTACCTTTTGTGTTCTCAACTGCCAAAAGCTCATAGTTTTCCACCGACATTTTTTCCCTTTTCTCTTCTTTTCAGCTTCAACCGCCGTCATGACTCGCTTTGGTGACTTTGATGTACGTTCACGCTGCCCAACGCTTAACCACTACTACCCCAATGGCCCACATACAATGTATTGTTTCTTCAATTAAACACAAACCACCTTGCTAACCCTCCAAAAAAGATCTTTTGTCGAGATTCCACTCTCGCAGTCTGCAACCTCATGTCCAGGCGCCATGACCAGTCGGGCACCTGGGGCGGCTGTGAGCTTGAAGGCATTCCGCTAAGCGGGGGCCGCCATCTAGGAAACTTGGGTGTCATTCTACTTTCTGCTATAGCAGTAGTAATGACCTCTTTCTTGATTTTACTTTCTTCTAGAAGAAAGGCTGCCGTGGGTCGCATGTGAGTTTTTTCATTCTTTTTTCTTTCATTTTTTTTTCATACCATATTTTTAGTACATTCGCGTTCTCTAGAAGCTAACATAACATACCTCGTATCTTCCAACTTTCTAGAGAAATGGAAGTCTTTCTAGGTGGCTACGCTTTCATCCAATTTTGCGAAATCTTCACTATCGGCTCATTCCCGCTCAATGAGAAAGTCCGTGTCTTCTTTACTGCTTTGCATATTGGTGCTATTATAGCAACAACATGGGTACTTATGCTCAATGCTGTCGTTGGCTACCAAATACTTGACGATGGGACTCCAGTTTCAGTCGGCCTTGTCTTTGGTTCTGCTGCTCCCCTGTTCCTTGGTACCGTCTACATTGCCTTTGATACTGGCTACAGTTGGACTGGCTACTGGGATGATAGCTACAGTGGTAGCAACCGCCATATAGCCCTCTATGTGTTGTACCAAGTTGCACCTCTGGTTTTTCTGGCTGTATACTTTGTGCTCGAGACTGTATTAGTGGTCAAGGTGCTCGAGGAGTGGGTGCCATTGATTTGGCTGGGTGGCGCTGCCGCGTTCTTTGCCCTGGGCCAAGTCTTCAACTATACCATTAGTTCAAAGATTTGCAACGGCACATCAGGCAAGATTGACGGATCTATGTTCGAGACTTTTTTCACCATGATATCTGTGTCATTGGTGTGGTACTTCTGGACAACTATCACTGAGGACGACTGGGATTCTAGTGCGTACGCATAGACTGACTGACTGCAAAGTCTGTTCTTTGTTTCTGTCTTCTTCGTTTGTGTACTCTTTTTTTCTTTTCTTTTTTCTTCCTGCTCCTTCAACTTCTCAACTCCTTTGTTTTGGCACCAACATTATTTTTGAATTACCCGCCTCTTCGACCACAGCATCCTCTTTTTCTTTTGCCTCTGTGTATATCATTTTCGTTAAAATGGTGGAGTGTCTTTTCTTTTACATCTTATACCATCCCCGCCACTTAGCTCTCCCCTGTCACATCAGCTCACCCGCCTCTTTTTTTTTCCCCCCAACTCACGTCTCCTTGTTTTTTTCTGGTTTTCTTCTGCCTACGTTTGCATTTTATTTTGTTCATGATACTCGGTCGGATCTTACACGGTGGAGTTAATATGGCGTTTATGCACTATTTGATTTGGTATTTTGATTTTGATTTTTTTATTTACCTTAACATGCAATTCTAATTATTACCCTGCTACGATTCAGTTATTATTCGTTTCTCCTTGACAACCCTATATTCATAAATTTCTTGTTTTGCTACGTTGTATGCACTAGGCTTGGTTGGTGGTGAGATATTCATATGTGATAAAGTCTCTGTTCATGGCTGAATTCTCCGAATTATTAGAAAATATACTAAATCCAAGAATTACTTAAAATCACATGTCAAAATACCCCTTGAATTGGTGCTACCTTCTTAGCTCAAATTAAAAGTGGAGACGCGAGGCTGTATACTTTTTCTCCAGCAGCCTCAATCATGGCTTTGTTCTCAGCCTTGTACCTGTCACTCCCACGCCTCAACCAAATCTCGACATTTCCCATCAGCCAATTTGGCACTATACGCGCGAACTTGTTCTTGCCCCTTATCTTGCTCAAAATCGATCGCCGATCCAACGTATTGCATTTGGGGGGAAAGCTTTGCTTGTTGCCGTGGTCGACTGTCGTATAACTTGGGTATCTGCGAATTGGCGCTTTTGTAGTCACCTATTCCTCAACGTTCATCGCCAGATCCTCACACAACAACCATAGTCTGGACCATACCATCCATATATCTTCTTGCTCCCCTGATCCGACTGTTTTAGATCTCTCAACATGGCCGACTCTGACGGCGAAATCTCCGACGATAACGGAAAGCGCAAGCTCAATAAGAATGGCGCTCGCAACGGAGGTGACCGCAAGCGCGGCGCTTGGGAAGAAGTCAATCGCAGTTGGGATACGGTTGTTGAAGATGAGCAAGGCGGGCTATCACTGGCTGAGGTTCTGGAGGCCGAGAAACGCCGGCGGCTGATGCGTGATACTACGCCCCTGCAGCGCGGTATTATCAGACATCTGATGCTGGTCCTGGACATGTCGTTCGCGATGGCTGAGAAGGATATGCTGCCCTCTCGCTACCGCCTGGTGTTCTCATATGCTGCTGACTTTGTCAAAGAATACTTTGAGCAAAATCCTATCTCGCAGATGGGCATTATTGGTATGCGTGACGGTGTTGGTATTAGAGTTAGTGAGATTAGTGGGAACCCAGAGGAACATCTGAAACAGCTGCATAAGTGGCAGACTGAGGAAGAACCGCAAGGAAACCCTAGTTTGCAGAATGCTCTTGAAATGTGTCGCGGTGCGCTTTTGTAAGTCTCGGCCTTTGTAACAATCATACGGTCATATTTCCATTGGTCCCTATCTGCATTATAAAATTGGCTGTTAACACTAGGCCTCGCCACCAACAGCAACACCCCCTCTCATGGCACCCGTGAAGTGCTCGTTATCTACGGCGCCCTTCTCTCTAGCGATCCCGGGGATATCCAAGATACCGTCGCCAATCTGATCACCGACCGAATACGTGTATCTATAGTCGGCCTTGCCGCACAAGTAGCCATCTGTGCTGAGCTCTGTCAGCGCACTAATGCTGGCGACAAGTCACAATACAACATTGCGCTAGATGAGAGCCACCTACGAGACCTGTTCTTGGCTGCCACTACGCCACCTGTTACACGCACAGCCGAGCAAGCTGCCCCCAGTCTGCTAATGATGGGCTTTCCGTCGCGCACCGTCGCTGCTGGCTCTGTCAATGCTGTTGCCTACTGCGGTTGCCACAACAAGCTGTTTCGTGAGGGATATATGTGCACCCGCTGCGGCTGCCGTGTATGCCGCCTGCCAGCCTCATGTCCTGGTTGCGGCTTGACGCTTATTTTATCTACACATCTCGCTCGATCATACCATCACCTGTTTCCGCTCAAAAACTTTGTTGAGGTGTCATGGGCTGATGCTGCGCGGTCAGTTAGCTGCTATGCGTGCCAAACACCATTTCCGCGAAGGCCCAATATCATGGATACCACCGCTAGTGGCAACAACAATGGAAACACCAACGGTGTTGCCAACGACTCTACCGCATCAGCAAATGGTAAAGCCCATCAAAACACAGTGCCTGAATCGGGATCGGTAGTGGCAGGTCATAAGGAGCAGACCAAGAGAACTGAGCTGAAAGGCGTCAGTGAGAGCGGCCGTTATGCGTGTATTCTATGCAAGAACCACTTTTGCGTTGACTGCGATGTGTTTGCACATGAGGTCATTCACAACTGCGCTGGGTGTCAGGGCGATACACGGGCGGCTGTAGCACATTCGCAAAGACGGGCGGATGATGGTTTGAATAGTGGCACGAATGGCAGTAGAAGTGTGAATGGGGCTAGCAATGGCGTATTGCCGCATGAATCTAATGCGGCTATGGTTCTAGATTGACGTGAACAATCGGGGTTGGAGGGGGGGGAGAGGGGAGTGAGCGAGACAGGCAAAAGAGATGACGAGAAACGACATACAAGGAATGGTCATAGTCACCATGGATATAGAACACAAGCTTAATAGCAATAATTTTGGTTTCTACTTAAGAATCATTGCTTATTCATATCATACTAAAAAAGGAAAAGAAAAGAAACACTGCTCTGAAAGATAGATACAGGTGTTGGAAAAGACACGGCCCAAAACATGAAAAGGAAAATATATACTCTGTCACATCCTCTCTCACTCTCTCACTCTCTCTCTCTCTCACACGCGCGCGCACTTTATAGATTACCCCGCTTCTCCTGTTCTCTCTCAATCGATTCAAACAAACTCTTGAAATTGCCAGCACCAAAGCCCTCAAAGTCATTGCGCTGGATAATCTCGATGAATACCGTTGGCCGGTCCATGAGTGGCTTGGTGAAAAGTTGCAGTAGATAGCCCTGCTCGTCATAGTCAATAAGGATATTGAGCTTCTCAATAGCGTCAAGATCTTCCTTGAGCTCCCAGTTGCGCTTCTCGGTCTTAAGGCGCATACGCAAGGTGTCGTAGTATGTTTTAGGCACACTAATGAACTCGACGCCACGTGCGCGCAAGGCAGTCACGGCGCCAAGTATGTCGGGCGTTTTGAGAGCAATGTGCTGTACACCAGGGCCCGAATTAAACATAACAAATTCTTCAATCTGTGACTTTTTTTTGCCGTGGGCCGGCTCGTTAATAGGCATCTTGACCATGTTGTCGTCGCTAGCCATGACGATACTATTGAGTGCAGAAAACTCGGTGCAAATCTGAGAATCATCAACAGACCAGAAACGGTGAAAGTTTAGGCAACGCTCGTAAAAGGCACATGCCTCAACCATCTCATTCCATGACTGGTTTCCCACACAGTGATCAATGCGCTCAAGCAGGACACTTGGCATAGCATCGCTAACGGCTGTGGCCAGCTTGGGCTCAACCGCTCGGAAGCCAGGCATAAAGGGGCCGGTATAGTGGGTGCGGTTGAGAAGTGTGTGGGTTGTGTCACCGTACGTGCGGATAATGGCAGTGGTGACACTGCCGTCATGGGCGTCAACACTCTTAGTAGGCGGCTGCACGGAAACGGCATTTCCCTGGATGGCACGGTTATACACAAAGGCCACATTGTCGACTTCAAAAGCCACATCTTTGACAGCATCGCCGTGGCGCTCGAGATGTTGATGCATTTCTTCAAGTAACGCCCGGTCGGCGGCCGAAATGGGATCATCTTCAGGCAGATGCCGGCATGAACGCAATGGCGATGTGAACACAAAGCACACATTGGCATTACGTAGGACATACGAGGAGAAATAACGACTACCAGTCTCTAAGCCACGATAGGCTGTGGTAGTGAAGCCAAAGACATTTGAGTAGTATGCGGCGGCTTGCTTGGCGTTGCCAACCCACCAAGTGACATGATCATAGCCTTTGAATGTGGTAGGGCGAGAATGGGAGTCAGCAAAGGAAGTAGTGTCCGACGATTGATACCGGGGCGAGGAGGACTCGTCAGTAAGCAGTGCAGGAGCCATGATAAACGAGTAGTATGGATAAGGGCGGCGACAGTATAAATGTATACTAGTAACTGGTATAAAGACAGTAAATGGCAGCGAGATGTTATGAACAGGAGAAAGCCAGCCTTTTCCGTGGACAAACAAGAGAGCAAAAGTGATCAACACTAACAAAGATTGGGTGGATGGGATATAGATATAGATATAGAGAGAGAGTCTGTAGTAGATAGTAGATAGTGATAGTGACAGTATCAAACCTATCCGTATGTTGTATGTTGTATGTTATCAGGTTATCAGTAGTGAGCGAAACAGAAGGAACTGGCAATTATAAAAACATCTAGGAAGGCAACTGCCATTTATAATCTTGGAAGTAGCGAGCGGCTCCTTTCCTTTTCTCTGCCTGCCTCTTGCAACAAGGCAATAGCCCGGAATGGGAGCTGGTCGGCCTGTTGGCACATACCTGAAGCTTGCCGTCGGTTCAAGGTCTTATGCCGCACCCCCACACCCCTCCTTCCAATCCAGGGCTTATCTTTTTCAAACTACACTTGTACATTTGTAGCTTATTTTATACTCACCGGTACATCAGACTATAGTCTGTTTATTTTTAAGCCTATACTTCTTGTCTCTTGTCTCACGCTCCAGTAGACGTTAAATATATTCAAATCAAAATCTTGTCTCACGACTGCGCGACCATATGTTTACACTTATTCTATTTCATGGCCTTGGTTTTGGTTTTGGCTTTGGCTTTGACCCTGGCGGTGGCTAGTCTACTTAGATAGTAGGTATCTATGTACTTTTGTGCCTGTGTACTTCAGTACACCAGTCATCTTCATAGGTCAGCCTCCAACCAACTTCCTCCATCCTATTAACAGTCTGGGCGTTTGTTCTGCTTAGCAGGCTATCTTACGTCACCTTGCCCCGTGATATTTTTAGGCGCCTTTTCTTCCAAACCTAGATAGTATTTATTAGTAATTTCTCTCCGTCTCTTCGTACAGAGAAAATGCCGCAGATTGGTTTCAATGCTACATACATGTCCATTTGCTTGGATACCAAAAAAATCTAAGTCGTTTTTAGCTCAGAATCAGTTATGCTTCGACTGTTCCAGCTCGCTGTCCTGAGCGAGAGAGCGTTAAATTTACTTTTGCTTTCCTTTCATCACTATCTACTTCTGGTTGCTCTAACCTGCTCAATCTGGTTTCAAGAAGCCTCCATTGAAAGAAACAAAAAAAAAAAAAAAAAAAAAAAAAAAAAAAGAAGCGACTTACACCTCAATATAAAACCGCTAAAAGCCGCTAGAAGCCGGGGTAATCCGAGACCATTTCTTTAAGCCCCAAATGGCAGGCCCCTGATGAGTCTTTCTCCAAATGTTTAGATCTCATTCAAGCTTGCCTTGACCGCCTGCGCTCTGAGCCACAAACTCAAAACCAAACTACTCGGCCGGCTGCGCCATAGACTGGCTCCTCCAAGCTTGGCTTGGCCGTATTGTGTCTTGTGTTTTTTATCTTGTGTTCGCGGCCTTTGCGCCTTCTCTCTCTCTCTCCTTCTCTCCTTACACTTTTCCTATTTCCGCCTTACTTTGAACTTGGATTCCGCTTTCCCGCTCTTCGGTTTAAGCCCCCAAGCGGAATTTAGAGCGGGCGATATTTGCGCAGTATACCCGGTGAGGGATGAAGTAGTACTACGTAGTAGTGCCCATCTTTATCTTGCTTGTACCCTTGTACCTTTTGATCTTAGCACCTTCCGGCTTGCTACCACCTCTGTTTTTATTGCTCAAATTGATGTCTTTTCCTAATGCTGTTTATGACAGTGCCTATTGCCATTGATAATAAGCCGATGCCCTTAACAGTCCATTAATAACCAAATTCACATCTTCTTTTCTTCATCATCCGTCTTTTCCTCGTGTACTACATGCTACAAATCTCCCCTGGTCTTCCATCGATCAGTCATCTCCACTTTTTTATCATCCACTTTCATCGTCGTCATAACTTAAGCCGCAAACATGATGAATATCGACCTCAGCCAAAACGATCTCAACGTTTTGGAAAAAATCAACGACCCTGAGTCTGACCCTACACGCCAAGTAGTTGTTGATGAATCTCTACCTAAAGATCCTCATATCACTAATTCAGAGAAATATCAAGAGGTCAGCTCAGCCGAGCGCAACATTATCCGAGCCATCCAAGGCATCGAAATGCAGTTGGCTGGGTTGCAACCCCGGACACTAGAAGACCCTTTTGAAGGGTACATGGATTGTGTGAGAAAACTGGACTCTCTCATTGAGACCTATCCTAGCTATGCAAGCGCTCGAAACAACAGGGCTCAGGCCTACCGTCGCTTGTACGGTGACACTCTTCTTGTTAAGGGCGCATCTGATTCTAGATGTTTAATGCAATCACCGAATGAGGACTCTTTGGAGGCTGCTGCTGCTCTTGTCCTCGATGATCTTGATATGGCAATACACCTTCTTAGTCCCGCAACTCTTTCAACACCCGTATCTCCACAGAACATGAAGACACTTTCAGCTGCATATACTCAACGTGCAACCATCTACCACTCCACAGCAAAGCTGTTTCCACTAAGTTCGCTTACTATCCCTCCTATGCGACGGGAAGTTGGATGGAGCAAAGTAGCCTTTGAGACCGCCGCTTCTCAAGACTTCGCAATGGGCGGCAGGTACGGAAATGAGGTTGCAAGAGGATTGGCCGTCGCATTAAACCCAACAGCGAAATTGTGCGGCCAAATCGTTCAAGAGGCGATAAAGAAGGAATACGGACCGACGTATCAAGCTTGAAAGTGACCGAGCGGCTTATTTTTCTGGTCAAAGTTTAGGAAATCAGGAATTAGTTATGAATAAATGACATCTTTGTGTTGATCAGTAGCATGGATCCAGGCCATATGGAAACATGTGTCGTAGCAAAGTTTTGAGTATTGGCGTAGCGATATTCCGTATAGCCGCGTGCTCCGTATTTTGGTTTCATGCAGTCTTAAAAATTCCAGTGCAAATCAGCCTTTCTTCTGCTGGATGAGTACACATTTAAATCTTAGCCACTACAGACCTAACCGCCTAGTGATATATGTCGTCAGCGTTGTGTTTTTCTTGATATATGATCCCATGCCGATATATTTACCTAAGACCAGTTTGTATAGTTTGTTGCGTGGTACGACCTTGCTCAACGCCCTCACGGTTTATCCGCAACGCTGCTGCACCAGTGCCAATAAAGACGGCAAAAATCGGGTCCATAACCCGTGAAATAATGTAAGCGTTTGCCATTGCAGTGAGTTTTGCGGCATAAAGAGAATATCACCAAGTTTTATCACAATGAACTTTATCGATATTGCCTCAAGAAAACAAGATCAGGAACTTCATGTTCAAAGGCCGAATCAGTAGATAGGTGAGCCCCACATTGTGATCATATCTTATCGATAAAGTTAGCCTATGATGTAGCGCACTATTTAGCCGAGTATTTCCCTCTGACTCTTTTTAGCTAATGGAGAACTTTCCAGTGCGATTCAGCACGTGACCTGGCGGGCTTAATCTTGCCCCAGAAGTTTTGCCCACACAAAATTTTGAACTTGTGTGGAAACTCTGGAGCCAGGGTTTTTTGATAGTCAATTCTTGCGACTACGATACTTTACCGTTTTCAACTCCATATTCCCAAGCCCAGACGTCTTGTCCCGACCCCCAAGACACTCGACAAAATGAAGTTCCTCAAGGTTGGCCGTGTTGCCATTATCACCCGTGGCCGCTATGCCGGCAAGAAGGTACTATTTTCTTATTAATCATGAAGAAAATGAAAGATATATTCTACCCCAATCATTTTCGATGCTCGTTCTGCTGTTTCGGCCAACTTCGCCATTAAATATATTCTCGATATACACCAAAACAGAATAGCTTTCTTGGACTCGCTCATAGACATGAGATGTGGATGGCGCGCCAGAAAACTTATCTCCACGCACTTCAACCCACCAACCGAGCGACAACCAGCCGTACAAACCTAAACCTTACTGTTGCGATAAAATGCAGTCATCCTAATGAAAATTCACATCCGACATATACCGATTATCACAATCAAGCACTCAGCCGTAAAAACGAGAATCGAAATATGATAGCGGGCCAGAATGCATCTTTTTTTTTTCCTTTTAGACCCTACATCTTTACTAAGGGGATAGCCCGTAAAAATCGAAGCAGAATAGTTGCTGACTAAAAACTTTCGTCATGCTATAGGTCGTGATCGTTCAGCCCATTGACAACGGCAAGAAGCCCCACCAGTTTGGCCACGCTATCGTCGCTGGTATCGAGCGCGCCCCCTCCAAGATCACCCGCCGCATGTCCAAGACCCGCCAAGAGAAGCGTAACAAGATCAAGCCTTTCATCAAGGTTGTCAACTACAACCACCTGATGCCTACTCGCTACACCCTGGAGCTGGAGGGCCTCAAGGGTGCCATCACTGCCGAGACCTTCGGTGAGGTCAGCCAACGGGAGGATGCCAAGAAGACCGTCAAGAAGGTCTTCGAGGAGCGGTACACGAGCGGAAAGAACAGATGGTTCTTCCAGTCTCTGAGTATGTTTACTTCCCCCCACCCCTCTTTTTTTCGTTCTTACAATTGCCTTGCTGGGGGAATACGGACGAGCTGCCAGTGTACATTTTATGCAACCGGAGACACAAGAAACCATGCACAGTATTATAGTAGCTGTTCCCTGGCATTTGTCTGTCCGCTCGTCTCATTGTAAATGTACAATGGCTAGCACGTCTGTCACAAGCTCCGCAAAGGCTACCTCTTCATGATGGCTGTAGAGTAACTACTAACACATCATTTCTGCAGGATTCTAAATCGTCTTTTTCACTGTCATCGGGCTCGGGAGTTGGTTTAGGCTTGTAAACAGCATCCATAGGGCTTTGTTTGTGCCCCGGTTATGGGTTAAATACGAAAAAATGAATTGATTCGGCCGGTACCTGTTTTTTGTTTCGCTTTTTTTTTCCTTACCTCTTATTTCCCATGGCAGCTTGCGTTATTGCTTGCTTGTACCATTGGTCTCGTTTGATTCCCAGTGAAGTGTGGTTTACTGTCAACCTTCATCAAAAGTCCATCACTCATCTCGGCGTCTATCTATGCCACCCATCCCTTTGCATGACCCATCAGTTCTTGATTGGCTCTCACTGCGTCACAAAAGGAAAGGCGGTAAAAAAGAAAAAGTAAGAAAAAGGGTATCCGCAATCTCTATGTGAAACATAACGGAAATGATGGAAGGTGAAGGCGCAGATGTGATGGTGGTGGTGGACGAGTCCCATAACTCGGGAATTTCTAGCCACCCCCCCCACCCGCAACCCAATAACCCCTCCTTCTCTATGACACGACAACAACATCAGTTCTAGTCAAACTCTCCTTGGAGATCAACATGATGATTAAGACGAGTACAAAAGAAATGAGAATATGAGAGACAAAAGCAACAAAATACTAAAAACATATATATATAAAAAAATGCCAAAATGCGCAGAGCTTCATTCGAGGTATGAGACCTCGTAAACATACCACAAGATCGTACATATATTTGAGTTTTTTTTTTTTTTTTGTTTTTTATTGCATGTATTCCTGTTTTTTTCGTTACATTTATCCACCATCAAAAGAATTCTAATAAAAACGACCAAATACAAAGGAAAAAGAAAAAAAGGGGGGGGGGGGGGGCAGAGGCAAAAAAAGACGTAGGGCAAAATCTTCATTCATTGGATAAAAATCGGTGTTATTGGGTTATGAAACCCTAACAACTAATACCGGACGTAGACTTTCTTTCAGTTATCAAATGGAAAGAGAACACAAAAAGAAGAAAAAAAGAATGGGCATGAGGAACAAATGAAGTTGAGAAAAAAAAAGGGATTAGAGAATTGTTACGTGTAGGTATAGATCCATTGTGATAGTCGGATTTGAGGAGAAGGAAGGAAGACTCAGAAGACCAGCGCAGGAAATTACTGGGTCAAGGGGCTCGGGGCAGACGCCGACGAGCCAGAGAAAAGGTAGAACAGGAACATCAGTGATACCGCCACTACGGCTAGCTTGCGAGTGCTGCGCGACTGGAAGAAGCGTGCAACATCAGACAACTGGGCGACCAGCTTGTCATAAGGCGTCTTGTAGCAGACCAGACCACCGAGCGCAATACCGTAGCCAAAGAACTGCAGACCGGTCACGGGAGCGTTCCAGATGATCATGGCCGAAGCGACCAGCAACACATCCTTGAGCACACCGCACAGAGTCATGACAACAGCCGAAGTCTTGCCAATAAGGAAGACAACAGACAGGTTAAGCGTGAAAGCGACACATCCGTTGAGCAGGAAGACGAAAGCACCGACATTGGCGAAATCCTGGTACGAGACTCTGGGAACTTCCCAGTACAGGGCAACCATGAAGTTCATAAGAGCACAAATGGGGGCAAAATAGTACACGGAAACCAGCGGGTCCATCTTGTACTCGCCACTAAGCAGCTTTTCGACCATGGTCAGGCGCAGCGCCTCGAAGAGGATACCGAGAATCTGGTAGATAAAGCCAGTGAGAACAAACTCAATCTCGCCAAATGAGGCGATGATAACACCCAAGACAATAATGGACACATTGAGCAGCACACTGAGCTTGGGTTGGGTGTTTCCCATGGCCCATGAAGCTAGTAGGACGACAACGGGAGTGGTGGCCTTGAGCATCTGAATGAAGGAAACAGAAAGGTACAGGTAGGTCATGTTGCCGCAGATTAGACTGAGACTGAAGCAGACACCAATGGGGACAATACCGCGGAGGTAGACGTCGGGAGTCATGTTGAGTTTCTTGCGGCCGTCGAGAAGCTTTGTGGTACGAGACATCACTTGGGTCATGACTGTAGCGAACGTAAGGTGGTACGTCGTCAGAAGAATAGGGTAGCCTGTAGATGCGAGTTAGATGGTCAGTAATGACTAGCGGCAGGATTGAAGCAGTGTCACAGCATTTGGGTGTACAGCAGGGGCAAGAGGCGGGCGGGATAGATACATACGGAAGTTGAGAGTGTCCAGAATCCATTTGTTCATGATAATAAGAGCACCACTAACTGAAATCCATAGACTAAGATGGGAGGTGAATTGTTAGTAATTGAAAGGCCCGAAGCAACAAGGACAAGAGGACATACATGACGTAGGCAGACGCGGGGATGCTATCACTAAGCGTGGCGGGCGGCTTAACGGTGGTAGCCGGGGCTGGGAGGAGAGTGCTCTCCTTGACGTCCGAGTCAACGGACAGACGTTCTTTGGCATCTCCCGACATGGTTCAAGATTGAGTGTAAGAAAGGGCTGATGAAGACAAAAAGAATTGGTAGAGAGCGAAAGGGTGGGAGAAAAAGGAAGATGAGCCAAGCTCAAGCAGTGTAAAAATTGAGAAACACGAGAGGACTAAAAGTGAAGATTTAATCAAGCCACAATTAGCTAGTTGCCAGTCGACGTTCTCGGCAAAGAGGGTTGTCCGCTTTAAAGCAAGGTTCGCTCAATAAAGAGGTAAATTCAAGGCACAGGGCGACCAAGACGCCGATGGAGATGTGCAGTAAAGTAACAATGAAGGAAGAAAAAAAAATAGAAAGGAAAGAGAGATCGATGAGAGAAGAGACGAAAAAAAAATGAAGTGAAAAAGGAAAGGAAATTGACGAGTTTCGAAGCAGAGAGTAGGGGGATATGGCAACAAAGTAGCAGAAAAAGCAAGAACCAGAAAAAAAAGGAGCAGGAACTAGCTAAAGGAACAGACCACAACTTTTCAGCGGAAGGAAGGAACAAACAAGATCAAGAGAAAGAGGAAGAGAAAGAAAAAGAGAAAGATAAAGATAAAGAGAAGGGCAGGGTCGAGAAACAGGAATGGACACAACGACAAAAGTAGGAAAGAAGCCAGAAGGAAATAACCCTGAAATGAGAGCGGGAAAGAAGGAAGGGGCGAAAGTAAAAAAAAGAATTAAAAAAAAAATTAAAAAAAGTACTACGGCTGCTGCAGGCTATGCAACAACAAAACAAACTGAAAATCAAAGGAGCGTGTGGGCAAGAACAGACGCTGCTACGGCTGCGACTATCAATAGGGGGTGAACTTGCCGTTTAAGGGTACGAACGAAACCTCTCTCCCCCCGTCCCCCGTCCCCCCGTCGTCGCAGCCAGATCAGATGGAAGAAAGCAACCGGTCTTGGCTTGTTTTTTATTTCTTCCATCGAGTACGCGTAATTCCAAGGCTTTGTTTTTTTCTTTTCTTTTTTCTCTCTTTTCTTCATGTGATCTCCGACTATGCTATGCTAATCATGGATTTATGATCACTACGGCGTCGCGGCGCAAGATTGTATGCGCATATATTTAGTGTGTACTCGCTGCAACGAGGCAATAATAATACAATCACAATGGAATAATAGCCTGCTTGCAAGCTAATGAATGGTAGGAGAGGCAATCATCAAGTTTGACGCCTCCCCTAAGAGCCAATCGCCATCCCTCATCAAGTTTCTCAGTTGGCACGGGAAGGCACTACGAAGAAGGGTCAAGGAACTGTCTATCGAAGGGGCAAACCGGCGGAGGAGGCTATGTTCCCAAGCTAAGCACGTACACGTACGGCTACTAGTGGAACTTGAATTTCTTGGTGTGTAAGAATCACGTGCGTGGTCACGTCCGTAGCCAACGTCGGAGATCCCGCCCCTGCATCGTAAACACTTTGGAGCAACTGGGCACAAGGCGGCGTGTGTTGGATTATCTCTACTCGGCTCGCCTACTTCGTTCATCAGTGGACCAGCAGTCAAGGTAAGCAATGTCTTTTACAAGGGACGCATAATCAAGACAGCAAGGCCAGGAAATGTCCAAGAAATGAAGTGCGCAAGAGGTGAAAGCTTGTTACGGCACGGCCATCTGTTCCCCAGGGCTTGGAATGTGTAATGCAGTGCCACAGAGCAATTCCAATTCTGATTCACAATGAGCCAGGCAAGCTAGGATGGTATTCTGCACGCCAAGACAGCAATGTAGAACATCGTCACAGTACGTCGATTATTAGAGACAGATACAAATACCTACCATATGCCAGTTTTCAAGCCCTCACCTCGCCCTTGATTTACACAAGATACGCAATGTGAGACATCATGTAGCATTACCCTACATCTATTTACATCAAAGAGAAACATTGAAAGCGCGTTGCAATGTTTGAGGCAGCTATTCTGCCGTTCTCTATGGACAGACACAGCGGAAGAGAGGAACCCCCCAAAGAAACATAGTCCCTGGCAAATAAAGTGACACGAGAAACATGGAGCCCCCTTTTTGGCCAGATTTTCTGCCTTGTGTAGTGTTATTGTTGGACCACGACTCGCCGAACGTAAGCCGAGATCAAACGGTTAAGGTCTGTACTTGTTGATACGGTATCATGTTGCAAATTGCCAATAGCGTTTCAATAAATAATCATGTACTTCTAAGGAGTGAAAATCGCATTTTTGGCCTCTCCCTTGGTCTCTCAACTAGCTTTCCAAGCCCCGTCATAATTTCACAATTACCACCAGCACTGCAAAGGAAAATAAATAAATAAACGCCCGTCTGTACGATCCAGGGCTTCCCCGCGCCAGGTCTGAGAACAAAACAACCCTTACCCTTATTACCCAAAGAAATATATATAGAAGGGCTTGCGTCAACAAATTGAGCATAATAAACACTGAGAATATAACAGGTGTCGACATTCATGTACACCTTGGCGCTGTCTGTCGCAAAGCTCCCTTTTGCTCCCCGGTTCTCGGCCCCACATCGCACTGCGTCTTGGACTTGACCCCTTCTCTCTGCCCCACTATCCGTGGGGGGCCTGTTCAGATAGTAATGATACTCAATTTCAGCAAAGGGGGGGAGAGCACTGAGATCAGAAGCAGATCTACAGGGATCAGATTTCCAGCTATATTTAAGGCGCAGGAATTTTTGAGTGGGTTTTTCTCAAGATTGGTGGCCTAATAGACAAGCTGTTTGGAGGCTTGGGGTTGAGAGAGGCTGATGAATTCAGGAGAGTCAGCAGTTAAAACATTACGTGTTTTGGTCGTTGGTTAGATATGTTACATTCAAGTATATATGCATGCATAAGTCAAAGTACCAATGCAAATTCGAAATTCGGTCTGTCCTTTGCACTTGAAGTACACCGTACCATCCATCTACCGGCCAAGCCCAATAAGCTTGGGGCTTATGTTGTTAGTAGGAGCTTGGTCCAGGAACAAAACAAGCCCTGACACGTCAGATCTATCGTATTAACTGCTTAATTCAAGGGGGGGAGAAGGGGGAGGAGGAGGAGGAGGAAGAGGAAGAGGGCTGCGGTACTAAACGAGACCAAGGAGTAGCTTTTGGGCCAATAAGCAGGGCCACACGCACCAAAAAGAAAACAGCAAAGCAGTAAGAATGTGAGTTCCAGAATGAGCCAGACAACAGCCATAATAAATGCAAGAAATGAAACAGAAGGGTGTGACATTAAGGAACGTTAATCAAAATCCTTAGGGTTGGTTAGGTTTTGCACGTGAAGGAAAGGAACAGGGGATCCGGAGAAGGTTCGGTTAAATAGATAAGACGAGGCTCTTATCTATGGAAAGGGGGGTGAGGGGCAAACGAATACTTCTACCAAACTTTATATATATATAAAATTCAAGGACCAATTTCAACAGAAGCAATAAATAAAACGAAGGGTAAAACTAGTAGACAGGGGCAGCGCAGCGGCTGACATAGACAGAACAAGGAGGGAAGGATGTCGGAAAGGTACATAGGCATGAGATTTGGCCCACATGTTTGTGTTCTTAGCCGCTTCCCCTGGAGTAACAAACTGTCCGCCGCTATTTGTGTTTTCTGGTACATGTACAAACAAGGAAAGATAGACAGACATAGTGTAAATTACGGACTGTGCTCCTTTTGCTTCTACAGAAATGCAACAGTCGGGCGGGGCTTGGGCAATGAGTGGTGGTGGGTGAGTGGCATGGGAAGTAGCAACGCCCGTCTGCTCTACGCTCATTTTAGGAGAAAGATTGACTGCTATATTGCATATTCTTCAACGGTTGTCGCTCTGGTTATTTCTTCTACCATGTAGTAAGTGCTTCAAATGGAAACTTCATGATAGGAAGTCATACCTAAGAAAGAATTTTTTTTTCTCTAGAAAACTAACCATCGCCCTTTCCGATGCTCTTTCCTTCGTTTCTCTGGCCAAACTAGCTAGACCACACGAATGCCGTAATTGGCGTTTGCAACTAGGCGGGGCTGGAGATTGTGCTGTATACTTAAAAGCGGGGCAGACAGACGGAGTAGTAGAGTAAACGTGTTGTATTTGTTGGTTGGCATTGTTAACTGTCTTACTGCTTTACAGCCTTTTAATAGAGCAACAGAAGCAGAAACAGCAGCAGAGTTGTACTATACTTTGACTGGTCGACCATTCCGGCCAGTCAATCGACTAGCACGGCTTATCAGCGAGTACATGACCAAAAATTAATGCGCTGAAGTTGATGATTTTCAAGGCTTTGGAAACCAAGCAGCTCCCCCCCCCCGCCCACCCAACCTGCTGCTACTGATGAGAAACTACCTCCTCAATGGCACCTTCCCTCCCTAGCTTGAGCTTGCATTGCGGTTAGTTACTCTTTATTATCACACCGCCTTATCTCATCCTTCGCGGAGAAGCTCTGATCCCTCACTCCTCTTTCTATATTTCTGCCTTTCTGTATTTGTGGCCTCCTCGCCTGCTTCGCCTTTGCGTCTTGTTTTCTTCTCCTCAACAACTCGGGTTCTTTGTCTATTGTCTAATCTATATTTTCCTCCTCCTCTCACTTCCTCCTTTTTTTTTTTTTTTTCTTTTCTTTACTTTGAAGTACACGTACTTATTTGTACAGCTTATTTTTTCCTCCCTTATTTCTTTCTCTCTACTACGCAAAGCTGCTGCTATAATGGCGGATACGTGAGTAGCTTCAATTCCTAATCGTGGCCTTTCTTTGATGCCTCTTGCTGATTTATCCCCCATCAATTTGCCCCTCATTAGCAAGGTTGACGTTCTCATCATCGGTGCTGGTCCTACCGGCCTGGGTGCTGCTAAGCGCCTTAACCAGATTGTGAGTCTCTTACCCTCTTCTTACCCATCGAACATCGAACATGACGGTGGATTCTTGAAATGTACTGACTCAATTGCCTCTCTTCAAGGACGGCCCTTCGTGGCTGATTATTGACTCGGCCGATAAAGCTGGTGGTCTAGCTGGTACCGATACCACCCCCGAGGGATTCGTAAGTCGCCATACACATACATCCTACCCAATGCCCCGAGACACAGCTTCGGACGCAATGATAATCTGTATGGCCATGCTCACACATTCGTGTCTAGCTATTTGATGTTGGTGGCCATGTCATCTTCTCCCACTACAAGTACTTCGACGACTGCCTGGATGAGGCTCTACCGAAGGAAGACGATTGGTACAACCACCAGCGTATTTCCTACGTGCGCTACAAGGGCCAGTGGGTGCCGTACCCTTTCCAGAACAACATTTCCATGCTGCCCGTTGAGGACCAGGCCAAGTGCATTGATGGCCTAATTGAGGCTGCACTGGAACACCGTGTCTCCAACACCAAGCCCAAGGATTTCGACGATTGGATTGTGCGCTTGATGGGCACTGGAATTGCCGACATCTTCATGCGTCCTTACAACTACAAGGTCTGGGCTGTTCCCACTACCAAGGTAAGCAATATGGCGACTGATTTTGTCAATTGGCCGTGTTTTATATAGCCACTAGTAATCCTGGAAACGCATCATGTGGCTAATGCAACCTCTATAGATGCAATGTGCCTGGCTTGGTGAGCGTGTCGCCGCCCCCGATCTGAAGAAGGTTGTTCGCAACGTCATTGAGGGTAAGGTCGCAGGTAACTGGGGTCCCAATGCCACTTTCCGTTTCCCTGCCCGTGACGGAACTGGCGGTATTTGGACTGCTGTTGCCAACACTATTCCTGAGGACAAGAAGCGCTTTGGTCAAAAGAACGAGGTTGTCAAGGTCGACCCCGCTGCCCACAAGGTTACGCTCAAGGATGGAAGCACCATTACTTATGGCAAACTTATCTCCACCATGTCGGCTGATCACCTGATCAAGCAGATTGGCGATTCTGAGCTCGAAGAGGCTTCCAAGAACCTGTTCTACTCGTCAACACATGTTATTGGTGTGGGTATCCGTGGTGCCAGACCTGATCGTATTGGCGATAAGTGCTGGTTGTACTTCCCCGAAGACAACTGCCCCTTCTACCGTGCTACTATCTTCTCCAACTACTCGCCCTACAACCAGCCTCAGGAGGATGCCAAGCTACCTACCCTGCGCCTGGCCGATGGCTCCAAGCCTGCCTCGGCGGATGCAAAGGCTGGCCCGTACTGGTCTATCATGCTGGAGGTTTCCGAATCTAGCATGAAACCCGTTGACCACAAGACAATCTTGGAAGAGTGCATTCGTGGCCTGATCAACACGGAGATGATTGAGGCGTCGGATGAGATTGTTTCGACATACCACCGCTGCTTCGACCACGGCTACCCCACCCCGTCACTGGAGCGTGAGGATGGCCTCAAGGTGATTCTGCCCAAGCTACAGGATATGGACATTTACTCGCGTGGTCGCTTTGGCAGCTGGCGCTACGAGGTCGGTAACCAGGACCACTCATTCATGTTGGGTGTTGAGGCTGCTGACCACATCACCTCGGGTGCTGTCGAGCTGACGCTCAACTACCCTGATTTTGTCAACTCGCGCCAGAACTCTGAGCGCCGCCTGGGTCCTCTGGGAGTGTCGTCAAGCTCGACGCTGGCTGTGAACTCACACAAGAAGTAAGAGGCTGGAATGAAACAATGGATAAGGGAATGCTTATGTAATGCATGTATGTATATATAACAGAAGAAATACGTCAGTGGGTGTGGGTATAGTAATTTGAAATGGAAAATGAAACACCAACAATGAGATGTAACATGAACTGTCTGATGTTATTTGCCACCGTTGACATTTAACGATGTGGTAGTGCAAAGAAGAGGAGGGACAGTCTAAGTCTAGTTCCGGCGGCAACCGTTTCGTCTATGATACGGCACATGGTATGTTGTTTACTGGTGTCAGCACTGGTGTATCGGGAAGAACAAAAAAACCAAGAAAAAAAAAAAAAAAAAAAAAAAAAAAAAGGACAAAAAATAAAGTAGCTAGCTAGTTAGCTAGATGCATAACAGTAGGCGAAACATGGCAAAACCTAATTAATGACTACAAATGCAACCACGATTGCTAGATGCGTGCTGTTGCTGCTGACTGGCTGATTTGGAGGCAAATGTCAAAGTTCCACTGCGTAACAACGCCTGGATTTACGTGACTGTCAGATAGAAGAAGAAGAAGGGGGGGGGGGGGCGGCCGAGACACGGCATGTGATTGTGACCAATTTGTTCTCAGTTTACATGTGTACATTAGTGATGACAAAATTTTACAGGAGGATTTAGCAAAATAAACAGAAGATAATTCAGAAAAGAAAGGACAAGAATCAAGTTGAGAAATGAGATATTTAAGAGAAGAAAGTCAGATAGAGAAAGAAAAACAAGTTAAGAAAAGAAACGCCCCGAGATGAACAAATGAGCCACCAACTAAAAAAAAAAGAAAAAAAAAACCAGTTCACCTGCTTTTGTGTGTGAAGCAAAGGTGCCGATAACGTATGTAGCAAAAGGAAGAACATAGGAAATAATCTATCGAAGAGAAAAGAAATCGTTGGCTAACCAGTTGGTGAGCAGTCAAGTGAGAACCAGTCTCTACAAAAAAAAAAAAAAAAAAGAGGAAAACATCACATAGAAACAAAAGACAAAATGCAAATCTTCCAAGCCTAAGAACGCACGCGGCTTAGCTCATGATCTTTTGCTTCTGCGCTCGGCCACAGTGCTCTTGGGCTTCGACCGAGCTTGCTGCTCCTCTGCTGACAACTCTTTGCCAATGTTGCGCTCCTCTTCGGGCTTCCAGGTGCCTTCAAACTCGTGGCTAACCATAGCTGCCGGGTCATCAACACCCTTGGAGCCCATTTGGTCAACGCCGGGCGAGAAGCCGGTGATAGGGAGCACAACAACGTCACCAATGCGACGCGGACTCTGCATGCCGGTAAAATTCTTCCAATTGACATTGGGTTCCGGCATATTGGGCGATGTCTTGAAGTAGCGTGGATTGTTAAGGTATTCCATGATAATATCAGTCCAAATTGCAGGCCCGGTGAACTCAATGACGTTCTTATCATCAAAATGGGCAAGCTGGCCAGAAGCCTTCCGCTGTAGAGCATCCTCGGTAATGCGGGCGATAATTTCACGCAATACAGGGTGACCAGGCTTGGCCTTGATAGTCCACTGGCAGAATTGGATGCGGCGTGAATACCACTGGTGCCAGTCCGGGCGGTCGGGGTCGGCCTCAATGCCAATGACGAGACCAAACGAGTCACGAGCCATAGCCTTAGGGACCCATTCGCTGGCACTCTTCAAGGAACGTGTGTCAATGTCAGAATAGATGCCGCCGCGGGCAAAAAGAATGAGGTAGCGGAAGAAATCGGCGCGGAGGACGGGCAGAGGAAGAGACTTGTAGGCTTCAATGACCTCTGGGGTAGAGGCATAGAGGAGGCGGATCAGAGGGAAAGCAACAGAATCCGTAATAACCTCGTGGATAAAGCCGGGGTGCATCAATGACCACGAAGCTTCCTGCTCGCGGAATTCGAACTCGCCGTCGGCAGGGGTGTACTTCCAAGTTTGCCAGATATAGGCAGGGAATTTTGAGGCAATGTCGTAAGTGTAAGTGTACTCGAGCTTCTCACGCAGGGTCATTTTGGAAGTATCCATGAGAGGCTTCTGAGAATCAGTAGCGATACTACCGGCAGAGCCCTTGCCCTTGGAGCCAAGATTGGTCTTGGCATTGGTAGCGGTCGAGGCAGCTTTTGAGGTTGAAGAGAGTTGAGAGGTGGATGACTTGATTGAAGCGCTGCCTTCGGTTTGTGTAAGGAGGAAGAAGAGGACGATGATGAAAAGAGCGCCGGTCAGGGCTCTCCGTGCGGACAGCATTGTGGCGTTGATGTCGTGTGAGGGGGAAGTCGAGAGTGTATTCGGAGGTAGACAGCAAAAAGGAAATAAAAAAAGAAATAAAAGACAGCCGGTGTCTGAAGCAACGATTGGGTTGGTGGAAGCGATTATATTAAGTCTAGTGTTGCAGGAAAGAGATGAAGCGAGAGAAAGATGAGCGAGCAAGAGAGGTAGTCATGAAGGGGAGGAAGGGAAGTAGGAATTAGTAGGGCGAAGATGAAGGGCAGAGAGAGAGAGAGATAGAGAGAGCACCGAAGTACAAAGAGGTGATGTGATGTGTGATAATGAGTAATACGGGCCAGGCAGAGCAGAGAAACAAAGAGGACCAACCAGAAAGACAGGCGGAAAGAATGAAGAAGAAAGGGATGATATTATTTGTAGACGTGAATAAAATAATGTGAGAAAAGCCTGATCGGCACGGCAGTGGTGAGGAAGGGAAAGCACGGCTTATCGGCAGATTGCACAGCAATTTCTGTTATTGATTTCTCGTTCTTTCCCGCTGGTAACTTGGTGGGAGAGGGAACAAGAATAGGGCTAAAAAGGGCAAGAAAGGCAAGGAGGCAAAGGAGGAAGGCACGCTGATACGAGAATAGGGCAGTGTCTTCTTGTTCTTCTCCCGTATTTTCAACCAACAAACTAAAAGAAGAAGGAACGAACGAACGAATGAAAAGGAAGCGAAGTTGAGAAATATTAAAAAAAGAGAAAAAAAAACCACCAGCCGGATCTAGCAACAAAACGTAAGCAGTAAGAAAAAAGGAAAAGAAAAGAGAAAATCAGCGCAGAGAAAAAAGGGCCTGATGTCAAAGAAGTAGACAGGACGGACAGCCAACCAGCCAGCCAAGCCAAGCCAGCCAAGCGAGCCCAAAGCGGAACGGCAACGCAAGACGTAAGACGTTGACGAACAAGAAAGCCAAGATGAAATAAGGAGGAAGGACCGAAACAGCAACAAGCTCCAATTCCTGGAAAAAAAAAAAAAAGGAGGGAGCAAAATAATTGTAGCCAAAGAGGCAACAAGAAACAAAACAGGGAGGAAGGAGCCTGGGACGGGGACTGGCAGGGACTAGGACTTTTGGGCGCCTTCCTGCCTTTTCCAGCACCTATTTTGTATTTGTTGAATTTTGCCTCTTTCATGGCTCGTATGGGGCAGGCGGGCGGGCGGGCTCTTTCCTTGTCTTGATTTATTCTGGTGCTTCTCGTTTGTACCTTGCTGGTACCCGATACTTGCTTGCCATCGTCATCTCATCACCCGCTGTGTGTGTCCGTCTCTCCTGGACTCTGTCGTTAGCGTTAGCGTTCCTGTTGTTGCGCCCCCCGCAGGTTGTGATCCTAGCTTTTTTCTGCGTGGTCGCAGCTGTCAACTCCTGTGCCCTTTTTTTTTTCTTCTCTCTTTCCTTTTGCTTCAATGCATTTCCTTTATTCCTAGTTATGCAACCCGTAGCACGTGCAACGATGGAACTCAGACTACATGAAGAGGGAGAGGGAAGGGGTAGGGTAGGAGCTTGGGCCTTGCGCTATGTATGTATTGATTGGTACTGTACTGCGCAAAGACAAAATGAATGCACTAGCTTCTCCCATGTCAGTCAGTTAGTTCATCATGTTATTTATCATGTTGTAGGGGCCAATGCCGCCCCTAAATTCCATTTGCAAGGCTCGAGGGCTTGCAGTGAAGGATATGAACACACGAAAAGGCGCGCGCAGTTAAGGGGATGAAGGAAGATCGGGAATGTTGATTGGTACATTGGTACAGCCAGTATTGGCTACGGCCACGCACGCACACCGTTATTGCTCGGTGTACCAGCTAGATTACCGAGTGCTTAGTGCTGTGTTGTACTGTGTACATGCATGCAACCTACAGATACCGTAACTTACGCGTGTACACATTGAATTTATTCCATACGAAGTTCCCGTGAGTCGCCTACAGCTTCTTCCGGGCTTCCTTCTCTTCCTTAGGGGGGGGGGGGGGAATGAAGGGCCTTTCTTTTGCTGGTCTGGAATCCTAAGGCTGACTGAGGCTTAGGCAACAGGAGGTCAGGGCTAGTCCAAGGGAGAAGGAAAAGAACGAGTTGCACCACCATGTACACATCATGTTATCATTCAGCGCACTTGCATGCATAGATAGGCGTGCGTATCTGCAGTACCGTATCTGCACTGTTGCTTGCTCTGCGCCCTTGATTTGGGAGAAGGCAGTAATCAGTGACTCGTCATCAACTGATCCAGAGTTTAGTAGCAAAAAAAAAAAAAGGTCGTCGTAATGGGACCGGTCAGTGAGTTTGAGCGGGGGACCTGCACTGCAGCATGGCCGCAGTAGTGGCTTTGTTTTTTTTATACTGATGTGTGAGACTTCTTGTTTTCTTTTTTGTGTTGCATGATACCTCGGCTCGGGTCTTTCTCCTTAGCCTGACTGGTCCGGCTTGACTTGTCTCAAGCTTGGCTGAAGTAGATAAGGGGAGTTTTGCGACGATGACGACGGTGGTGGTGATGGTGGTGGTGGTGGTAGTGGTGGCAAAGACCGCCTGACAGCGCGCAATAGAAACAATCCGCCTATTAAAAACGGAAGCCGACGCCGTACATAGAGAACGCCGCCAGCCTCATGTTGCATTTGCACTGAGGCTTGTCTTGTTCAACGACCTCCTGGTTCCCTTCTCCTGTCTGCCTGTCTGTATGCATATTGCCCAGATCACGATGCGGTCACGAACCGTACATGCAATAAATCTAAAGGAGACAAAGAAAGGCAGAAGAAAAAAACGGCTTGTCTGCTTAGCTGTTGTGCTTTGGCTAGCACCAATATCGCCCATCTACTATAACCAAGGCTGTGGGCGGAGATCACTAGCTTAAAATTGCACAATTGCATTTAATCATTATAACGCCTGTTCTATTGCCCAGCAATATTGTCTATCACCATTACTGTTGTTGATGAAAGCATGGGTAGTGAGAAAAGAAGGGGGTTTGAAAGGGTTGAAAGCAGGGGCGCATGGGCCGGCTATGGGCCTTAGACTACCTGACAGGACAAAGCCTAAAGCCTGGCTGAGACGGCATTATAAACACTCCCACCCACACTCCCTTACAGCGGCTTGGTCTTATCTGTTATGCCCCTTGTTTCTTTGTCGTCGCTATACTGGACAGTTCCATGTAACCAAGCCACATTGCGTCCGTATGTCTTCCCTCCTTCTCAAACATAAGCACAAACACAAACACAAACACAAACACACATACACATACACAGCCCACACCACTTTGCTCGCCTTACTATTCAAGTTACCGACTAAAGAATGTAAACGTAGGGGTATCTGTGTCGATCTGCATTCCTCCTATATCTTGGGCAAACACTTGATATACTGAGATCTCTATATAGCCAGCGACAGGCTAGATAGAGCCAGCCCCAGTGACACTGCTCTGAAATTTGTTGTCACTTCGCTTCCCCTCTTGAAATTAGCAATAAATCACATCATATATCAAGTGTCCCTCACCCATGCACTAAGAAGATGCCTGGAGGATATTACTAAGGAGTACGCTTGTAGGCAGATTGCACTGCAAAAGCAAAGGTGGAGAGAGGCACAGTGGTAGCAAAGACACATGCGAGCTTTGACGTGAAACAATGAACGGATGGCGCATTCTGAAAACCAAGGTGAAACGTCAACTTGCATTGCGACATATAAAAGGAAGAAGGGATAGAAAAAGGGCATCCTTTTTTTTTTTTTTTTTTCTTTTCTTTCTCCATCACCAATCGGGCATGGCTAACCCTAAATACATATCGAGAAACCCAAATATTTGTGTAACTCTCCTCCAAAGTGAGTGCAAAAGACCGCACCAAAAAAAAAATAGTGCTCTCACCAACCGAAGTCGAATCGGTGACCTTTCGATGGCAAATCTTTCAAATTACAGTCGAACGTGATAACCAGCTACACCATGGTGAGTTTCGACAGTGGTTGACCACTGCGCATGGTTGCTCGCAGAAACCGGGCGCTATCAGTACTTAAAAAGGGGCTCTAACCTTTTTTTCCTTTTTTTTTTCTATTGCGAAACTCGTGATTTCTTTTGGCCGTCGTATTGATACTTCGCTCTGTTCAGGTAGACGTAAAAGAAAACAACAACAACAACAACAACAACTTGTATTTCCTTTTTTGCGTTCAGCTAGTTACACAGGCATGTTATTAAATGCACAAGGAGGGGCCTTCCCTCCTCAATGCTCCTCATTGTTCCTTTTATTCCTCTTGTTCAGCTTTGCGGATGGACCTGCTACATATAGCAGCTCTACACTAACGAGTAAGCGCTAATGCTTGCCTAGATGTGCTACTACGACCGCTTTGTTACGGATGCCCTCAAGTTGGTTCACGAAATGGCACTATATGTGCATATCGGTGAGGTGTTTTGCCTGCATGTGTATATGGGGGGAGGGAGGGAGAGGGGGCGGGACTATGTGTGGATAAGGGACTTGAGCCATGCCAAGAAAGAAAGCATATAATACATGAGTTATCTTCATTTCACTCTGTCCCTCCTTGACCGATGCCGAGATCGCAGGATAAGGCCGAGGCAAAACGCTTACCTCTCTTGGTACCAGGCAATTGTCTGGTTTGTTGGTCGCATGGAATGTATGTGCTTGCTCACGTATCGTTGAACAACCAACAATATGCACCGGTTGCGCATTTAAGCCAATCAATAGCAGACGGCAATAAAGAAGCCTTTGGAGCTTATCAGTACTACGAGGGAGAGGTCTCACCGAGCATCCGTTCATGCTCTACCACCCCCCCCTTACCTCTTTCCCGCCTTCTGTCCTCTGTTCCCTTGTCCATCTTGTAGACTCTTAGCTCCATTGGCCTCTTCCTTCCCCAGTTCTCTCCTAGCTTTCATTGTTTACTTTTGCCCAGTTGGACAGCTGTACTTGGAGTATGCCATTTACGGTCTTCCTCCCTCGTCCTGAAGGCCCACACCATATTGCTTCTTGTGGTTGCTGGCCTGTTAGTATATATGCCAGACTCAAGCCGCTTCATATCCGCAATACTCTTTAACATCAGAGCAACGCACCGGATATCATCTGGCTTCTTCTCTCCCATCTTTATACTATCGTTTCCTTCCCCCCTCTGCCTCTTTGCTATTGCTCATTTGCTACTGTGCCCATCATGCACCCGCCCTCTTCTCACCGCCATCCGCTCTCCCCGTTACAGCCCGCCGACTTCTCCACAGCTCGAGCTATCGTCACAGCTGCCCGTGGCCCCCACGTGCTGCTTTATTTCCGCGAGATTTTCCTCCAAGAGCCCCTCAAAAATGAGCTTATTCCGTATCTTGTTGCTGAGCATTCTGGAAAGCTAGCTTCTGATCTTGATGCCGTCCGTCCGCCACGCCGTGCAAAAGTCCAATATGACGTCATCAGCGGCCACTCCCACCAGTACACCCAGAGCATCGTCGATCTGGATTCTGTCGAGGAGGTGCAGGTTGTGCGTGCCAAGCCCCACCAACAGCCATCGTTTACACTGCAAGTCCACTGAAGCCACCACTAACACCACATCCGGGCAACCCAGCAAGTAACCTAGGGTTTGCAGCCTTCTACAGTGAACTTGGTACTGACAATCAACGCGTATTTCCCCCCCGGTTCCCCCATTGTGTAGTGAGGAATACAAGGCCTTTGAAAACGCCTGCTTTGATTCTTCTTTGTTCCAGGCCGCTGTCGATGAGTTCCTTATCCCGGACCACTTCACCCTAAAGATCGATCCATGGCCTTACGGCGGGCCCGACGGCGGCGACGAGTTGCTGCTACCTCGTTATATGCAAGGCTTGGTATACGCCCAGGACACCCGTTCTGGAAACCCCGACTCCAACCACTACTCGTATCCCGTGCCTCTGATTCCCGTTGTTGATTGGACTACTCGTACCATCGTGCGAGTTGAACGACTTTCGCTCGATCCTTCTCGTCACGGTTGGATCAGTGAGCCAAGCAGCCATACTGAGAAGATTGCTCTATTTACTAATGCTGTAGCCGCTGAGTATGTGCCCGAGCTTTTACCCGATAATATTCCGCTACGCACCGATATGAAGCCTATTGCAATCACACAGCCCGAAGGTACGTCATTCCGTGTCACAACTGATGGGCTTGTGACATGGCAGAAGTGGCGTTTCCGCGTCTCCTTTACGCCACGTGAGGGCGCCGTGTTACATGATGTGGTCTACGATGGCCGGCCGATAATCTACCGTTTGAGCTTCAGCGAGATGACTGTACCATATGGAGATCCACGGGAACCATACCACCGCAAACAGGCCTTTGATTTTGGCGATGGTGGAATTGGTCGTGCTGCCAATAATCTACGTCTGGGATGTGATTGCGTTGGTGCCATTCACTACATATCAGCATTGCTGGCCACAGCTGACGGTCGTTCTGCTGAAAGTCGTAATGTTGTATGTC
Organism: Ceratocystis albifundus; assembly: GCA_002742255.2. Classification (NCBI taxonomy): domain Eukaryota; kingdom Fungi; phylum Ascomycota; class Sordariomycetes; order Microascales; family Ceratocystidaceae; genus Ceratocystis; species Ceratocystis albifundus. Next base: position 930,845 of record MAOA02000029.1, on the reverse strand, counting down.
TGCACGAGCAGGACAGCGGCGTAGGCTGGAAGCATTCCAACTTCTGGACTGGCCGACCTGTAGTCACCAGGTTACGTGAGTTTGTTGTGCAGTTTATTATCACTCTGGCCAACTACGAATACGTTTTTGCCTACAAGTTAGACGTGGCTGGGAATATTGGTGTCGAAGTGCGTGCCACTGGTATTGTCAGCATTGCGCCAGTTAGTCCAGACGTTGTAACCACCACACATGGTGCCATTGTAGCGCCCGGTGCCTTGGCTCAGAACCACCAGCATATTTTTGCCGTGAGAATCGACCCAGTGATCGACTCATACAATTCGGGCGATACGCGCATAGTCGTCGAAGAGACTCATACTGATCCCATCGGAGTCGGCCTCAATATGCACGGCAATGGATTTTCTACACGACGCCGTGTAGTCACACGTGCAGAGGCTCTAGATGCTGCACCGGAACATAACCGCATCATCCGACTGGAAAACAAGTTTGTCAAAAACAGCGTTTCGGGCCGCAATGTCGGATACAAGTTCATGCCACTACCTACGCAGCTATTGCTTGCACATCCCGAGAGCCGGCAAGCTAAACGCGCCCAATTCGCGAGACATCATGTTTGGGTTACAGGGCATCGTGACGGCGAGTTGTGGGCTGCTGGAGAGTATACCAACATGAGTAAGACCGAGGCTGGAGGTGTGAGGGACATGGTAGATCGTGGGGACTGGTTTGCCGAAGATCAGGAAATATTGCAGGAGAGTGTGAACGGAGCGAGGTCATTGAGAGCGCTAGAAGAGAAGCCGCATGGTGCTAGTGATGAAGGAAACCCTTTTGGGTTGACACCACAAGACCAGGCGAGTCCATGTCTAAGCTCACCTGTGGTTTGGAGCGTCTTTGGCTTGACGCATCTGCCTCGCATGGAAGATTGGCCAGTGATGTAAGAAGATTTGATTTGACCCAGACTGACCCGGTCTGTTCCCCTGGCTTTGTATACTTACTAACATTGACTGCAAAAATTAGGCCGACAGAGGTTCACTCGTTCCAGATTCGTCCAGCGGACTTCTTCACATACAACCCGGCGCTGGATGTCCCACCTGTGTCTAGCGCAACTAGTGTTCTTGTGCCCGCAGCCATTGAGACCCAAGAAAAGATAGGAACGACACGGGTAGCTGAGCGAAACGGTTGTGCTAGTTGTAAGTAGATTAAGGACAGTTTAGGTGGATACTAAACATGGGCACAGAGAAGCGAAGAGGATGCGGGAATAGAAACTCTAAACCTAGAAGACAGACAGATAGATAAATGGACGAATGGACTTGATAGAAAACGAAACAACATGGCGAACAATAAAGTTACGAGAAAAGATTTGCTGTTAATAAACTTGTTGGTGTGTGCTCAACTTCAAGCATGCCAAAAAAAAGAAAAAAAAAAAAACACATAACGTAAATAAAGACGAGCCTTGAGACTAGGATGTAGGCGTCGGAGCGGGGGAAGAGTGGATGGCCAAATTTGGCTTGATGGTTATTCTTTTGATGGCGGGTTGATCTTGAGCGAAACATCGACGTGTGGAACGCCCTGGTGAATAGCACTGGTCGAAATGACGTCGATATCTAAAAGAGAGGAGGCGGGAGGGGAAAGAATGATTAGTCTCGTATCTGTCTGTGCGGTTCAGCCATGGCTTATGGCCGAGTAAAATCAACCAACTTACCTTCGCAGACGTAGAGCTCAGCATTGTCTAACGTCAAGCCACCCGAAACCTCAAGCAAGAAATGCTTCTTGCCAGCCCACCGCTGCTTTAAGCTCCGTGCCGCCACCTTAACACCGTCGCCTGTAAAATTGTCTAGCATGACCACGTCAGCACCGGCTTCAATGGCCTCGTCGGCCTCGGCCTCACTCTGCACCTCAACCTCGACCTTAACACTGAAGCCAGCCACACTCTTGGCTGCTGCGACTGCATCGGAAATGCTACCCTTGCTCCACACATGGTTGTCCTTGAGCATGACCATGCTGCTGAGATCCATGCGGTGTGCATCGGCCCCACCAACTAGCATGCCGTACTTCTCAACAAGTCGGAAGCCTGGTGTAGTCTTGCGCGTACCTGCCAGTCGGCCACGGAAGCCAGCTGCGGCAACTACCAGTGCCATTTGCCGGCTGGCGGCAGCGACGCCTGAGCAGCGAGCAAGGATGTTGAGGGCCACGCGCTCGCCGAGGAGAATGCCGCGAGCGGGGCCCGTGACCGTGGCTAGCCGCATCTTTCCGCCAAGAGCTTGAGCAGCCTCACTATGAGTGGCAATATGCGCGCCTTCAGCCACGTGCCACTCAATGGTGCAGCCACACTGTGCAAATACCTCGTTGACAAACGGCACTCCGGCCACGATGCCCGCCGACTTGCCCCATAGCGTCGCAGTGCGCGGAACTGTACCTACTACAAAGCCGCCGTAATCAAAGGATGGAGTATCCTCGGCCAGCCATGCTGTTATTTGCGTCTTCCAGCTGGCTGGGAGCAGGTGTTCCAGCGTGCCGTGCTCGAGGGGCATGTCAAGGGCCATGACGGGGAGATCCAGAGGCATTTAGGTGGGAGAGATGGAGAGGAGCGAAAAGAGAGGGAAGAAGGCCACAAGTTATAAACACAGGCTGTAAAAGTGAGCAAGCCAAAGAACTAGAAAAGACTGCTTTGGATTGTCGAGGATGTTTTTAATGCGTGCCACCAAATGCAGGTCGATCAACTCAAGATCCTTGCAAGAAAGGCCTGCTGCGGAACGATAGTGACAAAGCGGGGGAGGGAAGCCTTATGTACGCTTGCAGTTGGCAGGATTTTCACCGACAGCTGTCAGCTGAGGTTACACTAGCAGCAGTCGTAGTCAAGGGTCTCATGATTATTAGGGTTAAATGAGCCCCAACGCCAGCTTGTTGATTATTGTTTGCCCCGTCTATGTTATTTGACCTAGAACTATTTGGTCGACAACCAACAACTCTTCAATATCCTGTTGTATCCCGTCCGACAATGTCCGATCTTCTTTCATCCTATCATATCCTAGCCGCTGTAAATCATGTCCACTATCCAAAAGCATAAAAACATCATTGCAATAGCTCCAAATAGTAGACCCGTGGTGCTAGGCTCCCATGTGTTAAGTTCCCCCTTGTGTGCTTGCTCATCTACCAGCAGTGGGAATCTTTCTGGCTCTTCGATGGAGGATTTGGGGTGAAGCTTTTTGCAGGGCCGGGTGCCGGGTCTCGCAGTGGGATTGAGCACGAAGCGCGACCCAGACTCTTCGCCTCCATTCCCGGACACTAGAACACTCGCACGATCTTTCATTTTCTTGCGTGCCTTCTTGCGCCGCTCGCCAGGTGACTTGTACGGCGTTGGGTCATATGCCTTTTTGGGCGAGAAAGACGACGGTGCCGCAAGTTCTAGCCAGCTCGGAGGAAGCTTGGACCTCTTTGGGCTGCGTCTTTGCGGAGATATAATTATGCGACTGGAGCGCATAGATTGTGATGGACGCTTGGAGCTTACTGAGGCACTAGGGGGGCACCTTGATAGCGTGACCTCGAGCTCTGTTAGGCGGCGAGAAAGCTCGAGAGGGGGCAATTGCGTAGTGGTAGATTGAGGGCTGGCCATAGGACTTATATCCAGACTTATTTCGGGGCTAGCATCGGACTTGCAGCAGGCAGAAGTGCAGACAGTGCCATTGTCAGGAAGGTCGGGGAACACAAATCCAGAGTCGTCATAGGAAGGAAACGGCTCCATGTCTACTTCCTGCGGCTGATCAGAGGCGATAGAGAGGAGATCGTCGGGGATGCTGGTCCCAGGAGAAGGAATTGAGAACAGCGTGTCGGCTATAGATTCGGATTCGGTCTCGTCAAAGTTGGAGTTTGAAGAGAGTTTGCGTGGTGGATTGGCAAGCATGCTGTTGCTGTGGTTGCTGCCTTTGTGTGTAGTAGAAGAATCGTCAAAGCCAAGCGATTTAACTAGCAAATGTAAGCCTCTGGCTGTCAGGGACCTGTGTGTTTTGGCTGTAGGCTCTAGTGAGATAAGGAGTCTTGAAGCTGGGGGCAGGGAAATATCCCGAGATGTTGCTCCTGTTGAGCTTGGTGGGGTCAAGTTTGCCTTTTTCATCCGAGGCCTAGCCATGGCGGTGTTTTGGCGATCGCCAGAGTAACCACCACCATCATCATCACCATCACCACTATCACCGCAGCTGCCTCTGCTACTGCCACCACCACCACCACCACCACCACCACCACCACCGCCGCCGCCTTTGTGAGCACTGGATTGGACAATACGAAGAATTTTGACTGGCTTCTTTTTGACACACCAGACAAGACCATTGCCACACGAAAATGTGAAAACGCCTTTTCTATCGGCCGACAAGGGAACCCAGTTGAGATATATGCCATCAGATGGACGCACCCATGGCATATTCGCTGCGTCCTGATCTGCCATGTGCCTGAGATCCCACCGCAAATGAGGCCACAGAAAGACAGGCTTGAGTTCTGGAAGAGGGGGAATGTCCACACCCCAAGCCTCGGCGCGATCAATTTGAGAGACAGGCTTTAGTATTGGACCGTGGATGCCAATTTCCGGCTGCGACTCATCGCTAGAGCCAGATGACGGACGCCTGATAATGAACTTGCAACCAAAAAGCAGCCGGCGAGACCCTATAAGCGGGGGTTCAGTGGGAGGAGGCGGAATCCGTGGCCGAGTCCATGAGCGTACAAGGGTACGGCCAGAACCATGGACTGAGGGCGGGTGTAGAGAGACAGGCGGGTGGGCAACAACTGAGGCAAGAACATGATGTGTAGACGCTGACCGAGAAGAGGGCTGGGGTTGCATGCTCATATTAACCAGAGCTAACAAGAGACAACAGAGTTTCACTTCACGTAGAAAATGGATAGAGATAGAAATACTGAAGAGTCTTCATGTTTGTCCGGCAACAAACATGGACCAGCACAACTTAAAATCAGCAATAGAGAGAAGAAAAACTGATGGGAAGAAAGACTATAAGAAAAAAGCTGCTACAAACTAAAAAAGAAGGACGAATACTTTCGGGGAGAGGAGGGAGAGGAGAAGGGGTGATGATAGACGGCACTCACCCGGTCTGTGGTAGCAGGCAGAAAGTAGGAAGAAAAAGACGAAAGAGAATCGAAACAGAATAAAGACTGAAGGTAGTGGAAAAGTTTGCTCCACGATGTTTGTTGTTGAGGCAGGAACGCGTACTGTGAGCCGGAAGGTGCGCGTAAACATGTTGTTTTGAAGAAATAGAGTCGCCTGGCCTGACAAAACAGTTAGTTGCCTCATTTGCGGCATGGGCACAACCGCAAAAACATCGGGTAGAGAGTCTTTAAACACGGCCTCTCGCGGTGTATCGCCAAATGATAGTGCAAAACAGGCCTTGACGTTGATGTTGTTGACATTTGCTAGCGCTAGGCAAACAGCAGGAGTCATCAGCAGAAAAGAGAGACAGAAAAACAAACAATAGTTGTATCCTCGATCACTTCTCTATCGCATATCGTTCATATTCAGCACATCCTCCGCTTCTCCCCACCGCCTAAGAAGATGTCCTCTCATCAGCAACCCATTTTGCCGGCCTCGGCTCTTGAGCCATTGACTCCCGATGAGCTTGCCGAAATGCGCACTTCCTCACAGCATATGCGACAGGTTCACGCGGCTCGTCGTCAACGACAACGTATTGCAGCCTGCAATCGTGTGCCATTCGAGCCAGACGAAGCCGACCGCCCTGCCTCGGAGTTCAGCCAGTCCATTTCCTATCTCCCACACCACCGATCTTGTTTCTTTGACGACTTGGACTCTAGCTGCGGAGCCACAGCCTGTAGCTCAGCCCAGCAAAGGCCGGCAAGCTCACGTGCTGCTGTGCACTTTGCAGATACTACACAATCGCGCACATTTGCCGCTGAGGCAACTCCTGCAACGCTAGCCCAAACGATGGCGCGCCGGGAGCCACTCCACGATGAGCCCCCGACTGCGTCAAGCGTACATACTGTTCATTCTGAGGCGCTAACACGCGCAAACGAGGATCGTGTTGCTCTAGAAGCACTACTGCGTTCATTTGCGCATTCACCGCCGCATGAGAACACGCCTGACACGGCAGAAGATAGCGGGAGTGTCTGGCGACCGCCACCATCACCCCAAGAAGAGAGCAGAGCACAGGAGCCACCGCCAGTACCAGCGATATCGTGGTCTGATGGGCAGGTTGAGCAGGTGACGATGAGCAATGAGGGCGAAGGTGACAAAGCAGAAAGCCCGTCCAGGGAAAACTCCAGCGAAGAGGGTCAACCTATAGATGGTGAATCTACGGCCGTGACTGATATAGCCCCAGCTACTCACGACAAGCCGGCAATGCACCGGAGTACTACAGCCCCAAAGGGCATTTTGGCTCCCCCAACTTTAGCTGAGGAGCAACCTACTGTCATTGATGCACAAGTCCAGGAGCCAGCAGAAACAGGAGCCAGTGCACATTTCGAGCCTACAAGCGATATTGAAGCAACGGGATTGGCTAGAGATTTGCGTACAGACAACGGCGCGGAGATTCAGGACGGGACGAGGCGACAACCCAGAAGGCGTCGTCGCCTTGCAAGGATATGGACGCGAGTGCAGCGAATGTTTCGCCGAAACTGAGAAAGGCAAAGAAAAGATGGACGACAGAGGGCAAAAGGTTCCTAGGGCGCTTGGTTGTGTGTATGACATGTTGAATATACATGCCACAAGCGACGCTCTTTTATTTATCTACCAGGCTTAAGAGAGCGACAGTATGCCGCTGTAGAAGCAAGAACGACGCATCCACTTGAAAATAACAAGAAACGAAAGCATCAAGACTGGAAAAGGGTGTTGTAGTGCGGGATGTATCATGTTCAGAGAGTATAATAAGTGCACGTATAATGATGTACCAACATGGCAGCTATATTTAGGAGACAAAGAAGACAAAGAGGATATGGACACAAGAAAAAGAAGACAGAGAGAGAGAGGGGGCACGAGCAAAAAGGGGGGGATATCACATGATAAGCAGTAAAACAAAGGAAACATGGAAATAGCGAGCGGGTAGAGGGTGGTATGCAACAAACACAAATCCCATATTAAAGATGCACAAAGGCTCGAAGATAGAATAGGGAACTGATAGAAAGCAGGGACATGTACTGAATTGTGGTTTTTGACTCATGGCGTATGGCATGAGGGTAGATGCATATGTAAATGCACAGTATGGGTATAGATATGAATGTCTGACGATGTTAATGGTTAGGATGACGATGGCGATGAACACGTTAAAGAAGAGAGGCAAACAAATGGAAAGTGTGGAACAGAGAAATGGCTAGAGACAGAGCAAAAAAAACGATATTAGCTAGTCTTGCTCTATGTCCTCCATAGAATATGCCACGTATTTTGACAAAGAAATGACGGTAGAAACAACAAGATTCTCCGAAATAGTAACAAGTAAAAAGACGGAACAGGACAAAACAATGAGTCTAAGGTGAAAAAATAAGAACAGGAAGGTAAACAAGAGGAGAACCAGAGCCCCAAAGACCACATAAGAAAGAAAAGAGAAGCCCCATCGCCTCATCACGCAAACGCAGACATATATGCGGACGCGAATGGGCCTACCAAAGAGAAATATCGACACATGAAATAGAAGGTAAGAATAAAGAGCAAGTATAGAGGAGGAAGGCGAGAAAGGGGAGGTGGAAACGAGTGACAAGATGAACAAAGAAAAAGAAGAGAAAGGAAAAAGACCGCTTGCTGAGACAATACCAACCACGCCCTTCGACAGAGACGACATGAGAGACTAGCTATACTAACGGTATACAATACCAATTATGTGCTGTGCATATATAGATAGACAATGCATCTCTCTCCACTGCTGTAATACTTTACTGCTCCATGCGCGGTTGCGGCTGCCATCCGTTAATAAAAGCCATAACGCCAACGCCTAGAATGACCACGCCGACAACCGATGCGTACGGCAGGCTCTTCGCCAGTGCCTGACCGCGGCTATAATGCTGTCGACTGCTCGTGGCAGACTTTCCGTCAGCACCCGCAGTAGCCGAGGCCACGGCCGCAGAAGCAGTAGCAGTAGTAGCAAGTCGGGGCTTGTAAGTAGTAGAGTGCTTGTAAGTGGCGGCGGTCTGCTGGTTCTTGCGCACAGGAGGCTGGGAATCATCATCTGAAGACGAATCGTCTTCAGATGATGACGAGTCAGCATGGGCTTGTGGTGTAGAGGCTGAGAGACCCTTGGTAACTCTCTTTGATGGAGAGTGAGAGGTAGGTGCTTCGTCGGACGAAGGGTCAGACGAGCCGGATTCAGACGAAGACGAGCTACGTGCACTGCGGGATCTGACACCATGGTGGCGGTGATGGTGATGTTGGGAGCTCTTATTCCGATTTCGTGCAGAAGATTCCTCACGGATTCGTAGAACCATTTCGGCTAATGACTTTTGGGCAATCTCGCGCTCCGCCTCCGCCTTTTGTAGACGTCTTTCCCACGTTTGAGATGTAGTCTCCATTTCCTTCCTGAGGGTCTCAATGAGTGCCTTGAGGGCCAGGTTGGCAGACTGTAATTCTTGCACCTCAACCTTGGCTTCGTCGTTTGCAGAGGCTGCAGCCTTAGCCTCAAAGGCTTCCCGTTCCTTATCGATGCCGTTGATGTGATTTGATGACATGGCCTCTTCTAATTTTTGATTCAAGTCCTCTGCGGCTTGTCGCGCCGAACGCTCACTGTGAAGGGTTTCTTCTAGCACTTTGAGTCGGACTTCTTGATCGTTCAGCTTTTTCTTGTAGTTGTCAATCTCGGTCTGCATATAAAAGGCCTGGCCCGAGGGTTCTCGCGACGGTATGTGATTATTGGGCTGCGATTTTGACCGTTCTGAGGGACTCTTCTTCCAAGACGGAACGTCGGTAGGCTTTTCAGGCAATGGCTGTTGAGGCGGAGGTGCTGGCGGGTCAGAGAAGCGTGTCTTGGAGTCGGCACGGAAGGAGTGGTAGCCGTTGGTAAGAGGGGGCTTTGTAGAATGGTCAACAGGAGCTAGAAGATCTTTTGTGATGAGCGTGTTAATGAACGTTTCGCTACGCTCAATATCATGGTTTTGAAGGCGAGCGCCCCTAATTTCGTTCTAAGGAAAGAGAGAAGGTGTTAGCCTGGGATAAACGAATGAGGAATAAGCATGGTGGATGATTAATCTAACTAACACATACCTGCAGTCGTTTTATTATATTCTCTGTTGTTATAGGAGTCAACATAAACGGGCGGGGATATGCCATGGGCCCACCTGCAGGCCCGTTTCCAGTCATGGAGCGGCCATTGGGGCCGAGAGATGGATTGCTGCCATTTCGGGGACGGCCTTGGATAGCAGGACTGCCGTTACCGGACATAAGGAGCGATGCCGCAGGATCGAGCTCATTGAAGGCAAAGTCCATGGGATTGTTAAGCGAGCCGAGACCAGCACCGGCAGGCCCAGCATGTTCAACCTTAGCCGAGACTTTGTGGTGGATGATGGTTTTGCCATCTTCGCCAATGATGTCAATTCCCAATTCGAGATGGTCACCAGTCTTGATTTCGTGTGGGTCAGAGTCAAGGTTCTCAGCTGAAAGACGCACATTATTGACAAAGGTACCATTGGATGACTTCACATCACGAATCCAAATCTTGCCAGAACGATCAGACCATATCTCAGCATGCTGCCTGGAGAGGACCTTGCTGTCAAAGTAGCCGTTGGTGGGTGTCGGGACAGTTTTTTGGTTTGTTTGACGACCGATCCGTAGCACGGCTGGACGCATAGGCACGTGGATGGTCTTTCGCTCAAAAGTGTTGTTGAGGGAGATGAGATAGAGCAGAACTTTGAGAGGTTCATTATCTTCAGAGGCAACGGACGAGGCAGATTGAGACGTGGAGTTTGATGCAAGCTGTTGGGATTGGGATTGGGCTTGGGCGGCATGTTGGCCGTTGGTGTTGAGGGAAGGCGCAGTAGACATTTGCTGCTGAGCGTGGAAAGCGGCCGTTTGAGCAGAGATTGACTCTTGGCTGGCAAGCGGCCTAGTAGCAATAGTATTATTAGTGCTAGACTGCTCGACAGCAGGCTCCGAGCGAGCATGCAACCAAATTTTCTTGTGGGGGGCGCGATGGGACAAAAGTTGATCGTGAGAGCTGACAGCAGTTTGCGGCAACTTTTTGAAAGCAGTATTTATAGACAGCGACACAGGTTCCCCGGTAGACGAAGCCTGGGTTCCAGACGAAGAACCGGTGGTAGCAACGGTTGTTGTGGACGAGGCTGAAGAGGCCGATGAAGTCGAAGAAATTGAAGAGGACGAATTAGATCGTTGGAGAGATTTTCGAGGAAACAAACGAAGCGGGTCCTCAGGCGGAGATGGAAAAGAAGCCGGGGGGAGTCGGAATCGGAGGAGGATTCGTGTTTCATGACCACCGAGCTTTTAGCAACAGAACCAGAGAGATTATTGGCGGACCATGGTTGACGATGCGGTTGATGATGTGGTTGTTGCTGTGGTTGTTGCTGCTGGTTATTAAGCGGGGAGAAAGCAGGTGGTGCAGCCACGGCAGTCATCACGACAACGAATGAATGAAAATGTCGTGATGGGACACTTCGTGATGACGACAACGAAGGCGACTCGACGACAGCTCGAAGACGAAAATAAATGCAAGACGATCGAATGGAGAGAGAAAATTAAAGAGGGGGAAAGGAGGGGGGGGGGGGGGGGGCGACAGACAAGGCTGGACAGATTGAGCGTCGATTGAGGGGGGAGGGGAGGGATTGGCGCGTGTTGCGAAGATAGGGTCCAAAGAAAAGAAGCCAGCTGTTAGCCTTGCTTGCTGGTATGAGTGAGTGTTGGATGTTATGCGTATGCGTGTGTATGCGTGGGTGCGTGGATGTAAAGTCGGGATGGGATGATATAGGCGTCTTTCTGTATGCAGTGATGCGATGCAGTATAGAATGGCTTTATAGGATTTTTGTTGCGTATTGCCGCGAAAGTCGGCCGTCAGAATCAAGGTGAAGAAAAAAAAAAAGAATTAAACCCAGAATTTTATCATTCCCTTGATGATCTTAGAGTATAGAAGAGACATACAAAGATGGAAAGGGAGGGAATGAATAGAACAAAAAAAGATGGGATAATTCAGGACAAAATTGAAGATTTAAAAAAAAAAAAAAAAAGAAAAAAAGTCAAACAATTGGCTGCTGCTTGTTCATTGTGTTTTGCCGCTTGGGCAGCGAGAAAAGGCAGAATAAATGAATTACAAATAAATAAATAAAAGAATTAAAAAAAGGGGCCATGCTAACAAGTAAATAGCATCACCAAACAAAATAAACAAGATAACAATATGCTTGCTCTAGCCAGCTAACCTAGTTAAATCCCCCGACGAAAAAATAAAAAAATAAAAAAATAAAAATAAAAAACACCTCTCCAACAACATTGCAAACCTACACTAGAACAGCCGTGAATCGCCTCCTCAGCAAGCGCTGCCATGTGCATGTCTCCTTTCTCCGCTTCAATACCATCAAATCCCTAGTATCTTCTGCTGCTGCTTTTTACTTCTATACACGTTATGAAACTCCCCTCCATCGTCTGATAATCTTGGCTCGCCCGCCCCATGCTATACTCTGCCATGGTCCCTGCTTCCATGTGAGAGGTATACCTGGCTTCACTTCACCTTGCTTCCAACGAAACGAACCTGATGGGCCGGCCATCTGCTGAGCACCCCAGAAACTTCCGACACCTTTGCTTATCCCACCCATCACACAAATTAGGGATGGCTCGTGCACCAACTAGGCTCAGACTCATCCGATTAATCACGTGATACAGAGCAACAATAGGGTCCAAAATCAAACACAAGGGTTTGTGTATAGCACGAAAAAAAAAAAAGGTATTTGGAGAACGGCTCACGATTTTCCTTGTCTTTTTCTTGTCCTCGTTCCCCACCGATATCCGAAATCGAGACCGAAAGCCCCGCCTAATCGCAAGATTCTTCTGACCTTTTAGTCGTCCTCGGAATACTCTCATCATGCCCGCCCTCCCCTCGAACCACGGCCAGGTCGGCCCCTCCATCCAGGACAAGAGCATGTCTTTCCACACCAACTATCGCATAAACTGATTGCCTGATCTTCGCTGCTTGCCAGAACTGAACACTTGCGCTAACATTATGAAAACAGTGGTCATGGGTGCTATCACTGGTGGTAGTAAGTCTTTCTATTCAACCATGCTATGTCTATATCTCCAACATTGTACGGGTCGCTAACTGCTTACCCATAGGTGTCGGTGCCATCCTGGGGTTCCTTTACGGTATGCGCACTCGATTTGCAAAATATTCTTTACATTGGCAACACACACGCCACTCTAACACACACTTCCGTTCCAGGAACTCTACACATCTTCCGCTACGGAGCTGGTAGCTCTGGTATCATGCGCACACTGGGCCAGTACATGGCAGGATCTGGCGCCACTTTCGGGTAAGCGACACAAAAAAAAACGACTGCAGAGAGGGATACACGAACAAAAATGCAAAAGAGTTGCGACAAAAGGCTTTGCTGACACCACCACCACAGTTTCTTCATGTCTGTCGGTAGTGTCGTCCGCTCCGACACCCACACCTCTGAATTGACTCAGGCTTACATGCGCGCTCAACGTCAGCCGTACCTTGTCGCGCGCCGTGCTTTCCATGAACAAGCACTCAAGCAGTAAGATTTGCCACATAGATCACCTTCCCAGGCAGGTCCTCCAGAGAGGCTTCCTTTAAAAGGGCTGTAGTCTTTTGCTTCGAGATGCATAATTGCTCAAAAAAGGCAGCTTTGCCAGATACCACCCCCATATTTGTAAACATATTGTACTATACCTCTTATCATGAATTTTATATCGCGCGCTATGCTAAGCCTTGTTTTGTTTCTTTCAATCAATTTTTACTCTGTCTTGTATCCAGATTGGCTCGGGTCTATGACAATGGAAATGGGCCAGCTCTCACGATTTGTCAAGCTATGATGACCCTGCTAATACTCACATAGCTGGCCAGGAGGGCCGCTAGCATGTTGCATCAAAGATACAGAGTATACATAGTCTATGTATATAGGGATGGATGCAGTTGGAACTCTAATAACGGTGTATGTATGTGATAATGCTCGTACGTATCTGAGCCCGTGTCACATCCCCTGTGTAACCGTATGTACACTGTGTAACGCCAACACGTCCCAACACAATCAGCCTGGATGCTCAGCCAACGACGTGGTACATGGTCGAACCACATAGGGGTGACAATGAAAAGGGTCTCTTGTTACATAGCCACACATCATATCTTTGTTTTGCCATGTTACCGTTGATGTATCTCGTATGTTGATCTTTGCTGTCTTTGCTGCCTTTTATTTTTGCTGTTATATTGATTATTTCTTATCTAATCAGTAAAATCTCGGCCCCACTTCGCGCCCCCGCGCCGCTGACGTGCAACCTGCTATTTTTTGCGCCCCCATACTTTCGGCCCAACTTGACCCTTGGTGTTCTTCATCTCCGCATATGGTATTCATGCTCTTTTATCTGTCGATATAAATCTATCAACCACATATTTGCCAGGGTTTCTTTTCCTTTGCCTTACGCTTACCTACCACACAAGGCTTCTGATCTATCTCTACCTTCATCCACCCACAGTTCATATTAAATCCAGTCTACCATGGGTCAGAATGAGTCGGCGTCGTTGGGTCCCGATATAGCCCCCTATAACCTTTCGGCCCGTACACTTGAAGCCGTGGCAGAATTCATTCTCCAGGGCAAAGCCAAAAAAATCGTCGTCCTAACCGGTGCTGGGATATCAACAGCTGCGGGCAGTATGCTAATTCCCCTCCATTAGCGCCCTCCTTATTCATCTGCTAACTAGCTTGTGTAGTTCCCGATTTTCGCTCTCCCGGTACTGGTCTCTACAATAATCTCAAGCGCCTTAACCTTCCGTACCCTGAAGCAGTCTTCGACATTGACTTCTTCCGCAAACGACCGGAGCCATTCTATGTGCTTGCCAAAGAGCTTTACCCGGGCAAGTTTTATCCCACCATCTCGCATGCCTTCATTACGCTACTAGCACGCAAGCGGCTGCTTAGTAAGCTCTTCACGCAAAACATCGATTGCCTCGAGCGGCGGGCAGGTGTGCCACCAGAGATGATAGTTGAAGCCCACGGCAGCTTTGCTACACAGCGCTGCATCGAGTGCCGTTCTGATTTTGATGGAGCTATTATGCGTGAACACGTACAGGCCGGCCGTGTGGCTCGTTGCACAGCCCGGGGCTGTCGCGGCTTGATCAAACCCGACATTGTGTTTTTTGGCGAGGGCCTGCCGATGGAGTTTACCTACAGTGCACATCTGGCACGTGAAGCCGACTTGCTGCTGGTTCTGGGGACTAGCCTCACGGTGTATCCATTTGCGGGTGCAGCAAATATGCCATCGCGTGAGACTCCTCGCGTGCTATTCAATCGTGAGCAGGTTGGCAGCCTGGGTCAGAGACCAGATGATGTGTTGGAGCTTGGGCCGTGCGACCGTGGGGTTCGACGGTTGGCGCGGCTACTAGGGTGGGAGGATGAGCTAGAGGTGTTGTGGAGGGATACAGTCGGCGAAAAGGAGGCGCTCAGACAGATGGCCGTACAAGATACTTTGGAGGAAGAGATTGGCAGGTTTGACGAAGAGATTGTGGATAAGATGGCCCAGGGTTTAGGAAACTTGGAGTTGTCAGAAGAGGAGGATGAGCCACTTGAAAACGACCACTCTAGCTCGTTGAGTTACAAGAAGCTCTCGCAAGATGATGGGGACGAGAAAAGCAGGGAAAAGATGGAAACCCCAGCTAAGCCTCTTGGTGCTGGAATTTCTCCTGAGGAAGTCCCTTCTAAGACTGAATCTGCATCGGTTTCGCTACCAGAAACATCGAATGTTGTGGATAACCAGGGAAAAGAGACTGTAGGCGGTCCAGGGAAGCCAGAAAGCTCAGAGAATCTTGTGGATGTGGTGAAAACGGAGAAGACTGAAGAGACCAAGAAAGCAGAGGTCTCACAAAGCGCGGATCTTGAGGACACGACTAGCACTGCAAAAGAAGACAGCATAGACAGCCCATCCGCAGAGAATACAGCTACTGCAGCGTAGACAGAGGATCTGTTCTTTCTTTTCCCCTCTCATCACATCTACTACTAATAGAGATCGTAACTATGAATACCTTAATTTTGCTAACCTACAACAGGAATATACAAGCTTTATATAATTAACCACGTGGGGGTATATAGCTAAAAACAAAAAGGAAATATCATTCTAAACAAAGACAACTCATTTTGGGTCTAAACCCCCGTTAACTATAGCGCGCAAAGGGGAAAGTTAGCGAGGAATAGAGTTAAAAGGGCACAAGGAATATATTCGAGGATCATGTGGACTTACACAGTCAAGAGATGTCGTTAATGAGTCGTATGTCTGCACATTCTCGAAGCCCATCGCATGTAGTAACTCTTCAGACTCGTCGATGGTCTAAGTCAAACGAAGGAAACAAAAAGACAAAATGTTAGCAGTGTTCTTTCATATCAGCATAGATAAAGGGCAAGCTTACCAAACACAATATCACACTATCACACTTATTTGCCTTGCTCTGTCTGACACCCATCAACGCCAGACCTTGGAGTACCAGGGCTTGTTGCTCTCGACCCGCACTGATAACAGGCGCTAGGATTGCTGCCGTTGTCTTCTTATGTGTCTGCTGTGGCTGTTGTGTCGCCGCTGTTGCGGTACTGGTAGTTGGGAGCGGAAAGGCGTTGGAGAGCACGCTGCCTGCACGAGCAAATACAACGCTACCAAGGATGGTATCGCCACACTTTGCGCGCACAACGCCACAAACGCCATCGGCCAATGCAGCGCGATAGAGAGCAACGATATCGGGACCGGCACATGAGGCCACATGGGCCTCGACCGAGCCGGAATTAGCTACACCGTGAACCAAGTCAAAGCTTAAACCGGCACGTTGCATGGAAGCAAGCAGACCATCTGGTGCAGACCAGGCAGAAAGTAAGGGGATGGCAAGTATGGCAAGGCGTGTAGGGAATTGCACAGTCCAGCCAGAAGCAGCAAACCAGTCGTGCACAGCACCAGTATCGGTATCGGAATCAGTGCTGGTAGGGATGCCGAGGAAAACAGCAGGAAAAGCAGTTCCAAGTTGCGCTTTGGTTACGCCAGCAGCCGCAAAACTACGCACAGCACGCCGGTGCAGTGAACGGCCAATAGAGACATTTCGCTTAAAGGGATCTACAAGTAGAGTTCCGATTATGCCAAGCGAGGCTGCCGGGTAGATCCAGGTGGCAACAAAGCCGTACAGAGCGCCAGTCGAGCTGTTGCGGACAACAAAGTGAGCTTCTACTGGAATACCTTTGTCCGGGGAAGGGCTGTCATCATCAACAGCCCAGGCTCCACATGAGGGGAGATGGAAAGCTGTTGAAGTGGCTTTTTCTAAAGTCGGCAGCTCCACGCTATTGCGCACCACAGATTTTATTAATTTGTCAAGGCTGTGACAATCTCGCTCGCGATCATAGGGCTCTACTAGCCAAGGCTGGCGCGACTTGGTGCGATTGCGTGTTTTACGCAAGGTTCCGGGCAGAGTGCCAGTCATAGGGCATTTGCCAAATAGAGTGCGCACCAAAGCGTGCATGGCGGTCTCTGTAAAGTCAAAAGTGCAGATATAAGTGCCTATGGACTTATCCATCGCGAAGTCGTAGGGAGAGCTCACAGCAACAACTATTAAATGCTTTTTCTGGCCGCGTGACCGCAGCATAGAGCACATCATGTCGACGTGCTTGGCAAATCCAAATTGGTACTTGTTTCGATTGGCATCGGCGGTAACTATTATGACGCAGGACGCACGATTGATGAGATTTTCGTGAACGGGCCGCAGTCCATTTGCCGTGTAGCTCGTGTGCAGCAGCTTCCCATTCCTAGTGCGTGCTAGTGACCTACCTAGCTCACGAAACACTTCTTCTCCTGTCATGATGGCGCCAGCACGGCAGGCTTGAGACCAGCGTTCATGAGCGTCAGTTTGTGAGCCAGGGGCATGACGATGCTTAGACTCGTTGAGTTTAGTTAAAGTCGAAGCTGGCAGCGGTTTGACTAGTGGAGTAAGCAGCAGGATTTCTTCTTGAGGGTGGATAGAGTGAGACAGCGGGATCAATTTCTCGTTGTCTCGGATTACAGCAATAGAGCTGTCATAAGCGCGCTTAGAAAGGGCTAGATGCGAGGGGTGCAGTTGAGACAAGAGCGAGATTCCAGGAGGGTTGAGGGCTTTGGCCCAGGATGTGCATCCAGCCTTAACTTTAAGCACACGCTGCACCGAAGTCATGATACGGGCTTTAGATATGATTCCGCTTTCGACACCCAGCCGAAGGCCTTCGATGGCTTCAAGCTGTACAGGATAAGCACGGCACAGAAGCACCAAGTCGCAGCCAGCCTCTACGGCCATGACCACGCCGTTTTGCACGCCGATCTCGTGACTCAGAGCCTCCATCTCTAAACACTCAGAGATGGCAATTCCATTGAACTTGAGCTCATTGCGGAGTAGGTAATCTACAACTTGGTCGGACAAACAGGCGTGCTGAACATTGAGGCTAGGGTTAGAAATGGCACAGCCGCCGACGAACATGCCGTCAAGGTTTCCAGTGGCAATAGCGTTGCGAAAGGGAATCAGGGCACTGAGACTAAGCTCCTCCAGCGTCTGGGTGATGATGGGCATATCGAGATTAGAGCCGCCAAAGTCCAGATTGCCGTATGAGGGGAAATGCTTGCCACAGCAGGCAATTCCGGCATCCTTGATACCGCGGATTGCAGCAGTGGCATACTCTGAGACTTCCTGTGGGTCATCGGAGGTGGCTCGAACACCAAGCGGCTGATAACGAGCATTAGAAAGAACATCCAGTACAGGGCCAAGCATGAGATTGATACCACAGGCCGCGATTTCCGTAGCGGTGGCTTTAGTGACTTCATAGGCAAGCTCAGAGCGGCCAGTAGCCCCGATTCCCATGGCACTAGGGAACTGGCAGACGTAATTGTCATCAAAGAGACTGTTGACGCCACCGTTTTCCTGGTCCAGGGCGATGAGGAGGGGTTGGGGATGGCCGGACTGTTTAGCGATGGTTTGGAGCTCCTGGACGAGCTTTGCGGTTTGCTGGGCAGCTGGAAGAAGATCAGTACGGATTTACCGAGTTTTCATATCTAGGCCTGTGAGCAAAGCACTCACACTTCAGGTTCTTGGCGGTCAATATGATGGAGCCCAGATGCTTTTCAGCAATAAGACGCTTAATCTGTGGTGTCACTTCGGTGCCATCCCAGCCCATAATGAGCATCTGTCCCATGGCCCTGTTGACGCAAAAGCAAGATATGCTGAGGTTAGCAACAGGTAAGATTCAAGAGAGAAGAGACAAGGCAAGGAAAATGAGGGGGAGATAACTTACCAGTCGAGATCATTCCATATTGGATCGGACTCAGCTGTGAGATTGCCCATGGCTGGGGGAATAATTTTGAGTCTGAGAACGAGGCTGAAGAAGTATAGAGAAAAATAAAATAAAAATAAATAAACCCAAAAAAAGAGCTTGACGAGGCTACCACTATAAAATCGATGACCTTCTTACCTCCGTCTAAACCTACGTCGTAACGTGTTTTATAAGTAAAGGGAAAGAAAATGAAAGACTAGACATGTTAGTTTGTGCACCTCTACTACGGCATATCGCAGAGCCGAGAGGGCAGCAAGTAGAAAAGAGCGTGTTATGGGTGTTGGATCTTGTAGTGTGTAAGTGTGCATGATCACAGACTTTGAAGGCTTAGCGAGTTTTCCAGGAAGGCTGGGCTGTGACATCACGTGACTGACACCCAAGTATTCAGGCACACGTTAGAGACCATGACAAACAAGACGGCACAGCACAATATTGCATACAAGTAGACACAGATCTAGGCCCTCGAGTTCTCCCTTTTCTTTGCTCCCATTTTCTATTGCATGTGGCCCGCGCTGCCAGCTTCATCTCTTTGCCGTGGCTCCTTCATGGGCCCTCTCACCTTTACTAAGCCGCGTGGGCCCATCCGCTGCTCGTCTTTGGCTTCTTTGAGTTTCAAGGGAGGACAATAAGGCCAACCCTAGATCACGGCGCCCCCAAACCCTAGTAGTCAGCCCAAGCACCATCAGAGAGATCCGTCCTTCTGGCACGTTACATATGCCAACCAACAGCCCCCAAAACTCCTGAAATGCTTCTGACCAGATAGAATGTTCCTTCAATTTTCTTTTGCCATGATCCCTGTCTTTCTGGCGTGCGTGTAAGTGCAGGCGTTGCTGGGATAATCCCGACTTCGTAGACGGGGCTTTGACTAGAGTAGCTAGGAGCTATAGGCCGCTGTAAGGTTACAGGCCAGCAGGCTACAGGGCATTGGACCAAGGCCTAGCACAAGCACTTAGACCTCCTCATCTCCTTCAGAGATAAGAAGCATTTAATGCCGCGCCAGAAGCCATTAGAGAACTACCGGGGAGGTTTTTCTTTTTATTCCTGATTCCTTTTGATTTCCTTTGTTAGCCTAGAAAGCGACGAAACGATCCACCAGCAATACGTTGTACTGCTATCATGAGGCAAGCTATTAGGCTGTAGTGCAGTCCTCTCCCCCGCGATGGATGGAAGCTTGCTGAAATTACAGGGGCGTTATAGTGGTAGGAGAAGATGGCCTGGCTGCTCTACCATTCTGTCGCAATGTTACTGCTAGGCCTCCCGGCTATAGCGATAGAAACGTAGTAGGCGAGACATAAGTACCACGTGTACTAACTATGACACGGCTTGATGGGCTTATGGGGCTTGGTGGCGGTGGGTTGATTAGACTGAATTGTATATTAGATAACCCAACTCATGTGCTTAAACGTAGCAGCCGCCTGTGAACGTAGTAGCGGTAGTTGTAGTAGCAGCAGTACTGGCACTGTACCAGTACTGTACCAGCAAGTAGCATCACGCTACTAGCGTGGCAGGGCTTGAGACCGAGATAACCGGCCTATTGTCCGCAATGACCGAGCTAGGTCTAGTTTGGTGATAAATGGTGCGACAAGGAACGAGCGGGTTTTCTTATATTCTGTGTGCTTCTAGCGGAGCGAGCTTGTATATAGAGCAGGCTGTCTTGAAGTTCGAACAGTTCAGTATCGTCTTGACTAGATTCTAAAGACAGACCAACAGACACGGCTTTTAACTAGAGACTAGCAACCATTCGAGAAACCTACCTTGATATCACCACTCTACTACACATCCCGATTCCCGCTCTTTCAATCATGCCCGCCACCACCATTCCCGTCTCTTCCGTGCCGCGTATCACCAAACTTACCAACTGCCGCCTTCTCCGCAACAGCGCCCTTGTTCCCGGCGACTTGTGGATTGACAGTGCCACGGGCAAAATCCTTGATGCGCAAGCTGGCTTCTACAACTCCGGGCTTGCCGCCGACTCTGTCATCGACATGCATAATCGCATTGTTTCGCCCGGTCTGATAGATGTACAGCTCAACGGTGCGTTTGGCTTTAACTTCTCCACGCTGTTAGCCGACGACGCACAATATTCTAAGAAAATGGCGCTTGTAAATCGCCAGCTGATCAAGACCGGCGTGACCGGTTACCTGCCGACATTGACAAGCCAGCTTCCCGAGCTATACCAGAAGGCATTGCCACATCTGGCGCCATCGGGGAAGCTACGCCGGCCGACTGATGGTGCGGAGTCATTAGGTGCCCATGTCGAGGGCCCGTTCCTCAACACTGCCAAGAATGGCGTCCACAACCGTAGCTGCTTCTTGACCGCTAGCTCGTTTGCATCGATGGAGGCGTGCTACGGTGCTGCTAACCTTACGCCTGCATACAACGCCTTGCCTGATGCCAATGGCCAAGGCATGGCGCCCGCAATCCGCATGATTACGGCGGCGCCGGAGCTAGGTCGCATGACAGAGGAGGTTATTGGTGAGCTGACAGAACGCGGAATTGTCTTTTCGATCGGCCACTCGGCCGCCACGTATGACCAAGCTCTGAGAGCATTAGAAGCCGGTGCATCTATGGTCACGCATCTGTTCAACGCCATGTTGCCGTTACATCACCGCGAGCCAGGGGTGGTGGGCCTGCTGGGCGGTGTCGGTGGCCGCACGATGCCGAGTTTTGGGCTGATTGCTGATGGTATTCACCTGCACCCGGCAGCTGTAGCGCTGGCCTACAAAGCGCACCCCGCGGGGCTCATTCTAGTTACCGATGCGATGCATCTAGTGGGCTGTGACGACGGAAAGTACGAGTTCCAGATGGGCGACGAAATGTACAAGATCGTGAAGCAGGGCTCGAAGTTGTTGCTGGAAGGATCTGAAACGATTGCAGGAAGGTAAGTGCACGTATATGGAGACGCAGAGTGCAGCTAGTAGTGGACGCAAGCTGACATGATGATACCGCCTAGTTCCATCACACTCCTCGAGTGCATTAACAACTTTATAGCCTGGACTGGGGCATCGGTCGCGGAGGCCCTGAGTGCGGCGACTGAGACGCCAGCAAGGGTGCTGGGGCTTGGGGCTGTCAAGGGCTCACTTGAGCATGGGGCCGACGCAGACTTGGTAGTGTTTAGTGAAGAGAGCGACTCGGGGACGACAAAGCTGGTAGTTGAAGAGGTATGGAAATTTGGTGAGCGGGTGGTGTAGAGGGAGGGAAATGTTGGTGAGCTTTAGTGGCTCGTTTTGCTGGTGATACCCTAAACAGGTCTGTTTTTTAATGTGTTTAGTGGGGTAGTTAGCACAATATATGCTATATTCTGTGACGTTTACTGCGCTCAGACTAGCCTATAAGCCTAACCGTAAGCGGCTAAAATATAAGCTTCGATGCTCCACTATCACCCACATCGTTAATCAGCGTTCAACAGGGACCAGGGAACAAGACAACAACAGCCAAGCCCGCCGCGGGCAGTACAAACATATACTGGCGATGATAAGAGTGATGGGCACTGGAACTTGGGACAAGAGACAAACAAGTGATTGCGATGATTTTTTGGAGTTTTTCATACTGAAGAAGTGAGCAGCAGCAACCAAAGTTGGTATAGTGCAAAAGCGAGGTGAAGCAGAGACGCGCCAGGGATATAAAGAATTTCGAGATTTTCTGGTGCCTTTTTTTTTTTTTTTTCTTTTTTCTTTTTTTTTCCCGCAGCTTTAATTCTTTCTAATTATTTTCTCCCTCCTTTTCCTCTTCATCAATCTCTCAGCCTTGCCCATCATTAGTTCGGAACTTGCTCTACCATTCATCTCTCCAAACATCAACAATTGCCGCGATCGCGATAGAATCACAGCCTCCAATTTTCTCTGCATATAGTCTTCAGTCTCACACATAGCAGAGCCAATAGCGACTACGAATAGCCCTCAACCATCTAGACTGCCCACCCGGCTCTAAGCGATCAATCCCCCTCCAAAAGTCGAGCCACCAGACCAGGGCGTCATATCTCGTCTCTTTTCTACTCAGACATACCTACTGCTAGACCCGCTGAACATCACCAAACGAAGCCGCTTGGAATTAGCCATCGCCGCTGTCGCTCGCCGTTGTCGCTATTTCCGGACCTCTCTTCCCGTTATGAGTCGATCGCTATCTTCCCACCCCAACTAGTCCACATCGCACATCGAATACATATCTTCATCGCCCCCCCCCCCCCTCACCCCCGTCTACAGGCCCTCATCCCATTTCCCCCCTGTACTCTGTCTGTCTGTCTCGGCAATACTGGATTCTGGGGCCTGCGCCGCCGCTTTGTCTCGACCTTTTCCTTCTTTGACTGGCTCTGTCCATCCCTATATCGTCGCTCTCTCCGAAGACAAGACATACCGAGTCGGTTCTTATCTTGACTGTATTCGTATTTTATGCCATGATCCGACCCGCAACTTGGCTTTTACAACCTCAACTTCAACATCTTATAAACCATGGACGGCTTCAACCCAATGGCCTCCGCCTCTGCTTCCGCTCCTGTCCCCGTCTCCGTCCCCGTCCCCGTTCCTATGCCGGTTCCTGTGCCTGTTTCTCACAACCATAACCAGGGCCATGCCCATAACCATGCCCGCGGCCATGGAAGCTACGCCCCTTCACATCCACATGGCATTGCCGGCCACCCGCATAACCCCCATCATGGTGGTCCTGTGAATGTTAATGTTTCTGCGCCAAACGATAACATGACCTTGGTCGGCCCACCGCAGCCCATGGGCATAGACTTTGAGCCCGAAATGGGCTTTGAGGACTTTCCCTCCATGTGAGTCTTCGCTCCGTCGTGGTAGTCCTCCGCCGTTGTCTCTATTATAGTCAGCGCTCTTCTATTATTCTGCTAACGATCCCCACCCCCTCTCCTTCCATAACTAGGCCCGCTTCCTTCTCTGGCGCTCTGCCCACCACTGCTATGTTTCAGCAGACTCCGTACGAATTTGACTCCTTTGCTACATTTGAAGACCCCTTCCCCTCATACCCCCGTCTCGTTGAGCCTCCGCGCGACGTTGACACCTTTCATGAAGAAGAAGCATCTCCACGAACTCTCGACAACAAGCTTTTGGGCTTCTCTGAAGCCAAGGCTAGCTTGGTGCCCATAGACGAGGCCGGTAACTTTATTGACTTTGGTATGAGCGCTGAGCTCTACGGCATGTTCTTTGTGGCCGAGGACGTCTTTGGCGCCGAGAATACCGGCCGGCCACTAGAGCTCACATGTTATCGACGCAATCTATGGCAGTGCTCTGGTCAGATCACGTTGCCGCGACTAATGCCTGTAGAGTTTATGGGCGAGAATGGTGCGCGCATCCAAATTGTCGAGTACTCAGCATCCATCACGGCTACAGAATCAATCGAACGCAAATCAACCGAAATAATATCTGTGCCGTGGAAGAGCGCTGCTGCCGCTGCCGCTGCCGGCAACGGCTCCGAGGAAATGCGCCAGACTGCTACGTCACCATCTAACATTACATTTGATCTCGAATCAGCCAAAGAAATCGATGCGTCCACTGTCTTGGTGCCGCTACTATGGCGACGCCTACAATTTAAACATGCTACGGCCAACAACGGCCGCCGTAAGGGCCAACAACAACACTATGTTGTACACATCACTTTGCTTGGCAAGACAAACACGGGTAGTATGGTCAGTATTGCCTCTGTTGAGTCAAGCCCTGTTATTGTGCGCGGCCGCAGTCCGCGAAATTTTGACAGTCGCAAGGATGTGCCACTAGTCGGCGACAAGAAAGTCGAGCGCAAGAATACATTGACGTCAAATCCAAGCTCAGAGCGCGAGACTTCGGTACCGATGCAATTTGGAACAATGCAGCAGCAGCATCAGCAGCAACAACAACAACAACAGCAGCAGCAACAGCAACAGCAGAGATTATCATCTATGCCAACGCTACAGGTAGGAGGGGACAGAAACCAAGTTGCTCTTTCCTCAAGTCTTTGTCTGTCTACTAACACTCTCTTGAAGGCGCCAAGCGACTGGCAGTCCCAGACTTCACCACATGCATATTCCACTCCACCCAACGCAGTAGTATCAACAGTATCAACAGCAACCAACACAGCCTCACAAACACCCCAAATGGCTCAACAACAACAACTTCCGCCACAACCACAACCACAACCACAACTATCAACAACTGCAGCACAGCAACAACAGCAACAACACCACCTCTCCAAGAAGCCTGCTATCTCACCAGCCCAACAACGTCCTCCCATTCCAGCCTGGTCCAAAGCCTCCTCATCTACCTCTATTTCCACGCCTAATATCCCCAACGGCCCGCCACCCCCTCTCCCGCCTGGCGGTTCTGGACCTTTCCCGCTCTCTTTATCCGAAGACGAACGCAGCCCCAACCGTTCAGGCTCAGATGTCCAGAGCCCACAACACATTAAAGCCGGCATAGTCTCTGTCACCGCAGGGGCCGGCACAGGTATCTGTGTACCAGGATCAGTAGGAGGCCATGGAGCAGTAGAAGATGCAGACATGCTCTACGAGTACTTTCCGCTAAGTGTGGATGACTGGTATGTTCATATCACTTCATGTCTTGGGTCTTTTTATGTCCTATGACTTGACCAAGCGGTCTTTACTAACCAACTGTAATCATTTCCCAGGATGCCCCCCGTTGATGCTGTGTACCGCCCCCACGTAGTGCATCATACAATTGTGCCGCCAGAAATCAAAGCACAACAGGTGCAGAATAAATCCAAGCGGTACTTCGTGGCGGAGTAAAGAGGAGTCGTTTTCCTCGTTACCTTTATTCCTATCATATATCTCTCTCCCCCATCCCCTTTCCATCTTTCTTTCTATCTGGCCTTGGTTGATCTTTCTTTTTCGTTCCTCTTATTTCTTTCGCCTCTATATACCTGACAATACCCATAGTACCTGTTCTATCCTGATCTCTTCTATGTTATCCTACGCCTTTCTTTATAGCTTGCGTCAAGTTTCAATAGTAAATTTCAATTGCTTAGCGAATGGTCTATATACAGTAACTGTAGCTTTGTGAATATAGTAACAGAAAGGAATCATTTCTCGTGATGTCAACTTTCGTGTCGTGTTTACTGATTTGTATGGTATCTCTGGTTTCCCCGCCCTCTGCCATGCCGTTAAACTCGCATGTACAACCCTCGGCATTTGCGCCTACTTTCCTTGTCTTAAGCCACAATTCCTCCCATTTGGCGTATTTGCGTCTCCGGGTTTGGAGTCAACCGACGTAGCAGCGGTGTCGCATCTGGCAGCCGGGATGCCATGCGATCTGGCACAAGCTCCGGTGTTTTGGCTCGCTGCAGCGCGGATTCGGGAATTCGGGACGACATACTATCCATGACCAAGTCGGGCGATGGCGTGCGGGCGATTGCCGCTGTTGCTGCTGCATCAGTCGCTCCCAGCAGTTTACTGTCGGTGTATAAGGCCGTCATACCTGCTTCAGCCGTCGGCGAGCTAGCTTCAATTACAATGGGTGTCGCATTGTTGCCAGTGCTTAGTGGTGCTAGAGCCGATTTTTGCTGTACTTGGCCTGCAGGTTCCATGACTTTAACGGCCTCAGCATCAGCCTCAGCCTCAGCCTCGTTTTCAACACTCTTGAAGTATCGCACAGTGCCCACACGCAACTCCAGCGTCGCGTCATCGTCAGCCAAAACAATGGCTCGCGGATGGTTTTGTAGTGCCGACATGGTCCACATGTGGCTGACACCGTTCTCAACACACATGTGCAGGGCACGGGCCTTCCGTGGGCCGAGTGCCATGCAGAGTACCTCGTGGGCATCTAAGACAGTAGCTACGCCAACAGTCAGAGCCTGGCGGGGAACCGCAGCAACGTCGCCATCAAAGAAGCGCGCATTGGCTAGCACGGTATCGTGGGTGAGGGTCTTGACACGGGTACGCGATGCTAGACTAGAGCCTGGCTCGTTAAAGGCAATATGCCCGTCCTCGCCAACGCCAGCAAGGAAAAGTCGGATACCCCCAGCGCTCTGAATTCGAGCTTCGTATGCGGCACATTCTTCAGCCAGATCAACTGCATTGCCGTCTAGAAGGTGCACGTTGTGTGGCTGAATATCAATGTGCGAGAAGAAGTTGGTCCACATGAAAGAGTGGTAGCTTTCAGGGTGGTCGCGAGGCAGGCCAACGTATTCATCCTAGAGGAGCAAAAGAGTTAGGCCAAGACTTTTTTTTTGGAGAGACAAGACACGAGGCAAAAAGAGATGCTCACCATGTTAAAGGTCACGACGTTGGCAAAGGATACCTGAGTGAAGAATAGGGTTTTGTCTAGTTAGCTACCGTACGTAGAATACAAACAGAAACACGAAAGGGAGAAGAAAGTAGGGTTTACCTGGCCAGCTTTGTACATGCGGACTAGCTCACGATAGACGCCCAACGGGGTCGATCCGGTCGGTAGGCCGAGAACAAATGGGTTCTCGGCAGTAGGGTTGAAGCTGTGGATGCGATCAACGATCAGCTTCGCAGCCCAGATGCCAGCATTCTTAGGCGAGTTGCGGATGACCAGTCTCATAGTGGGAAAAGGAATGAGGGGTGAGTGTGAAGGTGTGGTAGTAGTTATGATGGTAAATGAAGTAATGATGGTAGCAGTAGTGACAAAGGACGTGTGGGAGCTGTGTAGATTGGAAAGTAACAGCAATATTAGGTTCACAGAAGCGGGAAAATGAATGGATAACAGAGGGTGTCAGAATATCTTGATACTATCGGTGACAATCTTTGGAAGGTTCAGAGCAGAAAGAAGAAAGACACAACGGGTCTCTAGTCTGGCCATGCGCTATATATGAGTTATGCGAGTCTCCAAGGCCTCCCAGGCTCATGGGGCCCCCCCAAGTCCCGGAGCCGGTACATAAGCTGATAAGGGAAACTCATCTAGGAGACTAGAGTTTAAAACAGGTCACCAGCACATATCTGAATAGCCGGATGGTCTTGGGGTGCTTCTAGCTAGAAGAAGCAAGACTAGACTAGACCACTAAACACAGTATACCAGCCAGACCACGCACTTTCACGCCGCTTCCTATTGTCCTCTTCTTCCTGATCATCCCATCCTTCTCTGGGCGTGTTAGAGCCGGGAAACTTACTCCGCCAAGTGCCGTAACGTGTGAAAGGTAGGGGTGAAGGGTGGAGGGGTTTCATGAGCTTTCTAGGTTATGTTCTCTTTTGCTCAGTGCACCACACCCAGCAAGACCACGCGCACGCAATATTGAACACCCTTTTGGTCTATCTTCCGTTCTCTTGGCCCCAACAGTTCATCCCGCTGAACTAGAAGAAGCGAAGAGGAAACGTTCATTTTCGCCACAACACATATATACACGTACAGCACATAGGGATCGCACAGCCTGTCTAACTGTTTAATCTATCTTGCTCTTCTCTCGATCCAAGTTTCAGGTCTTACGTTTCTATCTATTACCTCACAGTCCCTCCTATGCCCGGGCCATATCTTCCGGCTTCCCCTTCTAGACTATAGTCACTCATGAGAGAGAAAAGAAATATCAGCCGGCATGTTTCGGCGTGTTTACCGGTATGGCTTTGATAGCACAGTTGTAAAAGCATAAATAAACTGTATTGCGCACGGTAGTCAGGCTTGCATCCGAAATAGCAGAAAACCCCCGAAGCTTTTATTTCTTCACGTTTTAACAGATGGAACGTTGAAGTTTGTTGATGACGATCCTCAAAGAAGGAAAAAAGAATCCCACGGCTTTAGCTTTTTTTTTTTTTTTTTTTCTTTTTTTTATTCTCTTGGAACAAAAATTGCCTTGTCTCGTCTATGATGCCTACATATATAAAAGTTGATGTTCATTCCCGGCCGAGATCCGGGACTAGGTGAAAAGGGACTCGGTGACTGGCCCGGAGTTGGCTGACTCTGAATATGGAAGCAACATCCTACCCTCTCTTTCCCGATTTATCGCTCTTTCTTTATAAGTGCAAGTGCTCATTCATACCTGCGGCCAAGCCAGGCTGTAGCTGGTGCCATATAGAGTAATAACTCATAACATGACAAACAGGAAGAATTAGAACAATAAAGTAATTACGGTCCAGCTATAGATATATGCAAAGCACAAGGCAATTGCGAAAAATAAAAATATAAAAATAAAATATAAAAATAAAAATAAAAATAAATTCGAATATCCTACTTTTGGTTACATAAACATAATACAACAACGCCAACTTCTCTGCTTTATTCCAAAGACCCCTAACAAGGGCCTCACAAAAGCCGTGCAGGTAACGTTGACTGTTTATTTAGTAGGGCTTGTGACAAAGCAACAAATGGAATTAAGAGGAAAAAGAAAAAAAAAACCCCCAGCAAGCAAACAAGCAACATACATCTAGGAGTTACAGCTTTAGATGAAAGGAGGAGGGGAGGAGGCAGTCGGAGTCCGGAAATGCCATCTGGCACGAGTTGAGCTCTTTGAGAGGAGAAGTGGTGCGTAATAGACAAGCAAAAGTAACAGGCAGACAGACAGACAGACAGACAGACGACAATGGCAGAGAAAGAAGAGAAGCTTAACGAATCCTGCTGCTTTCTTCACGTACCACCAAACACCAAACCCTTCTTCATCCCACCCAAGAAAAAAGGCGATCCTTGGAAAGCAGCAAAAGGCTGGGCTTGGGCTGGGATGGGCTGGGGCTGAAGTTTGGGTTGGCTGTGTGTTGAGTTGGTGTGTCGAATCCGTCCAGATAGTCGGGTCTTTTGCGCTCTCTCTTCCTATTTCCTACCCTCTCTTTTTCTCTCTGCCCCGTATGCCAGCCAGTATTGATTGTCCTGTGCATCTGCAACCTGTACTTGCACAATGCACTCACTCAGCTTGCATAGGTATTAAACATAAGAATGCAGAACTTTACTTAGGACGCTTACCCTAAAACACGGTTGGGGGGGGGGTTTTCTTTTTCCCTTGGAACTTTGACCACTATAACAGATGATGAACGATAAATTCTTTACAGATCTCAGGGTTCCAAGAATCAGAAAGGCGCAGTAGCAGAGAACGAAGATATTGCAAACTGTAGCTTTCCATAAATGCAGCGCACTTTTTTTTTTTTTTTTTTTTTCTTTTTCTTAATATTTTCTCAATATTTTGTTTTTATTTTTCTCTGTCCTCTCGTCTCGAGCTGATATACGAACGGTGGTACCAAAGCAGAGAGAAAAAAAAAAGGACAAGGTTATCAGACAAAAAAAGATGAACCAAAAAGGCAACGTTACAGAAGGCCTTTTTTTTCTTTTCTTTTTTCCTTATAGCGCAAGGGAGAGAAGAGGGGAAGATGGGTGGACGATGGCTATGGAAGGATAAATTAGGAGGCAAATGAAATGAGAACGTGGTCGGTAGCACAAGGAGAGTCTTTTTATTTTTATTTTTTTTTATTTTTTTTTTATTTTTCAAACATCTGTTTTCTCTTGCTCATTATCTCATTTACTTCCCCTCTATTCCTATACTATCTCTTCTTCTCCTAGCTGCTCCTACTATAACGTAGCACTACTTAAAAAGGCAAAAAAAAAAAAAAAAAAAAAAGACAATGAATTCTGTATTATTGCCTGCTGCCTGCTGCCTGCTGCTTTGCCCTGCCTGTCAAAAACTTGTCAAGCCATAGCCAAGGTAGCATGCATTAGCTCCTTTCAACCTGGGCCTTCCTGGCCTAGTCTGGCCGGGCCCTGTTTTATCTTGACTTCTTGGCTTCTGGATAAGATGAACCCAGAGTTGGGTTCCCATGGTTGCACACACGCACACGACGAGCAAGCGCGAGCAGATGAAGAGGGAAACCCAACCCTTTTTTGTCCTTTCCTTTTCTTTTCTTTTCTTTTTCCTTTTTTTTATGGCGTATCATACCTTGTGTTTCTCCGTACTACTATTTCCTGTTGTTACCTATATCCTTCCTGTTCGCTATCGTTACTACATGTCCGTTCGGCTGCGTCGTGCCACCCTCCCAATACTAATATATATATATATATATATTGTTCTGATAACTATGTATGTGCCAACTCGTCACCCAGGCAGGCAGTGCTTGTGTGTTTGCTTATCTTGCTGGATGGCGCGCCTAGCTGCCACGACCGTCGCTCATCGCTCCATATAAACTAATGTGTTATTCATTTTTACATGCCCCATTCTCGCAGAACAGACAGTCAACTCACAGTGCCTATGCTTGCTGGCTGTCTGCGTGCTGGCTGGTGCACTGCCGCTGATATTGTAGCCTGGCCTGGGCTTTTTTTTTTTTTTTTTTTTTCTTTTTTTCTTTTTTTTCATTCCGTGTTCATTCTTCTATAATGCTTCACGGCCTTTCACCTAAAGAAGTAACAATAACTAAAAAGGCCAAAACGCCCCAAATGGATCCTCTGCCCAAGTAACAATGACTAGTGGGAAGTGGTTGGGGAGTGGACGCAAGCTGAGCTGGAGGGCACATGCTTGCCTTCGTGCTAATACAGCTCGGCAGATCAGAGTCGGCATAAAAGAAAAAGAGAAGAAAAAAAAAGGAAAAAAAAAAGGAAAAAAAAAAAAAAAAAAAAGAGCCAAGACGGAATGGAATGACTCTCTTCTCTCTCTCAGTATCTCATCTCGTTGTCCCCTTCTTTTTGAGCTTGAGCTTGCCCAAGTTGCTCAAAAAGGCAGGCTGAGGCTGGAAGAGATGGGTGCGGGGACGTGAAATGAAGCCTGTCAACCCCAATCTTCCTACTAGTAAATGATGTTATCTTCCAGTGCAAGTATGTGTTTGTGTGTGTGGGTTGATGATGATGATGATATGAGTGCACTACATGACAAGATACAAAGGTACAAAGGTACGAAGGTACTTGTGTAGTGTAGTTACATGCGGTTTGTAGCAGTTGCAAGTTCAAACAACTAAAAGAGTGGGGTGGGTCATTTTATTCTCTTTCCTGGCTTCGCTGCTGGGCTGAAATAAAAGCTACCAAACAGGGAAGGATCAAAGGATTGAAGGAAGGGAAGGAGGGGAAAAAGGGCACCACATATAGGGGAAGAAGGAACCTTGCGGCTTGTTCCATTGGGAAACATTGGAATCTTTGCCTGTAGCAATTGTCCAATCTTTTATTGTTCTGTCAAGAATTTGCTGGTATTTCTTACATATACATGTACATATACATATATAAAGCCTTTTTACCTTTATTTTTATTTTTTTTTCCACATTATATTAGTATTCATTTTACCTATTTTATCGGCATGCCTGTCTTGTCTTCTCTTGTCTCCGTCGTCTCTTGTCACTTTGCTTCCTTCAAGGTACCAGAGGTGCTTGGCTGTACATATACCGAGTCACGTTCTCTTGTCGTTTGCTCTTCTTTTGCCTTTTGCTTTGCTTTTTCTTTTTCTTGTCTCTGGCTTCTTTCATTTTTGCTCTCTTGTAGACTTTTTATATTTCTTTATTTTTATTCTTTTTTTTTTTTTAGTCTCCTCTTCCCTTTTTTTTTCTTCCTTTCCTAGGACTTTGTACGTCTCTTTCTGTCTTGTTGTTGTTGTCTCTTTTTCCTTACTCTTCTTCTTCTTCTTCTTTTTCTTCTTCCTCTCATTCTCCTCCTCCCTCGCTCTGCTTCCCTTCCAGCTACACGGAAACGGCCTTCTGACAGAAAAAAAAAAAAAAAAGTACCAAAAGAGGCCATCATTCAACTGTTGGTAGTGGTCCATGTTATCACTAGTTAGACCCTAGTTGACTCTATCACAACCCTAACTCGCCCGAAACCCTAGTCTTGGGTTACGCAAAGCACCAACCAACCCAACCCAATCATTTTACTCGTCTTTGTCTTTTGCTCTCATACAGACTCTTTCGTGCCTCGATTGTGGTTTTGCTCGGATTTTCTGCTCTTTTTACTTGTGTTTCTTTTTTTGCTGTCGCAGTTCTTCTCACCGGGATTCATAGCGGCTTTTTCTTTCGTTTTCTCTCTCTTTAATTCTTTTGCCTTTTTTATAGACGCCCTATCCAAAGGCCTCGTGCTGGCTCAAGCCCGCTGCTTAAGCTTGCACTTCATCACCAAAAGCCGCCTTTCTTGACCGCCGAACCGCGTCCCAAATCCGGCCCGGGCGGCTTTCTCTCTTTTTTGTTTTTCTTTCTTGGCGTTAGGCAGGCTTGCTAGCTTTTTCCTTTCCTTTTCTTGTGTTTCTCTCGAGCAACCCCGAAGAGAGACAAAGACAAGGGGGAGAAATCTTAATATCTAACAAGAGAAGCAAACTGCTTCTCCTGCCTCGCCATGACTGCTTTACACAAGGATTTCCTTGCTGCTATTCTACGTTCGCTTCGTCGTGGCAAATCTTTCCTTCAGGCTGTCATGGATTTCTTTTGCTCTTCCAAGTCATCAACTACTGCTTCTGCTTATACCCCCGATGCATCTCTAAACCCGGCCGGGAGTCGTCACTCACGTCAGCCACAACCCAAAATATCTTCCTCGTCAAGTACCACAATGGGCGAGACTCTACCCGAGTTTGGGGCTACCACTGCCATTGCTACCGCTGTTGCTTCTCCGCAGCGGTCTGTGCAAGACTTTCTGGATGATGTTGACCGCCTGTTCCTGGATGGCACCACAGAGCCCGAGCTTCTTGCTATAGCTGCTGGCTTTAGGTCCCAGTTCATGCAAGCCCTAGAGTCTGGCACTATTAACATGTTACCGTCATACAGCTACCGTCTGCCTTCGGGGGCTGAGGCTGGCCGCTATCTAGCTGTAGATGTGGGCGGGTCGAACCTGCGTATTGCTTTGATAGAGTTATTAGGCTGTGGCTTTAGCCGCACTACCCCTATAGACGGGGTTGCGGCTGCTGCTGCTCCAGGCGGTGACGTCACTCGTATCCTCGCTATGAAAAGTTTCCCCGTCAGCGACTCAGTCCGTGGACTGGTAGGTATGGCCTTTTTCGAGTGGATGGCTGCTCACATTGCCGAGACTCTGAGGGAAACAGGGCTCGCGCCGGAAAGCACACCGGCGCTAAATAACGGAGCGTCGGCTTCAGCCTCTATGACTCCACTGCCTCTGTCGCTAGCTTGGAGCTTTCCCATTGAGTGAGTCCTAAACCTTCCTTCCCCTTACTCTTTACTATAACCTCCTCTACTTGTGTTCTACTATCGCTTTGTCAAACCCTTCTTTTTACATATGCACCCCCTCCCCTCCCCTCTCTCACCATATCTCCCTTTTTCTCTAGCCGCATTTCTCGCTAACCCCCTCCCTTCAGCCAAACATCCCTAGGAGATGGCAGACTGCTTGATATGGGCAAAGGTCTCAAGGCCGTCAACGGACTCATGGGCCAAAATATCGGTGATGTCATTAAAAAGGCCTGCGCCGCCCATGGACTCTCGGTTGAGCTACGCACAATTCTCAATGATTCTACTGCCTGCCTGCTGTCGCAATCCTATACTCACCTAAGCACACGCATGGGCCTGATTCTCGGTACCGGCACTAATATTGCGGCCTTCCTGCCTGTTGGCGCAGTTGCACGCCACAAGTTTGGTCACCGCCCGCCCGCCTGGTGGGATGCTGCTGCCCAAGTCATTGTCAATACCGAGGTCAGCATGGTTGGCAAGGGTCTGCTACCGGCTACCAAATGGGACGCTCGGCTCAAGGCCGCCCATGAAAAGCCAGATTTCCAGCCGCTGGAGCAGATGGCTAGCGGCATGTATCTCGGTGAGATTTGCCGTCTGGTATTGCTGGATGCCATTTCCGAGACGGGGCTCCTGGGTGGCTTGGTGCCCGAGTCATTGAAGCAGGGGTACAGTTTGAAGACAGAGACACTTGCATGCATTGAGAGGTGAGCCTTTTCCCTTCCTCCACACTCATACTCCTATTGTTTGTCTATGTGACGGTCAATATTTTTGGTTCATGCGCTAATATCCCGTGTTTCTCCCGGTCTGTAGTGACCCTTCTCCTACGCTAGACACCTCCATCGCTCTTTGGAAATCACACCACCCTTCACCATACGGCTACGAGCCCACAGTCACTGATCTTGGAGCAATTCGCCGCATTGCTAGTGCTATTGCCCGACGCTCTAGTTCACTGATTGCTACCAGCGTCTACGCGTTGTGGGACCTGCGTTCGTCGCTCTCGCGCGAGCATGCCACATCATTTGCTCCTGGTGATCCCCGACGCGCCCAACTCGAGGCTGAGGCAGATTTGGGCGAGACGGCCGTTGCCTTCAACGGCTCTGTCATTGAGAAGTATCCCGGGTATTTGCAAAGATGTTCTGCCGTCCTCGGTGGTCTGGTAGATGCAGCACGCCGAGCTAAGACTGACGGACAGGAAGCGCTGCAGGAGGAAAAGAGAGCTGTGACGCTGGTTATGGCACAGGAGAGCTCTCTTTTTGGTGCCGCAATCGCACTAGCAATTGAGGAGCAGTAGATGTTAATATTGGCCTGCGTATGTGTACTAGGCTCGGCATCGGCTTTGACCTTGGGCTCAGTTGAGCTTGGTTTATTTAGCTGTAACTGTAGCTTTACTCTGGCTGGCCAAAGCTGTGGGCTAAGGCCGAGGCTGAGACTAAGCTTTCTAAGTAGGGGGGAGGGCCTGTGTGTTTAAAGCGGCTGTGGCTGTGGCTGTGGCCGTGGCTGGGCTGTTGGTGTGTGTTCATGATACCTTACCTTTTCTTTCTTTTCTCCTTCACTTCGGTGTACATATACTTTCATCTTCTAGTGTTTGATATCTTACATTTATTCGCAGTTGATTTTGGTTTCTCTAGAAAGGTTAATAAAAATAGGTTATGGGTGAAGACTCGGTAAGAATCATGTGATTAGGGTCTGATTGGGCAGCTATAGTAACCCTGACGCGGGGCCCCGTTTTCGACGTTGGACTCTTCCTCTTTCATTACCACCCTCTTGTTCGAGGCCGGGCTAGGTTTGAAGAGTCACCTATCGGAGGCAAAAGCCCTTTTTGTCTTGATGTAATTTCGCCAAGGGCCAGGCAGCTTGCTTTAGTTTAGGTCGGTGAAGGGAGAAGAGCCTAAAGAGCATAGTGAATTTGAGGGGGGGAACTGGCTGCTTGGGGGCACCGGTGCGCTAAAGCTAAAAGCTGCAACAGAAAGGACCCCTGACTTGACTTGAGTAGGTTAGGTTAGCCTAGGCTTTGTACAGGACGGGTTAATTGTTCGTATTGGAAAATGACGAATGCTATAGTTGACGCTGAGGTGGGTGGGTGGTTATCTTTATCTGCACTTGACCTTTGCTGGTTGATAGTGAGTTTGAAGTAGAGACAGTCCTAGAGAGTTAAGCCAAAATTAGAGTCAGAGGGCATCATTGTTTATTAGACTTTTTTTCTTTTTTTTCTGGAATTTCCCTCATTTTCTAAACTGGCGATAATCAAATTAAGCAACTTCTTCATATATCTCTGCGCGGCTGCCC
The DNA here is from genome assembly GCA_002742255.2 of Ceratocystis albifundus. Lineage (NCBI taxonomy): Eukaryota > Fungi > Ascomycota > Sordariomycetes > Microascales > Ceratocystidaceae > Ceratocystis > Ceratocystis albifundus. The sequence continues at coordinate 895,069 of MAOA02000029.1, read as the reverse complement.
TTTTTCTTTTTTTCACCTTCGTCTTGCTGCCTGAGGACACCGCGCCTTTGTTTACCTCGTGATCTCTGAATTTCTTACAAAGAAAGATTTTTTTCCTTCTTATTTATTCTTCATCTCCATCGCCAAAAAAAAAACAAGTCTCGCCTTCATCTTTGCACCACCACAAATACAACACAACACACTTTTGTCGCCAGCATCGATTTTGCCCGATTTTTTTGCCTTTTTTGGGCTTCATTTTATTTTCCCCCAGAATTTCTTGTTTTGCCCCCCTTGTTTGTTCTTCCTTTTGTTGCTCAGAAATCCTTCTTTCTTGCGCCTATTTTACTAGACAATAACAAAAGTCCAAGCTTGGGACGGTCTTTTTCCTTCTCTCTTGCTTTTTATTTTCATTTCTTTTCCTCTTTTCTTTTTGACAGTTTCATTTTCGTTGTCATTCTTCATATATATACTTTTTTTTTTTACTTTGTTTTTCTTCTGACATAACGTCCTCGTCCGCTTCTCAAAATGCCCGGTATTCGTAAGTCTTGTTTACTTTCGCATCGTTCTTTTTCTACTATTTCCTTCTTTCTCGTTCGGCTCAACTTGTGAAATTCCACTTGCTCTTTACTTGACCCCATTTGTGCTGTTTTTGGGGGTCTTTCACATCCCGCATGGAACATACTTGGCCCGTCTGCTGCTTGGAATCTTGTTAAGCGATTGCTGTCACTTGGTTCCATGCATCTGTGAAGATTCCCGCTCGCTTGGCTCATATCAAAATCCTCGTGCATACATTGACTGACCTGTGCTCTCTATCTCTCTCTCCCTTTGAATAGCCCCCAACGCCTTTCGTCTTCTCAAGACCCGAGTCAAGGCTCTTTTCAAGAAGAAGACTACTACTGTTGCTCCTGCTGCCGGGACTTCCACTACTACGCCTGCCGCCATCGCTGCTGCTCCTGTGGCCGCCCCTGCAGCAGCTCCTGCAGCAGCCCCTAGTACTGCTACTGCTCCCCCCGCCGTCCCAGCTACCCCTACCGCAGCAGCTGCCGCCGCAGCTCCGGCGGTAGCTCCTACTGCGACAGACACTTCCAAGGCTGACAAGCCTGTTTCTGAGTCAGCTACTCCTCCTGCTCCGGCTGTCACTGGTAAGACATCTTCCCTGACACTTTCCTTGCCTATAATGCGTAACATTAACTAATGATCACATCAGCCGAAGCTACCCCGGTCGCTGCCGCTGTTGAGACATCAGCTCCCGCTGTCGCCCCCGCTGTCGCCCCCGCTGTCGCCCCCGCTGTCGCCCCCGCTGTCGCCCCCGTTACCGCCCCCGTTGCTACCGAGGTGAAGCCTACTGAAGTTGCTCCTGCTGCCGCTCCCGAGACTTCTGCAGCCCCCGCTCCTGCCACCTCTACTGCTACTGAAACCCCTATTGCAGAGGCTTCTGGAGCTGTAGATTCTGTTGTCGAAGCACCCGCTACTACGGCTGCCCCTATCGCTAAAGAGGCTGCTGGTGATGCTCCTGCTACTACTACTGCTGCTGCTGTTGTCGCTGAGGCTCCTACTCCTGCCACCGAGGCTGCTGCTGTTGAGTCTTCTACCAAGACTGAAGCCCCCACTGCAATTGCTGAGCCCGAAACTTCTAAGATTGACGAGCCCAAGACTGAGGAGTCCAAGACTGAGGAGTCCAAGACTGAGGAGCCTAAGACTGAGGAGCCCAAGACTGAGGAGCCCAAGACTGAGGAGCCCAAGACTGAAGAAGCCAAGACTGAAGAAGCCAAGACTGAAGAAGCCAAGACTGAAGAAGCCAAGACTGAAAAGGCTAAGCCTGAAGAGTCCAAGGCTGATGAAAAGAAAGACGACTCTGTCGCTGCACCTACCGCGACCCCTACAACTGCCTAAGTAGTACCTTGCAACCCACCAACACGCTACGCCTCTAGTATACTAGAGCAACGCAATCCCAACGCGAACCAATACACGGTTACCCTTCCTATTGCTACATATCCACAACGAGGGGGGAGGGTGTCACAAATCACCATTTAATATCATTGTGGGCTAGACGACCTTGATTCGACTTAACTGCTTCAAGAGGCACCCGATGGCTTTAGTAAGGTGTATTTTGGCGTTCTCGTAGTTTTCCCCGTCTTTTTACTGCCTTAATTTGATATGTTACTGTGTCTTGATAGCCAGTAACATATAGATCGACCCTTGGGCTTGCTTGTTTTGTTTTATTGTTGTATGATTCCCCCAACTTATCATCATATTCCGAGTTGCTGCCGCTGTCTTTGAACATTCGATACCAAATTTTATCCAAACTTTTCTGAATAATCTCTTACATCTACTGTGATCGTGGTCTTAATTTAATGTTACTGTGCATTAACGAAATATTGAGTCCTATTTAAAGGGGCTAATTAAAACAAAAGTAATCCATGCTTTGACACAAGTCATTGTGACTACGGTGCACGCGTACCAACTTGTGAGTCGCCAACACCATCACCATCACCATCACCATCACCACTACCGTCCCATCACTAGATATTCTTGACACTCGAGCTAGTATCGGGGGGGGGGGGGGGTGGCTGTGTCACTAAAGATTCGGGAATACGGTATTCCTCCACTGGGCAAGGGCAGGCCGGGCATATGGAGTAGCCCCAGCCCACGCAGCAGACCCAGACGGTTGTGTGCGGGCGCTGGCAACGGCATTGGCATTAGAATTAGCGCCGCCCCACCCTGCAAAGTTCCCTACAGCCGCCTAGGGCGACATGAGTCCGGCAACCTCAGGGGGAGGAGAATTGTTAGTAGGGATCATAGGTGGTTCTACTTCCCAGGGCGCCATGACGGACAGCTTTAACGGGGAACGAGGTCGATTAACGACAACTTTTGAACTAGGCGGCGGGACTGGCTCCCAGGAGAACAGCGTACCGAAGCGGAAGTGTTGCATGACGGGGAATTTGGACAATATTTCGGCTTTATACATCTTGAGCATGCCCTTGTTTATCTTACCCCAGCCATCAGTGATGCCCGACACGTCGTACAACAGAGGCGAGTGTTCAGCAAGGGGACCGCTCTTAACTTCATTAATAAAGGCGATGGCTGAGAAGTACATGTTGTCTTTTGCATGGGTAGCTACGGCTGTGCGATCAGTAATGCTGGACGGCTGTGGTGCGCCATCTAACGAGCCTTCGGTCGGCGTTCCCTCGAGGCGCCTGATGGGCCGAGTCAACTGGGCAGAGCCGAAGATGTACGGAAGGAAAAAGTGATCATCTAAGCCCCAAACACCACGGGAGCCGGCCGGCTCAAGGCGGTAGAGGAGAATGATTTTGCGCATAAGGACAAGATAGCTGTATGTAGTGTTAGTAGAGATTGACGAGCTGAAATGTGCATGAAAAAAAGATTTCTATAGGGGATGCTGTAATGCGCGATGGTGTTTGGAAGATGGCGTGACTCACGGTTCGAAAATTCCTAATACAATAGCCCGTTCAATTGGTCCGGCTTGGTCTCCATCGGCAAAAAAGTCAAGCTTCCATAAGCCGCCCAGGAAGGCTAAGAAGCTTAGTTCGTGGCCGGTGCCGTAATCTAGTCTTTCAGCGCTACCCCAGCTACCCATGAAGTAGTCGACCAGCTCATCCAATGCTGTCACCGGCTGTGAATCACCGACCTGATTCTCCAGCTGATCCTCGGTACGCTTCTCGGATTCCGTCTCTGTCTCCGCCCCGTTATCAGAAGCGGATTTCGCCGTATCTTCGCTATCAATCGCCAGTTCCTCTTCCATCATATCTCGCGCTGCATCCTGCAATAAGGCAAACCACTTTCGGAAAGCTGGGTTTCCAAACCGGTGCGCCGCACCCGCCGGGCCAGGCTCGGCAGGTGCCTGAGCAAGGAGAGCTTCAGAGCGTTGGAGTAGTTTGCGTACTCGTCGAACACTTTCGGGCAGGTTGTCCTCGTTCTGTACATCCTGTAGCGAAAACTTATATGCGGGCCTGTCTGGTAAGGGCATGTTGGGCCATGTATGGGATGGAGAGATAAGGCGGGCTTCTGTACCTCCGCGGGGGCGGTTAAATAACTCAGGAGAGAGCGTGACTTGAGAAATCATGTCCTTAGTGGGGAAACGCGACAGCTTATAAGCATCATGCCGAGGACAAAGTGAGCGGTTAAGCTGAGTAATCCAATGCGAAATATCACGACACGCCCGACTTTTTAGAAAGGTTTGCACGTCTGCCTCATCATTAATGCGTTTGGCAGTGTGCTGAAAACGCGGTGGGTTCGTTTTATCGAGCGGCTTGAGTTTCGGAGGGAGATCTATAATCTGACCTGCCATCGATTTTAAGGGACGATCCATTGATGAAGCTTTTGTACTGAAAAGTATGAGATGCTGTAGAAAGTTTGCGTAGGGCTGCTGGTTTAGCTAAAAGTTATTTTGAATCAAAGCTGGAATATGTTAAAGTTGAGATAGCTTTTTGTCGCATGGGGGCAGCAGCGGACGTAAGTAGCACGGAAGCTACTGCAGTCAAGTGACCACTGGGACTTAATCACCCTAGCTCCCAGCCCTATGTCACGTGACGGTCATCATGTACATATACTCTACGATAGCAGTGTCCGTTAGGGAGAGAAAAGAAAAGCTGAATATATTATCGAATTAAATAATAAAAGTACTCCTCAATACTTTTTGATAGCTGAAGCTTGGACCGAAATTTATAGTGGGGTAAAGGTTAGTACAAGAGTATGTTAGTACATGAGTACGTTAGTATATAGGTAGCTTAACAGTATATCAGTACATCAGTACGTCATTGAATCAGTACATGAGTACATGAGTACATCAGTACTTCAGTACTTCAGTACCTTAGTACATTAGTAAGTTAGTATATCAGTAGTTTAACAGTACATGAGTACATCAGTACTTCAGTACCTTAGTACATGAGTACGTTAGTATATAGGTAGCTTAACAGTATATCAGTACATCTGTACGTCATTACATCAGTACGTTATTGAATCAGTACATGAGTACATGAGTACATCAGTACTTCAGTACTTCAGTACCTTAGTATATTAGTAAGTTAGTATATCAGTAGTTTAACAGTACATGAGTACATCAGTACTTCAGTACCTTAGTACATGAGTACGTTAGTATATAGGTAGCTTAACAGTATATCAGTACATCTGTACGTCATTACATCAGTACGTTATTGAATCAGTACATGAGTACATGAGTACATCAGTACTTGAGTACCTTAGTACATGAGTACGTTAGTATATAGGTAGCTTAACAGTATATCAGTACATCAGTACGTTATTGAATCAGTACATGAGTACATGAGTACATCAGTACTTCAGTACATCAGTACATCAGTATATCAGTACCTTAGTACCTTAGTATATCAGTACATCAGTACGTCATTGAATCAGTACATGAGTACATGAGTACATCAGTACATCAGTACATCAGTATATCAGTACCTTAGTACCTTAGTATATCAGTACATCAGTACGTCATTGAATCAGTACATGAGTACATGAGTACATCAGTACATCAGTACTTCAGTACATCAGTACTTCAGTACTTCAGTACTTCAATATATCAGTACCTTAGTACCTTAGTATATCAGTACATCAGTAGCGTCGTTTGATCTTAGTGATTCCAGTAGACGTTAAATATACTCAAATCAAATCAGTACATCAGTACGTCATTACATTGATAAAAATCAGGGAATAGTATTAAATCGTTACTCTGAAATCATTAGATCATCAGTAAGATAGGTACTTCTTTCAACACTCAAACTGCACTAACTCGCCGCTCATATGATAAATTATATTCGTGAACAAGATCTTGTACTTCAAGATAGGCGCGTCTTTCATTTTGATCATTTGGCACTATCCCTCGTCCTTTTTTTTTTCCCCGCGACAGTCTGTCCCCCTGGTTCGGCTGTTATTGGTACATTCTGAACAGGACTATTAATAGCCTTCCTCGTCGTTCATAATAGCTATAAGTTTGCGGCCAATATCAAATGGTATCTCCTGGACATCTTTGGCATAGAAAATGGGCTTGCTCCCATTGGGTGGGCTCTTCAGGCGGAGGATATGGGAGATGGGGATTTCGGTGGTGTTGATCCATTGCACTAAAAATGGGAGAGAAGCGTGCCAGCGAATACGCTTGGTCCACGTGGGAGGGGATACTCCAAAACTCGGGTTTTCTTTTTATAACGGCTTGTTAAAAAGGTGCATAGGTCTTTGTTCCATTGGAGAATAGTAGCTTTATCAGATAATGGAGAGACTAATATAGCCTTGAACTGATCCATATTTGTTGACAGAGAAAAGGAACACAAACGTCTTCTTCTGTGCCAAAGCTTCTGCAAACTTTTTACTGTTTTCGAATTGTGTCATCCAAATTCCCTGCTTTGTGTTAGCTGAAAAATGACATTACAAGCGGAAGCAACGTACATCACATTGTGTTCGTGTTGTAATACAAAGACTTGCGTTCGCCATATGCTGGCCAAAATCCTTAAAACTAAGTGATTATGATGATGAAAAAGTGGGTATTTGTAGATGCCCATTTATTCATTGTCAGTGATGCCGTAAGCTCCCAGTTTGTGATACAAAGCCGCTAAAAATCAGCAATTTTCACTTTCGTCATCGTCTATGTCCATGTCCGGCAAGCTGCGGTTATTGTCATGCATATCGTGCTCTCTGTTAAAGCCCAGTCTCTCTGAAAGACTCGCTCGAGGTGAGGGCGTTCTTCTGCGGCTGACACGGGACGTGTACAGGTTGACAGGTGTTCGGGCCCGTCTAGCTGAATCAATCTTGCATTCATTCGTATAAGCTGTATGTTGTGCGTATAGATCAAGAGATCATTGATAGAAAAGGCTGAAGATCAACCATAAATGTAATTCCGGGTCTTTGGGTAGGGCATTGGCTGACTCAGGCCATGTAGTTGTCTTCTCTAGCGTGACTGATGGTATGACTGGAACTCCATATGAGTGCAGCCAGGGGAATAGTTGTAGACATGTCTGTTTTACTTGATGCTTAATGGCTGTAGCTGTTTGTGGTTGCATTTGAAGCGAGGGAGTTGTTTTGTTTGGGTTCGAGAGGCTGAGTGCGGTTTAAGGGCCACCGATGCCGCCCGGGAAGACTGTTCAGCGCAAGAGCGAAAACAAGAGAAGCTTGTTAAGGGATCATCGGTTGGTGCATTTTGAATTAAGTAAGGCAGGAAGTTAGGGAGTCCTAGTTAGGAAGTCGCAAAGATTTAAGCAAAAAGTGTTGTTTTTGTTTTCAAGTTTGTGCGTCAAACTAATTGGAAGTTGCCTTCAAGGTCCTTCCTTGCTTACTAGCAATTGAATCAACCAATATGAAATTGTGAAGACTTCCCTAGGCAATTACTATTAGTCTATGTAGCACAAACAGTTACTAGGGTTAACTCCACACTCAACCTCTGATCATAAACATAGGGTATGGGCAGCTTTGCAGACTATCGTTGCTATGGTGTTATTATTAGACTAGAAAGCGTCGTTAACGATCGCGGCTACGATGGAGCATATCAGAGCAGTGGGTACGTTTCTTGAGGCGAAATTGCCTTAATTCCTTGTTGTATAGGTTTTACTCGATGCGTTCTTTGGGATCACTGTAGGCAATGTAGCGGCCAAGGGAGGTGTTGCCTTATCAACCACATTCCAGTGACAGCCATGAAAAGGCTTGTTCCATAAAGCATGCAGAGCTGTGAAAGATGGTCACTGAGATTTAGATAAAGCTGAGAAAAGGCGTCGCCATGTTCGGAGGCTGTCCAGAATCCAGTTCCCTATTTTCTTTTGTATCTATTTTGTAACACGCAGGTCTCTTGTGTGGTGTCGGAATATTGGATTCCCTCTCTCCCTACCATCTTGATCGCTATTACTACGATAACCTCAACGAGCACAGTTAGCCATTGCTGCCAGGACAGCCATTCCACTCGCTTGGTAAGTTCCCCCCCTTCCCCTCACTGCATGCACTCATCCTGTCTTCTGTTTCGTGCCCCTATCTTGTCGTTTCGCGTGACCGCCTTTCCTCCCAACATTGCTCCTGCACTCGAAGACGGCGCAGCAAGCTTGCATACTATCTTTATCATCTCTTCTTTTGAATTTAACTACAGGTTTACACGCTTCGCCTTGTCTTGATCCCTAGAAGCACGCTCATTCTCACCGGAACGCCGGCCTAGACCGCGGCCTAGCTTGCTGTGTTGACTTTCAAGTGTCAGCACGTGCATATGTTAGAAGCTAAATTTGCTAAGACAAACGCGCTCAGTCTATTTCTTTTCGGACTTTGTCTCTATATATGATTTTTTTTCTCGTTTGCCTCTCAGATACAGCTTGTTTCTCATCTTCAAGGCTCCTCTCTCCCTGTCGGTTCGTATAAAATATGGCTGAAACGCCAGCTTCGAGTAAGTTGTTTACAACCAATCCAAGCCACTTTTACTGTCTTCTTCTTTCTTTTACTTTAATACTCGCATCTCAGCTTAGGCACCGGGTCTTTAAGCAGGAAAGCAAAGAAGACAGAAATACTGGCCGTGAAAGCATAGGATCATGATGATTGACGCGAATCCCATTATAGAACGCTTTAACTCGCGTGTGTTTGGCTACATCTTGTTAGTCCTGGTTGTTGTGTTCCACTGTAAGTTTGGTCTGCTACTAACTATGCACATCATTCATTAACACTAACGGCAAATAGCTTTGGTCATTGCTGGATGTATGTCTAAATCGTCTGGCATACCCGGCCTGTATATTGTGAAACTCCAGATCTCCAACAGTAGCAGTGTACAAGTGCGCGTGGGATACTTTGGTAAGTCACGAGCCACTGGTCTACCTTCGCTATGAATACGTCTAACATCTTATAGCGATGTGTGTCAATGGACCACTCAACAGCCCCTACGAATGCTACTCGACGACCGGCTTAGGTCAAGATAAGCTACGGTCCTTCTTCATCACCGAAAACATGGATACGACAACGTCTTCACAGATATCTCAGCTTCTCGTACCTGCGCGCGCTATGCAGACACGTGTTTTCCCACCACTAATTGCTGGCGCCTTTGGTTGTTTCATGACATCAGTGATGCTTTCAGCTGTGCGTCAAAACATGCTTGCCCAGCCATCACCCCGGGCTTTTTGGATATCACGTCACACTAGTGCTATCATTGCTTGCTTAGGCGTAGTGGCATTTGGTCTTGCCGCAGCTTCGGCAGTCATGACCACCCAAGTCGCAAAGGCATTGGCATGGTGGTTGAATGACATGGATCCCCAGGAAGACGGCATCTACATTTCAGAAGGTACAGGGATGCAGGTGCTCCAGTGGCTGATTGTAAGTATGATTATCCTGTACCACCTGTGCTTTGCGCATCTGTTCACGGATAAGAAGAAGGCTGTTGAGGAGAAGGCTGAGGCCCCAGCTGCCGAGGCCTGAGCTTCCTAGCGACTTGCACGACTTGATTATGAGAGACTATGGCAGCGACGATGGGGTACAGCCCGAGATACACGGGAGCACTGATTGGCCACTGACTCTTGACTGTTTCTTTTTGTTTTTTTGTTCTTCTCCATCTTCTTTTTTTTGGTTTCCATCCAGACTTCCTTTCTTTTACATTTTGAATGCACAAAAACAAGTTTTCTCTTTTTATATGTCGCATTCGGTGCCGATTTTAATAGCACACATATAATCCCAATAACATTATGCTGGCGGCAAAAAACTAGCATATAAAACACCCTGGATAAGAGCGTAAACCACCATGTACACCACGATCCTACGGCCAATAAGTACTTTTCCCTGATCATTTGTGGCTGCCAGCTGCTCCGCAACCCAAACATACCACAGAGGATATCCTGACGATATGCGGGTAATAATCTGCACATGATACGACGTGAATGCTAGAATGGCTAGAATGGCCTGACTAATAGCTAGAGACTGTATCAACGGTGCATATGGAGACTTGGGACCTGGCCGGACCATGGACACGACTGCGGGGGCTTGCGAAGAGGCGGGGCCACCTAACAACGACGCCTTGGAAGAGGCGCAGAGAATATATAGCATAGGCATGGCTAAAGCAAACAGGGGGATATTCCCAGGTGTCCAATACCGGAGGAAGCCGACATTCCTATAGAAGCAGGTTAGCCTAGGCCAGTATGAGGCGGGTGCACTATGCGTCGCATGAATAAGGGCCGCGAGTGTCACTTCATTTCCAGGAAGCATCATGTGAGCTTGTACTTACCAATAACGCTTCTGAACATAGCTGTAAATACTGGGTACGAGATTTGTACACCATTCCCGTGGCTCGGTGCCTTGACGACCGCAGAACTCAATATACGCAGCAGCTTGTGGTAAGAAAGATCCCAAGCCAACAAAAACACCTCCCAGCACCGTGGCTGCTAGTGACATAAAATGCTTTGGTCTGCCTACTACTCTAGATTCTTGCCCAAATAATTCTTGTAGGCCGCCTGCTAAATCTATGGCAAAAACTAGACCATACGAAATGCCATTAGAACGGCACATTGTAGCTAGGCCCAAGAGCAGCCCAGACCACAGCGTACTCTTTACACGGCCCCACGACCCTCTTTGCATGGTTAGGCCACGCGCATAGCACAAGAGCCCGGTGAATGTCAGGTATGCAAACGGAGCTTCGGCATAGGGCGCAGCAAGGAACAGGCCAGCCGGCGAGAACACGTGTAGTAGACCAGCGACATATGCCAGTTTCTTGCTGCCCGATATCAACTCAACAAGGGCATACAGCGCGTGCACAGCATACAAGTGGGCATAAATCGCGACGGCGACACCCATGGCGGCCGTAACGGCATCTGCATGCAAGCCAAGCTCAATTGCAGTAGATTTACAGCCTTGCAATAGTGTTGAAACCAATGCAGGCTGGCCGATACCAAAAGCCCACTCCTGTTCATACAGGCGGCCGCGTTGCGCAGCTTTAACAAAGTATAAAGCATCCCACCGTGTAAGGCGAGTCACTAGGGTGCGGAATGGCGACAGCTTGCTATCGAATAACAGCGCAATTGTAGAGTGCAGCGGGACATCACCATCGTTTTCGGGTACATGAGTAGTAGCGGCGGAGTCAAAGAGGATTTCAGTCGAGGTATCGTATGATGGACCAATCGCACTTCCAAATGCGATTAGTAGCAGTAAGGTCTTCCATAGCGTGAAGATGAAGCCAAGGGGTATTGGAGCTATGTCGGATTTCTTGGATGCCCTGTGTGTAGCTGTTTTAGCTGTGGTTGTCCCAGATGGAACCGGGTTGGTAGAGGCCTTTGCCATTTTGTTGGTGTGACGTTACGTGAAGAGAAGACACTATCAGTCGTCGGATTTGGAATAGTAGGCAGGTTGGCGGGAACAAAAGCGATGAGGTTTAGATGGTGATGAACAAGGACCAAGCCGTGTGATAAGATAAGCGATGGAGTACTATCTTATCTAGAGCACCAAACCCTTATCGAGAATGACGATATTGAACCTAGGGTTAGTTGTGCATTGGGCTTAGTTCCAATGTCTGGGGTTGCAACATTTCCTTTGGCATTACGAAACTGTCTCTTTGGCTTAGGCCAAGCTGAAACTTGGAGACAAGACTGTTCTATCGCCATGTTATATTAGGAATACGGTATCATGAAGGGACAAAAGAGCCCGAGCTCAGGAGATCATCAAGCTTAGCACAAAGTTTACTAAGAATATCACGTGAAATAGGCATATATGGGTGGCTTGGAAATATAGGCAGTTGGAGAGGAAATAGAGGATTTACGATATGGAAGATGAAAGGCGTTTTCTAGCCCTTACTGGGTATCATGTAAGACTCGGGAAAGAAAAAGAAGGGGAAAGACTTGTAATCAGTTATAATCGTGTCTATCAGGAGTCAACACGATGGGCACTGGCTGGCTGGCATTCGTTGTAGATTTAGGCTTAGCATTGATGTGAACAGAAAGGCTGGATATTGCGCATAGAGTCCAGAAGCCCTGTGATAATCGGGATTAGAGAGGCAGATAAGACAGCGATGTGAGGGGGCGAGGGTTGAGCCTTCGCGGCTGGAAGACGATGTCACGGCGAACGAAGCCTTTCTCGGGCCAGAAGCGAGAAATCACAATCGAGAGCCCTACTGCGAGGGGGAATTGGATATTGTAAATTTGTGAGTTGGTTTAGGTCTAGTCTGAGGCATGGATTTTGGCCTATGGATTTTGTATGTGAATAAAGGTCAGAGTCTTAAGCCCAGTCCAAGCTCAAGACAATGTCTCAGTACTTTTATTGTTGGTGCTAATGTCTGATGAATGCTGTTGGATCCGCCGGTCATGACTTCGGCTTAAGTAGAAGAAGCCTCTCTCCGCATTGGGGAAAAAGGGAAGGGCTTGGGATATTAGGGGTGCCAGCGATCTGCATGGGATGTTGGTGGAAAGAGAAACAGGGAATAAGTTCGATCAGCGAGGTTGAATGGAATTGAGCGGACGGACTTTACGAGGAGTCCGCGTTACAGACTGACTTGTATGTGGCTTAGAAAAAATCCAGAAATTTTGGAATGAGGTACTCGCAAGACTTTTCTTATGCTTGTTGGTATTCCCTCGTTAAGAATTTTATATTCCTTCTTGACACACACACACACTCTCTCTCTCTCTCTCTCACTCTCTCGCTCTCTCTCAACCCCCTTCTCTCTAGAATGCTTATTTCGAATACCTGTCGTCTTATGCCCCCCCCCCCCCCCGTCACTAACAGAGTTGAAAAGGACTCCTATAAAGCATACAGCAGTCTTGTTGTTTCTATTATTCTCCTATGCTTTCGGGTTGTGGGGTACCATAATAGCAAATCTTCAAAGGCTTTGATTGGGCGATGTTCCGCTCCTCTCCGCTCCTCTCCGCCCGCCCTGTATGTAAAAAAAAAAAAAAAAAACACATGGCATGCTAAATGCCCTGCTATGCTTAGGGCAACTTCTAAAAGGAGTTTAGAGGGGCTGAGACGGACTTAAATTCCACCTGCCTGTCCAGCAACTTTCTTTGTTTCTTAGCCTGCCTCCTGTCTGCTCGCATTGCTTCTCTTTCACATTCTATGCTGCTCTGTCTTTGTCTTTGTCTTTGTATTTTCTTTGTATTTTGCGTGTCTTGCGCCGCCCAAAAACAGATGGCATAATTCAAGCCTTGGCCCGTGTCGACGCCAAAGACGCATTGAATGTTTCTTTTTCTCTTCTGAACAAGTTCTTCTCGCTTCTATATATTTTTGCAGCTTACGAAACAAGGATGACAAACAGATCCGTGCACATCTGTACTGAACCTTGCATTGGCGCCAAAAAAAAAAAAAAAGAAAACACCTATTTTTGCAAGCATGAGAGGGATAGAATGTAAAACGCAAGGAATTCATTCAAGCTGCCGAGCTGCAGATTTCATGTGTGGTTATACAGCTGGCAACTGGCTTTGGAACGTGAAGGTCAAAGAGCCCAGAGGCGCTAGGAGCAAGAGCCATCTTGAGGAAACGAACAAAGAATCGTCCAACTACGTAGTTTCTTTGCTATTTTGGCACCTTCCACCACATCATCTTTCAACGGGTAGTTGCAGTTGTTTTTGGAACAAAACAGGCAGTCATGCTATCAGTGTTTTCTGGCAATGCGGTAGTTGCAAGAGCAAATCTTTCTAAAGGCGGTGAGGTGAGCTGGACAACAGTATGGATTTGCAGCCTATTGCGGGGAAGATTCGATTCAGCGGTCATCCTTTGAGACTATCGTGATGCTTTCACTATTGAAGGTTAATTTCTCTTCTTTTTTTTTTTCTGCTGTTTCAATTTAGCAGCGCATACTTCAATCCTCCCATGAGTCGGATATCGGTGCACCGGCAGGAAAATCCTCCGAGATGCGTAAGGCAGGGCTTTCAATAGCTTCTAGTCAAGGCCCAAAGTCCGTCTCACAAAAGGGAGCTTGCACTAAAACGACTGTATGAATCCTGCAACCGTCCACCCTGCTTTGTTCTACCTCGATAGATGTATGTTAATGAACACCTTGCTTAGCCTTTTCTCTAATCAACTTAGACTGGCCCTGTCCTGACTGATCTTCTTGTCTTAAAATCGCAGTTTTGCACAAAGTCCGCATCTTGGCGTCATCATGCTAAGGGTGGGTGAGCTGACTAAAAGCCGTGCAGTGTTAGAACTGAAATCCGCTGCTGACTAGGGGGAAGAACTCCGCAGGGCCTGCTTTCTTTTCTTTTGCATGCAGGCCTGCCCTTGCATCTTCTGATTTTTCTTTCTTTTCATGGTGAGCCAGGTGATTGATCAGTCCTGGACTTGACTAAGGCCTGGTCTGGTCCTTGCGCTTGGTTTTGTGCCTGGCAGTCGGTCGGTTTGGTTTGCCTTCCCATGGAGTGAGAAGTTGTCCGCGTGGTTCATCAAGAAACTCCTAAAAAGCTCGAACTCGTCCTCTGACAGCCCCTTTAACTAAGGGGGGGGGTGGGTGGGTAGGTCAGTCACTTGCCAGGCTTTGTCTTTGAAATCTTAACTTGGAGCGTTTTTCTTTATTGAAAGGACTCCGATACTTCCGGCACAGACATGGGGCTATTCTTGCTTTGCCACCCCAGAGTGAGTGAGCAGCCAAGAGCAGAAAATAAAGACAAGCGGGCTTAGGTCATAAGACAGGAGGAGAAGCACCTGCCACCATCAGAGCCGTCGCCCTCACAGTCAGTATTAAAAGCACAGCTCGGGTTTATTAATCCGAGTCTCGTCCCATGTCACAGGACATAAAAAGAACCCTGCAGACAGAAGCAGAAGCTAAAGCAAGAGGGGTGAAAATCTAAACTTGGGAGAGCGAGACAAGAAAGAGAGAAAAAAAGAGGTAGATGCGTTGTTTGGTTAATCGGCGGAGAGAGTTGCTATCCTTTCTATTTGGCTTTGCCGCTTCTCTCCACTGGCTGGCCTCATCTGAACCTTGGGTGTGCGTCCCCGATCTTGCGTTCTGTCAGCCTCGTTGCACTGCACTTGCTGTGGTCTCTAAACTCATCCAACTTGAAGCATCTAAGCTTTTCTGTCTGTCCAGATCGACCTATCGTGTTGATTGGCCATTGCTTCTGCCTTGTTGTCAGTGGGCGTGGCCTTCTGGAGTTGACAAAGGAACGAGCTGATGGGCCTGAAGTTTGGCTTTGGCTTTTGCTCTGGCACGGACACTGGCTGTCCCTCTCTCCTCTGGACCTTTCACAGCCCACGTTTGGATTTTCCCAGGCTCAAACTGAAACCCCTCAGGTTGTTGGCAGTGCAAGCAAGGCGAAGTGGATTTGTTTGCCGGCGCCGCCGCCGCTTGCTCGCTCGGTTGCTCGGTTGTTGCTCTCCGCTGGCTGGTAGTGTTCTTGTACTCTGTTGTCATATTGTATTGGTCTCATATACATGTATTGGACTGAGGTCCTGGATCGGCTAGCCTAGGGTCTTAGCCAAGGACAGCAGTTGGGGGTCAGTCATTCGGTCGAACTCCGAGTGCCGACCAAGCTGGGCTATCGTCATGGATGGGTTTCCGGCGTTTCCTGTCGTAGCAATCACAGCGCCATTAGCATCATCATCCCCTTTTGTCTTTGTTGTATATCCTCGCCAAAGCGAAAATCCATGCCTTCTTCTCTTGCCGGGGTTACTTTTTTGATTCCCTGTAAATATTTCTTTTCTTGTTCTGGGCTGGGCCGTCAGCACTGCGAGACGAGGACTAAAGCCAGAGCCAGAGCCAGAGCCAGAGCCAGAGCCAGAGCCAGAGCCAGAGCCAGAGCCAGGGCGAGTGCGAAAGCGAGAACGAGGGCAGAGAGCAAGGATCGGCCAGCAAAGACAAAGGAAGAAGAAGTGCGGGTTGATTCTATTCTGTTCCTGGTTCTTCTTTAATTATCGTTTATCGCTTTAATTCTTTATATTTTATTTTGGACCTTTAAACCTTGATGATACTCGAGCTGACTTGCTTGCTGCCGCTTGCTGGAGTCTAGCCTTTCTGCTTCCATTTTCTTCGGCCAGGGCTTAACTCAAGCCGGTGTGGCTGTTTTATTATTATTGAATATAATTTTTTTTCTCTTTTCTCCTAGTTCTTCTGACTTTTTTTTTTCTTAGGTTTTTACGATTATTTTCTTCTTTTTAATTTTCGTCCTCTTTACCTTCTTTATTACTTCCTCCTCCACCACTTTCAGTTCCTCGTTCCTCTTTGTTTCTTGATCCTCTTTTTCTTTTTTCCTTTTTTTTTTTTTTTTAAATCCTTCTTCCTCCTCCTCCTCCTCCCACTTACAACTTTCTCCCTCCTCTCTGATCATCTCTTTACTAGGATTCTGCTTTATTTTATCTGGGTTCTTGCTGCCGAGCCTTCCGCAAAGAATTCCTACACCCTTGATATCTCGCTGTTTACGGCCCTGCGAGAACATCTAATTGCGGCCTACATATTCCTACTTTGTTCCTCACACTCGCTGCTCTTGTATTCTTTGTACGCTCTCGCACATTCAGCTACCAACTTTCGCCTTGTGCCCTTCATCCTACGTCTATCGCACTACCTCTGTTATACTCTTAGTTGCCACCAATCGACTCGAAGAAGCTGACTAGTATTCCGCATCTGCTTAAGCCTACTTGACCTCTACAGATAGCGTCTGCTTATAAGACAAAGGCTCGTCTTATTACTCCTGCTTGCCTCTTTATCTGCTCCCTTTGATTCATGCTCCCGACAACTTAGCAACCTCGACTCCTTCGAAACGGCATAGATAGATGCACCCACAAGCACAAAATCACGGATAATTGCCCATCTCCTCGCCTTAATCTTCCTCTGGGTCTTTTTTTCCGTCCTTTTCGCTACGTGGTACCTTCTGTATAGCATGTCACTCATTCTGTGTCATCGTACCCACTGAAACACCTACGTTCTTCCCGGCCTGCCAACGAAGATATACATACGGCCGTCAAAGTCAACGCCACTTCAGTTCCAGTGCATTATCATCTTTTATCTTCATCCCTTTAGTCCGCCCTAGGTTTTTCTTTAGTTTTGTCGCTTCCCTCAGGCGGTAACTAGTCAAGTGGTCTGTCTACACATCCATCCCGCTCAAGGCCTCTGGTTACTTGTGGTCTGTTTGGCTGTCTTGGATTCCCTAGTTGCTCCTGTCTCTATCTCTTCTACTCCCTTCCTGCCTACATTCTCCTACCTACGTTGATCATTCTTATTTTCTCTGCATCCTCTTCATCTATCCAGCCGCCTCATTGCCATCCATGTTCTTGCATTCGGGGGCCAGTTTACATAGTCGCCAATATTCGGCTTCCGACCCAAGCTCGCATCAAGACATGACTTCAACACGTCCACCGCCACCTGCTCTGTCGGATTCGTCTTCTGTATCGCGACGCCTTCCTCTTTTCCGCTTTAGCTTGCCTCCTCCCCGCCAACAACCCGTCGGAGTTATCCACGAAGAAACTATGGAAAACGGTATATCTACTCCTCAGTTGCCAGATTCCCAGGTCGATGCGAGAAAACGCTCAAATAGAAGGTCTCTTGCAGAAGTTCCTGTATACACACAAACGCCTATCGCCAGGAAACCCGTTCGGCCACGGCCAGTGTCTGACTATATCCCACGACAAAGCCATGTAGTTCGCTTCCAGGAACCTGATGCCCAAGCCCCCAAAATTGGCGACAACGTATCCTTACCCGATGAAGAAAACTACCATGTCCGCAACTACCTTGCACAACCCACCCCGACTCCTAGCCAACCACCAACAGTCATCTCTAGCGAGGATGACGATGGCACATATTCGGAAATCTCAGACAACAGCTCTACTTTCACATCGTCTATTGCTGGCGGCTCTCGAAGGCGATCCAAACGCTTGTCTAAGACGGGCTCCCGATTCATAGTTGCCCAGCCGCCACCAAAGGTCGTCAAGAAGAGCCGCCGCTTCATACAAATGCGACCCCAACTGTTGCTGCAAATCCAGCTGGTCACCGAAACCCGTCCCAAGCCAATGTTCGATGTCCTTCCTAGCACATTTGTTTCTGGGTCAACTTTTGCTGCACCGCGGCTCGCCCGCAAATTCCCTCGCTTATTTAGAGTTAGCGGCAACCTTGGACCCAACGATCTAGTCCTAGCTAGAAGCGAGGACTACGATATCGATGAGAACAGTGATGCTACCGAAGAGAGGCTCGACCGCCGAGATCTTATTGCCGTATTTAGCCCTGTGCTCGAATCCGAAAAAACAGATATAGTCCTTGCTGATGGTACCGTTTGGTCGGCTACTGCGCTCACGAATGGGTCTTATGACTTTGTGCATGAGAGTGCAGACGGTGTGTTAACCCGGGCTCGATGGGCAAAGCGTCGTGTTACCCATGGACCTGCAACAGTGCCTGAAAACAATATTGGCAGTGATGAGCCTGCATCATACAAGTTTACGTTCAGTATCCTTGACCCCGCTACGCGACGCCATCCTGTCATGGCAACAGTGACTCCCACTTGGCTCGAGATCCAGGACTTTTGCTATCTACCAGACCAGCCGCGTGACTCTGCTCACCTAACACCTCGGTCCTCCGTGGCTAGTAATAGGGCAGCCAATGTATTCGCTAGCAACGACCGTCGCTTTCTACCTATCGACAACGAAACGCGAGCATTTATTGCTATTTCTTCGGTCTGGGTCTCGCTGCAGCAAAAAGGCATTACTGGCGCCACCCCTCGTCGCCGCTCATCAATCCGCCGTTCTTTAAGCAACTACGACAAGCCGCAGACTCCAGCTTCTTCGGCGTCATCAGGCGCGTCGTCGCCTGCCCAAATTCCCGCACCCGCCACTTCTGGTGCCATGCCGACTTCCAGTGTATGCTCTACCATCTCGCAAAAGCGTGCAAGTCTGCCAGCAGCTCCGCAAGATCAAGGAAATGTCCCTAGACGTAGTATGTCTACGGGCGCCGCCTTCATGCAACGCAGGGTCGCGGCAGCAACCGCCTCAGCCGCCTCTTCGTCGGTTGGTCCTAGCGATCTTCCACACGACCCAGTCTCTGTTCCACGATCGGCGACTTTTGTTGATGGTTCAAGCGTAATATCTGGATCGATGGGTCGTGAACATAAGAAGGGAATCTTCTCATCTCTTAAGCGGGCATTCAGTCGGCGCAAACCGAGTCGGGTTTGAGTGCGTTCTGCTCTTGTCATGCTTATTAGAAACCCAAGATGCTAGCTTCGCTAGACTCTTGTTTTGTACATATATACCACATCTTTCGATATTCTTTTTTATCAGCCGTTTGCTCGTCTTTTTCTCCCACGGCCAAGACATTCTTTTTTTTGTTTTTTCCTTTGTCTTTTCCATCCTTTTTTTTCTCTTTCTTTCCTGTTGGCCTCCATAGCATCTTCCCTATTCACCACCACAACTTCATCATGTACAGCGTTTCATTTATGTTTTCCCGTTTCATCCGTGTTTGTTTTAGCTTTAATCTCTCTTTTTTATCTTTCTAGCGGGAGATTTGGTTAGTTTGTCCTGCCATTCTCTCTTGCTATATCAAGCGGCGCCCACAGTCCGGGCTTGGTGTTTGGCAGTTGTTCTTTTTAGGACAATACAGATACGACGGCTGGTCATCTTGCGCTTCATCTTTTGCTTGTGCAAAAACTCGGGAGAAGACGATCAGTTTGTTGTGCTGCCAAACTACTGTGTTGAAATTGTATGTTCATCTTTTTTAATCATCATGTTTTACCGGCCAATCGTCTTCGTATAGAGAAATGGATAGTCGGAGGTCGCGAGAGCTTTGGCAGCTGTATGCCGTAATAATGTACACCATATGCAGTTATCTTATGAAATGCGTAAAGCCATTATTCCCAAAACATGTGATCACTATGATATGACTACTACAATTAATGTATGTGCCTTGCAGATAGAGATGGCAGCTTTGTGGGGAAACTTGGGAGTAAGGTTTCACAGCTGATGACAGGTTTGTTGTAGCTGGTGGCAAGTGGCAGACCAAAAAGGGTAACAAGAAGCATGTGGAAAATCGAGGAAACTGCATGTATAGTTTGTTGCTCCATTTATTTTGTTCTAGCTGAATGTAAAGGTTTTATGAAAAAAAAAAAAAAAAAAAAAAGCTTACTATAGTAGGAACCAGAATAGGACCAGGCACCGCTCTAGACTTTGATTGGCTTGGTTGCCGGTTGCATAGATGCTCAAGAGTGAACAAGTGAGGTTTTTCGTCTCTCTCATCAGTTCTTTTTTTTTTTTTTTTTTCCTTTGTTATCTATCGTCCACCTTCTTCAACTGGATAACAGAAGAAGAAGGCGAAACCCCCGCTATGTCGCATGTCGCAATTTCCCTCTTTCTCTTCTTGTACACAAGTATCTTTTCGCGATTCGCCTCTCTCTTCTTTTTTTTTTCTGGCTGCTAACTTCGCCACCTTTGCTTCCTCATTCTATCTTTCATGCATGCACTTTGACTTTTTTATTGTTTGCTGTACTGCTGCTATATTGCTCTCTTCTTACCCCTGGCTGCTTGCTTGGATCTCAAGTTCAGCCTGGGGCTGAGCAAGCCTGGACTAGCACTAGCTGGCTGGCTGTTTGTGTACCCATCCTATTACTGCACGTGCGCCCATACAACGCGTGCCTTTTCTCTCCGGCCTTTATTTTCTTTTTCTTCCTCTTTCTTGCTCCCGTGCTTGATTTGCCATGATTGGCGTCATGTCTTCCCTCCTATCTTGTGACGACCCCGACTTCGTGCTGCCGTCAATAGAGGGCACTGTGGCTTTACCCTTGAATGATCATCGTCGCCATCACGGACGAAACTCTCACACTCACAATCACAACCAGCACGCACAACAACACGACCTTCCTGACCTCAACGACTCCAACTGTCCTAGTGCTCGATATACTGCTTCTTGTATAAATACCCTTGCCCCTTCACCCACCATTTTGTCCACAGCTGCTGCGCAACAGTCGCCTCGCGACGGACAGCAGCGCCGTAACGCGATCGACCAAGACAACTTCCACAGAAACAGCGTTCTCTACTCATCTCTTTCAAACTCTAGCCCATTCAGCTCTAGCGAAGATGACGAAATTCCTGCTATGCTCCCTCCACCGCAACGCTTCTCTACTGGCAAAACTGGTGGTCCCCAACCATATAATCCCGGCAAGCGTGTGATGCCCGTGCCCCCTGCTGCAAAAACACCGAAACCAGAGGCGTGCCATTCTAAGCGCACGGTCTCTAGAGCTACTGTCGACACTGTTTTCAAATCATCACAACCTACTGCCTCAGCACGCAAACGCTCACGTGAAGACTTGCCATTTGGGCAGGATACAGTGCTGCATGCCAGTGCCAAATCCAAACGGTCAAAGTGTTCCGCTAAAAGAGGGCTTCAAGAGGACGCGGCGGTACTGCCAGTATTGCCATCTGTAGCATTACCTGCCAATCAGAGGCAGGGGCGGCCGCGGAAGTATCCATCGTCTAATCCGAACGTAGAAAATCAAGAGCCTGTTGAAGGCGAGGCTAATTCTGAACGAAGGAAGACATCTTCCAAAGCTGCAGTTGTTGCACTAGACCATGTAACATCGGCAAGGCAAGCTACATCTCCTTCGGGCTATCCCTTGGTTCATGAAACATATGGGGACAAAAGCGAAAACGACAATAGCCATCTTCCTTTAGAAATTTCCATGAATTTTTCACAGGCTACTGGTATCGATCACGGAACGCCCCCTCGGCGGCCAAGACAACCGGTGTCTATGTTGAACCGAGATGAAACAGATGCGAGCTTTGCACATGAAGGCATTCCATCCTCTGCGCTTCCCACAACACGATTCTCTGGCAACGCCCCGTCCTCTGGCTTTCGAACACCCTCCCAGCTAGCTCCGAGCGACCTCCCACCACCACCTACCCCAAGTACCACCGATGACACCGCAGCATATGTAAATGCGAAGTTTGACCTTCGAGAAAAGCCGCACAACATCGTCTTGGACGTGCCAGGCATTTCCGCATTGTCCAAAGCTGCTGGCACGGACAACATGGCCTACGCCTGCCAGCAGTTTCAACTTCCCCATAATCGTAGCACATGGCCGCTATGGCGCTATCTAAGCTATCTGCGCTCCAAGTTCAGCCAATTGCCAAATGTATCTGACACTAGCACGCGCAACATGAATGCAAATGTACATGCTATATTCCTTGATGAGAATAATGAGTCACTGCAGAAGGCGTACGCCGGCGTTGCTGTACACATGGCAAAGGTTCTCTCTATGTGCAACCGCAGCATTGATGATCAAGCAATCCGTGATGTATCGCCGCCAACTATTATTAAGGATCTCGTCGGGGTCATCATCCCCGTTGCTATTATGGTAGTCCAAGCTTTATTCCACGCCATGGAGCTGCCAGGGGGTGGTTCCCCCATTGGCATCTACGGTGGACCTCATCAATGGCAAAAGCAGGACTTGAAAGCAGCATTTCTTGACACGGATGAGACAGTTCCTATTGAAGATGCAGATGCAGGAGGCCAGTCGCCAACAAGCGGCGGTCAATATTTGTTCACATTGCGAATGGCGCATATAACTGCACAGGCGGTTGGCTGGTTGGGAGACCTAGATACAGCGGCGAGCGGAGTAGATCCAACAGCTCCCAAACAGGCTGCGAGTCTTGGTGCAGAAAAGGGAAAAGATCTTGATGATGAGGCAGAGGAATCGGATGAGTCAGATGACGGATTTGAGCCTGTGAAAGGATTCAATCCGAAAAGGTCACGCGCTGAAACTCAGATGGAAACAAAGAAAGGACCAAACGCAGACACTGAATGTAGCAAGAGTCGAGAGGTATCAGAGGTTAGCAAGCTGTTGGGGCCGATCCGGATGGCTCTGGATAAAGCATTAGCATGCCTTGACTAAACGGTGGGACTAGATTTTGATTTGCAGGGGCTGGAGGTTTGGAATTTTGGCTTGTGTATTTTCTTGTACGCATTGTATGATACCAATGGCGCAGAGGCGTTTTTGATGCAACTTTGAAAATTGCTTTATGTCTGATAATGTGCTGTGATGTCCTGTAATAATTTTCGATATGAACACTCGGACAGTTAGTTGGCTGTAGTACAAGATACAAAAGACAACCAGAGCCCCTGGTGACACGGCCACGTCTCGGGTATTACAATCTAATATGACATGCAAACACGTAAACAGACAGATGATACTCCCAAAAAGATACTCTTGCATATCCATTCACACGGAGCTTGCAGCTATGACATGTTGCATTGGACTCCATGCCAGCTTAGTACAGCCAAGGACGATTGGAGGAAGATGAAGATAGACATAAGACTACAGGAGGGAGAGAGAGAGAGAGAGAAGTGTAGTAAAAGCGGGGGTAGACAATATTGGCATGTGCATGTGATAATTTGCAGTAGGAGGGGAGGATCACCGTGAGGGAAGGGACGGGCAAATGAAGACACGAGACACATGCGATAGTGATGGAGGCAAACAAAAGGGAGATCCTGGGGATTGTTTCGAGGTCATCTGAACAACCCCCGCCTTTCACAGAAGTTTGTTTCGTTTAGTGGAATCTGTGTATCCAAACAGAGGAAGCAAACCGAGAATGACACTCTCAAAATGTAAAAGAAAAAAAAGAAAGAAGCACTAAAAAGAAAGAAGCACTAAAAAGAATGTCGGCAGAGCAACGTTGTATGTCTCCGATACGGGGAATCGAACCCCGGCCTTCTCGGTGAGAGCGAGATATCCTAGCCCCTAGACCATATCGGACAAGCTGTTACTGAGCTCCGGCAATATCACCACAAACAAAGATTTTCAATGTCTTTCTGGACTGTCTTGAAATTTGCTAGCCTGGAAGATGAAAAAACAACTTTGTATTTTCGCCAAGTTCATAGCTTCCTCGCGCTAGCCATGGCTAACTTACTACCCCTGAAACCAACCTTTTTCGTCTCCTTTCCATGTCATGGCCTTCGCGCTCCGCTAGTTGGGGCTAGACTGATCAATCATTGTCGTGTGGGGAACAGAAGGACTGTAAAGCGGAGGTTGAACCCCTCCATGTTCGCTGCTCTAGTTGCTGAGCCCCTGAGCGAAAGCTTATATAAAGGGAGGGGGGCAACGAGGACAGATTGTTTGTTTTTAGCACAACAAAAAGGCAAGTCTTGGAGTGCAGACTTCGTCAGTTAGTAGTATAGTATATGTTGACAAAAGTTATATGAAATAGAATATAGAAAGTTGAAAGATGGTGAAGGGAAGCACGAAAAAAAAGCAGAAAAAAAAAGCCTCGGTTTCTATTTCCCTTTGCTCTCTTCCACCTTGTCATCTCACTCTACTCCACTTGCCTGATGTACGTACCTTGTAATAAGTTGAAGTAGCTCACGAGTGCCTCCTCCTCCTCCTCTTTTTCTCCTCGTGCCTTAGTTATTTTCTTGTTCCTTCCAATCGTGTAGTAGCCGATTCTGGTCTTCTCGCAAGTAATTTCCTCCTTTTTTTTTTCTTCTTTTTTTTTCGTTCTTGCTCTTTTTCTTCTCTCACGCTTGCCTGTAGCACACAGCTAATCCTCCGTTATCAACCAACCAGCC
Organism: Ceratocystis albifundus; assembly: GCA_002742255.2. Classification (NCBI taxonomy): domain Eukaryota; kingdom Fungi; phylum Ascomycota; class Sordariomycetes; order Microascales; family Ceratocystidaceae; genus Ceratocystis; species Ceratocystis albifundus. The sequence goes on along the minus strand of MAOA02000029.1, from coordinate 870,660 downwards.
AGCCACTTGGGCCAAACTCTAGGTTGTAGGCCAGTCAGTACTAGGTAAGTACCACTTTCCCTAACTTCCCCTTTCCCCCCAAACTTTCTGTTCCCTTCTGCGGCTTTCCTTTTTCTATTCGCTCTTGCCCTTTTATCTTGTCACCCAAGGATCACGAGAAGAATTTTCGCTTCATCCATTTGGCTTCCTCCTTTCTCCTTCGTTGTGCTCTTCATATTGTTGCTGTCTGTCTTCTCACACTTTTTCCTTCCTTTTCCGCCCCTCGCAGATTTCTTACACCGTTAGTCGAATCACCGGTCTTTTCAATTTATCATTAACTCGTCTTTTGTTAGAAGGTAAGCCCAATATGATAGCTGATATCCTACCACGAGTAACAGCATTGGAAACGCAAAAACCCCCCATATCGAACCAACCAGCAGACAGAGCAGTCAAGGCAGCGCCCATAGAAAAAACAATCATCCAATGGTACAGCTTAGGCTCTTGACAAGCAGACCGACCACATGTCAATTGCCCAGTCCAATTCAAATCCACATCTCTGCTAGCTAAAAGGGTCTCGCAACAAGTCCTTGAAGTTTTGCTTGCTTAGCTTTGCTCTCACCAATTATACTGCTTTAAACTGGTGGCGCAAAAACTCTCAGCTGCCAATTTCACGCCTGGACCTAGACCAGGGCTTGGGCGATCCTAGCTTTCTTATTTTCCTCTTCGTCTCCTTAGTCTGGATCAACCCATCTTCTGTCTCCCCCCCCCTCTCTCTCTCTGTCTGCTTAGCTCTGCTTCCTGCTGTGTTCTATTTTGTACTGCCTGCTGCTGTGTCGCATTCCACATTTAACAACCAGCCAACCAACCAGCCAGCTTTTTTTTTTCACTGGTTCCCTTCTTGGTTTTCTTAAAACTTTTAGCTGACTTTTCCCATCTCTATTTCCTTATCTACAGAGTTCCCGAGATTCACGGTCCCGTCAAGAAAAAACTGCTAGCCAATCTTCCCGCCTGACTTGGCTTTTGTTCTTTCCTTTCTCCTCACTTTCCCCCTATTATCTATTGTCAATAAACGCAACTATAGCTTTTTGATAAAGTCGCCATGTCCGACGTCGAGGCCGCCGAGACCACTAAGCCCGAGGCTGCTAAGCCTGCCACTGCCTCTCCTGTGCCCACGCCGACTTTGACGCCATCTTCAATCCCCACATCGCCTGTTTCTAAGGCTTCGGGAACTTCATCCACCTCCACTACCCCCAAACCGGAGCTGAGAAAAGCCTCTGCTACTACAAGCTCAGTTATGCGCCGGCCTGCTGCCTCAGCTTCGAGTACTAAAACTGCTACCTCCACCACCGCGGCCGCCTCCTCGCGCGCTGCTGGTGGTTTGACAAGGCCTCCCACACGTCCTTCGGCCAGCAGCACTGTCCGTCGTCCTGCAACTTCCTCGACTACGGCTAGCCACCGCTCAAGCGCCTCAGTGTCTGCCTCTGAAGACGAAAAGAAACGACCTTCGTCTTTGACCTCCACAGCTGCTCGCCGTCAATCATCCATAACCCCTGGAAGCACCGTTCCCGCTTCGCCAGCTCGCGCCTCCGCTGAAAGACGGACTAGCTCCATTGCTTCGTCCGCTACTGCTTCTACTCGCAAGCCTCTTTCTTCTACTTCCGGATCAACCTCGACTGCACGGACCACTACCACTAGCTCTCGTCCCAGCACCGTTAGTACGAGAGCTCCCAGCGTCTCTAGACAATCTCTATCCGCCACGTCCTCCGATGCTCCCAAAAAGCGCTTGTCCAGCGTTGGATCTCTCAGCAGCTCTACTACCTCTACAACTAGCAGACTAGTCAATCGTTCTGTTACTCCCGGAAGCGCTGCCTCTCCTAAAGAGCTAGAGGAGCTCAAGGCCAAACTGTCTGAAAAAGAGGCCGAGATTGAGGCACTGAAGAGCCAAGTCCAGTCTGGTCAGGACAAAATTGTCGAGCTTGGCGACCAGATCGAAAAAGAAAAGGGGGCAGCTAATACCGAAGCTAGTTCAGAGGATAACGCCAAACAGCTAGAGGAGCTCAAGACCCAGCATCAACTCCAAGTTGGTGAGCTTGAAGCTAAGTGTACATCATCCGCCAATCTACTTTCTGCTGCCCAACTTGAGCTGGTCGAGCTCAAGAATGCTGTTTCCGAGGCTTTAGCTGCCAAGGAGGCTTTAGAGAGCAAAGTGTCCTCTCTGGAAGATGCCGTTGCCAAGGCCGCGGAGCAAGCTACCACCGAGTCGGACTCCAAGATCGCCGAGCTTGAGAGCAAACACGAAGCTGCCATTGCTGAACTCAAGTCCAAGCAAGCTATTGAAATTGATTCTCTCAACAGCTCCTCTAACGATCAGACAAACGCGCTTTCTGAGCTCAAGTTAGCTCACGAGTCTGAGCTATCTGCTCTTCAAGCTAAGATTAATTCACTGTCAGAGGAGCTTGCTAGCCACAAGACCGCTGCTGAGTCCATTGCTGCGGAGGCTGGTATTACCAAGACCGATGCTGAATCTCGGCTAGCCGCTGTTCAGAGTGACTTGGCTGCTAAGGTTGCCGAATTGGATCAGGCCACCTCTGAGCTAGCCGCTGCCAAGGTCACCGTTGCCGAACTGACTTCAAAGTTGGATGCTGCCAAGGCTGAGCTGGAGAATGCCAAGGAACAAGCTGCCAAGGCCGATGAGGAACATAAGTTGGCACTCCAGAATATCACCAACAAGTATGAGGCTGAAATCAAGACTCTTCGTGACGATGCTGTTTTTAAAAGCAAGTTCCAGGAACTCGAAAGCAAGCATGACGAGCTTGTCAAATCTCACGCTGAGGTAATCGAAGATCACCAGGCCGCCATCAAGGCTGTTAGTGAAGCAAATGAAGCTACCCTCGATGCCCTTAAGACCCAACATGCCGAAGAGCTTTCTAAGGCGTCTTCCTCTGCCTCGACGGCCTCCGATGAGCTTTCTGCCAAGCTCGAGGAGCTTAAGACCGCCCATGCTGCCGAGATAGATGCGCTCAAGGCCTCCCAAGCTGAGGCTCTTGAAACTGTTAAAGCTGCCAATGCTTCCGAGCTCCAGGCAGCAAACGAAGCTCATGCTGCCGAACTTGCCAAAGTCCAGGAATCGGGTAATGTCGAAAATGCAGCGCAAATTGCTACACTTCAAAAAGAAATCGACGAACTCAAGAGCATAATTTCGAGCCATGAAGCTGCTGCCGAGAAAAAAGAAACCGAGCAACAGAATGAAATCACAAACTTAATTGCTGATCACCAAAAAGAGCTAGTTCAAAAACAGGCATCTCTGGATACTGCCGAGCAAAGGGCTACTGAACTCACCCAGTCTCTCAATGCTCAGCAAGATGAATCCCGTAAGCAGCAGGCTGAGCACGCTAATGCTATTGCTACTGTTAAGGATGAGTCTGACCAGGCCGCTGCTGCTCTTAAAAAGGAGCTCGAAGAGCTAGCCGAGCGCAGCAAGGCACAAGCTGCTGAGGCTATTGAAAAGGCCAAAGCTCTTGAGGAGCAAATTGAAGCCCTCAAGAATATTCCCGACGAACTTGCGCAAGCCAAGGCTGCCTTGGAGAAGGCCAACATAGAGCTCGACGAATTGGGCCAGAAGCTCATTCTGGAAAAAATGGAAAAAGCCAATGCTCTCGCTGACTTGGACTCTGCACAAAACGGAAGCAAGTCTGGAAGCGCTGAGCTTGAGGCAGCCCGCAAGGAACTTGTTACTCTACGTGAAACGGCTGAAGGACAGCAGAAAGAGCTGGGCAATCTCAAGGAGGAGCTCCAGTTAGCTCAGAAAGAGGTTGAGACGCGCAAGTTGGAGGCTGATGCGACAATCAAGACGGCCAAGGCCGACTATGAAGATATGCACCATACCTTGACTGAGCTGGTCGAGACGGAACAAAAGAAGAAGGAGGAGGCGGAGGAAAAGGCTGCTGCTCTTCAGAAGAGGCTCCAGGATGCTGAGGAGACTATGGCTAAGGCGGCTGAGAAGGAGAAGTTGTTTGATGAGCTCCAGGCGCAGTTGAAGGTCAAAGATGCGGAGATTGCCGAAGCTAAGGTACAGCTATCCAAGGCTGCTTAGACACCAGTCATCCCATATCACCATCATCACCATCTGCCCTTTTTCTTTCCTTTTATTGCTTCAACTATCATGAGTATCACTTCACACAATGAACAAAAAAGAGAAAAAAGAAACAAAACACACAAACCCATTCAAAGATCCCACAAGCTTACAAGTGATTTTATTTTCTATTTTTCTTTGATTTGACAGGCAACGGCTGCAATTTCCATGACGACCCCAACACCAGTTACCAATGCGGACCCCCCGATCGAGGCCACCACTCCAGCCAACACCAAGGGCCTTATGGCTTCTCGCTTTGCATCCGAGGACAGCAATGAGACCAATCCCAACGGCCAAGAAGTGGCGGCTACTCCCGAATCCATTACCCCCGCTGTTGATAATGACGAGGCTGACGACCAGGAAAACACGCCATCGAAGAAGAAAAACAAGAAGAAGAATAAGAAGAAGAACAAGCGAAAGAGCGATGTTGGTGGTGCTGAGGACGGCAGCAGTGAAGTGCAACAAACCTCGGTTGCGGCCGACGATGTGGCCGATAAGGGTGAGACCACAGTCACAACTAACAACACCACGACCCACGGCGAACCCAACGAGGATTATTCGTCTGCTGCGTTAGCTTCAGTATGCGTGTAGCCCCTTGTCAAGCAGAACAAAACAGTACAGGATGGAATGACAGCTAACGTATGTAATTTTACTCCCTGTAGCTTGCTAGAGCACGCACTAATGCGAAACATATCGATGCTCTTGACCGCGATATGCGTGAGCAGAATCTCAAGTAAGTCCAGTCGAACGAACGAACACATGGAATGAACAGCTCAAAATACTAATCTAGCGCATCCAGGATGCTGAATGCAATCACTGATGTCAAGCCACAGGTGCCGGCAAGTTCTAACAATGAGGACATGTGATGAGATCAGAGGGGAACAAGGAACGGATGGTGGACATGTGTTCTAATGTCATTTACTCAGGACCGCGATATACCCGTGCTTAATAATATACAATAATAATTGGATTTCAATGATTCGTCTTGTTTATATTTCCACATCTACAGCGAAGTTTCAGGCTGCACGAGTTCTCGCTTCTTCAAATGCACGTTGAAGTTCTCAACTTTAACGAACCATGCATTGATAAGCTTCCACTCTTCCTCAGGATTCGCTAGGGTTATCTACAGAACAAGGGTTAATAAGTGAGCGAGTGATTGATAGATAGCATATTCGAGGGAGTACTCACATCGAAACGCCGTAACATTGACGGGACCAGCTTGTAAATCTCCAACAGACTGATGTTTTTGCCAATGCACGTGCGTGAACCCATGCCAAACTGTAGCATGAAGCCGTTCATAGTCTTAAGCCGCTTCTCCTCAGCTACTGGATCGGCCGTGGGATCGACAAGCCAACGTTCGGGGCGGAAGTTATCGGCGTCGGCGCCAAAGATCTCAGGCCGTTGGTGCAAAACCCAAGCCGAAACTCCAACAATTGTCCCGCCCGGCACGTGGTGGCCGTCAATGACAGCACCTCCCGCGGGCGTGATGCGCTCCAACGGGAGTCCTGCAGCCGGATGGACGCGGAAGGCTTCCTGGATAACAGCGGCCAAGTACGGGAGGCGCTGCGCCTCGGCGAAAGTGGTGAGGCCCGTAGTGCGGTCGGCAAAGTGGCCGCGGCTTGCGGCAGCATCGATCTCGTCGCGGAGCGCATCCAGTGCGCGGGGGTGTCGTAGCAGCATGTAGAAGATAGCCGATAATGTAATGGCGGTGGTCTCACTGCCAGCAAACGCCATGCTAACAGCCATGGTCTGAACAAGGGTAGGCGTCATGACGGATGGGTGGGCGGTGTGGGCGTTAAGAAACTTGGTGAGGAGATCCGGCTTACTGGGGGATGACGTCGGCTTGAGGATGTCGGGCGATGAGGATAGATTGGGTACACGCTCGGCGAGACGCGTGCGGGCGAACTGTGCGACAGGAAATGTACTGTCAAATAACCCCCATTGTGAGAGCTTGAGATATAGCGGATTCTTGAGAAAAAGTAGATCCAAGAAAGGCATTTGGCCAACCTATACGATGGGTGTTAGTGGGAGAGAGAGAGAAGGAGAGGGGAGGGGGGGGGTTACAGAGTACACTTACCGGCGCAACGTAAACAAACAGCTTAGCCAGATAGCCAACAATGCCATCAACGTCCTCATTGCGTTCGATGAATCCGTGGCGTTTGCTGTAGGTGATTTCGCCAATCACATCAAAGGCATAAAACTGCAGCCAGCGAGGAAAGTCACAGCTCTCGGGGGCGTCAGAATTGGACTTCTTAGTAAACAGCTCTTCTGTGCGGTCGAGAAACAGTCTCGTCGTGTTATCCACAAACGGCTCGTACCCGACCAAGGCAGACATGGCAAAGGCACTGCTCACACAGCGGCGAAAGGTCGCATGGAAGGCATTTGAGGTAGTGCTAAATAGCGACGCTAGCCGACGACCTTGCACAATCGACTGCTGCACAATGTAGAAGTCACTCTTAATGTAGCCCTTGTTCAGGCCATAGATATCCTTAACAGCTGCCGGACTTGAGAATGACAGCACATTGGGGCCTAGACGCACCACATCGCCATGGCGCGCATGCAGCGCACGGTGTGTCTTATGGGGCGCCTGGTTGTACACATCCCACAACCGCCAGAAGTCAGTCAGACGTGCAAGCCACGGGCCTGGGTATCGGTGCAGACCATGACAGAAATAGTTGCGAGTCAGGTGCACGGCCAGCAGCACAGCGGCAATAGGCAGGTAGTGGGCAGCAAGAAAGGAGAGAATAGCAGAGGTGAGCATTGTGGAGAGGGGGGGGGGAGAGTGGAGGGAGAGGAGAGAGTGGGAGACAGGAGAAGAAGAACAGTAGAAGATGGGAACACGGGAGAGAGAAAGAGAGAAAGAAAGCAATGGCAAGAAGGATAGAGAAGCACGAGTTCCAAAGCCAAAGCCCCCTCGTCAAAAGCAGGACAAGGCCTACAGCTTATAACAAACAGCAACCAAGCAGTGGAGATAACTGCCGTGCGTCTCCCGTCGGATCCTGATTTTGCTCTGTTACTTTTCGGCAGATAAACACCGCATCGACACCTACCCAAACAAGTAAACCAAGGCCCGGGCTGGCCTGGCCTGATCTTGTCTACCCCTACCTTGCCTTGCTCCTAGCCTCCAGTCCGGTGCTTGCTATTTCGACTTACAAAAAGGCAGTGAAGAACCCCTCCTCCTCCTCCTCTCCATCCTTCCACAAGCCGAGTTCCTATTCGCTTGGGCCCTCCCAATCCAAACCCCGTCGTCAATAACAGACAGTCGTGGGGAGAGTGTGTATAGCACTGTGCTAACACTGTAGTTGTAGCCGTTGAATGTCTTTGCTAGCTTGCGCCTTTAAACACATCTGCCGAAGCAATGGAGACTGCAAACGTACAGGGGTAGGGGGCTTGAGACAGCTAGGAGAAGTCTGGGGTAGACCAGCTACAAACGGCGTTTCTCAAGTCCAAGATGGTCTTGGCTGTCGGCAATTAATCTCGGCAAATGGATATAGACAAACCCTAACATTAGCTAACCCTGCTCATAGCGGCGATTGTAGAAGACGAAGACGAGAACTTTGGTCGAGTAGATGACGTCACAAATCCACAATCAAGGAAAAACCAAACAAAACTCTGTAAAATCGGAACTAGTCTGTCTCTAATTCTACATATGCCGCTTGCACTCAATAATCATCGTCGCTATCGTAGTAACTATCATCATCGCGCTCCAGTGCTCGGAAGCGTCGTGCTGCCAAATCATCCTCGATACCACCCTCACTTTCGGGGTCGACATAACCCTCGCCGCCTGCCATGCTCAGGGCGACAGGCAAGAACACTAGGGCATGCAAGGCGGCAAACACGACAAGGGCCAGCCAGACACGGAAGTAATAGATATCAAAGATTTTACTGCGTGTAAAGGCTAGAACTGACACGCCTAGCAGCTTGGTGACGGTGATGCCACTAAATACGGAACTGCCAACATTGACCAGTGCTGTCCACGCACGCGCATCGCCGTCGCTATTGCCTGTGGCAGCATTGCTGCTGCCAAAACGTGGCTGGGCTAGTTGCATGAGAGTCCGCGATGGGAACATAAAGGCTCGGGCAATATGTGCACAGAACTCGACACTGATGCCCACGCAAATCACAAGGTTGACTAATGACACAGCGTTAAGTGAAACGCCCATTAGCGCCATGGCACCCATGATGTCAACTACTGACATGACGACTGTTAGTGAGACCACAGCAGCCGTCACTACAGAGCCTAGTAGCACCGATGAAATGACAAAAACCAAACCAACAGCGGCCCCCAGCAGCTTTGCTGTCAGAGTCACAATGCTGGCATACTGGTCAAAGAAGATATAAAAAACGCTGTAGGGGAACACCTCGAGACCCGTTTCGCGAGAGATATCCTTGGCCACACGCCGGGCTGCGGCATAAGCGGAGATAAAGTCCTGTTGGCTGCGTAGTGGTGTGTGCATGGTGCGGAAATGACTGGCCTTCACCACTTCGGTCTTTGGGTCGATAACAACTGCCGAGCCGTACGAAGCGCGTCCACCTAGGGGACAATCATCGGTCGTAGGTGCGGCTAAGAAGCGCTCTAGATAGTCTACAAACTCTTGGCCTTCTGGCAGGCCTTCCATTGTCACATTCCACGGTGGGTTGTGCCCGGCAAAACAGGCATCGCCAGTGTCGCTGTTGACACAGCATGAATCACCAAGTGCAGGGTTGAGCCACAGGAAAAAGTCATCTATCCAACTGTTGGCCGGGGCGGCAAGATAGGACACATCTGAACGCTTGCGCTCACCCTCAAGAATATTGCCCAGAGACATAGAGTCGCATGTTGTGAACCGAGCACATAAATGCTGCTGTTGAGCACGTTGAGAAATATTGGCTTCCTTGGTTACGAAGTACACGGGGGGCCCGGCCTCAAAGTAGTCGTACAAATCGTTAAAGTATGGAATCAAGTATGAGCCATCCGGGATAGCCACTCGCTGGTCTAGACCCAGCTCAATCTCGGGCAGCAGTGCAATGCCCGCTGCAAACATGGCAAGGAACACGCCTATCACAACGGTCTTGGTATTGCGTAGTAGTAAGGCCGGTGCATAGTGCTTACGGATGACTTGCTGTAATAGACTTTCCTCGGGAACCTCGTAGTAGCGGGTAGCGATATGGTTAGCGCTACTTGAATGAATACGTGCTGCCTTGATTTGGATGCATGGCATACAATCGGCACGATGATCCTCTACACGCAGCTGGTTGAGGGCCAATATTGACATAAACAAGGTGACCTGTAAAACCGCATTTATGAACACAGCTCCAGCGGCATAGATGGCGAAATTTCGCACTGCTGGCATGCCGGCAAATGCGCCAAGGGCAAACGAAACAGTCTCAGTCAAGGCAGAGAACAGGATAGACGGTCCCATGCGGCCAAGAGCCTTGGATACACGGGCTTCCACCATATCGTCGACGTGGCTAATGTTGACTCTTTCGAATTCGTGCACAATCAAGAAAATGTTGTCAACGCCTACAGCCAACACAATAAACGGAATCACCTCGGCAATAATCAGGGTAGCCTTGAGTCCAAACCACGAAAATAGGCCAATTGATGCCGTTATCGACATCAGGACAATGACGATGCCCATGACACCAAGCGTAAACTTGGATTGGACTAGCGCTATTGATGGGTTACGCATCAGGTCATGCATTGACATGGTTGTTGAGCCCAAGGCTATAGACGCGTACAGAAACATGACAAGGTAGCTGATGAGGATAATACGAGCATCTGTGTTAGTTGATTTGTTGAGCTCCTGCTCAAGACTAGCCTCGGTGTTGAATGAAAGTCGCAAGCCACGCTCAGAGGCTTCTTTTTGGGCTTCTAGAAGTCGGTCACGGAGGGCAATCTCAAAGTCAATGGCTTTTTGGACTTGGGGGGAGCCCTGCTCAGCATTGGTCACTACCCATGTGGCAATCAAAGCATTTGCTTCCACGACACTCTTATTGCCATGGCCGCCAAGGACCATATCGGGCTCAATGGGCTGGCCCGAATCAGGGCGACATTCGACTGGAGACTTTGCGCAGCCTTCAAGATAACTTTGCCAGCTTGATTCACTAACAAGGTTAGTGTCGCCTTGCCAGTATCCAGATATAGATTGCACTACACAGGAGTCGCCTAGAGGCTTGAAGCACACATCGTTTAGAGTTGTTCCATAAGTAGCGCCCTTGAGTTCAGCAATGCTGTTCTCAACTTCCATCCACCAAATTAGAGTGCTGTAACTGAGCACAGGGCCTGGACCACTAGGCAATGTATCATTGACAAGAAACACTTGTTCGGCGCGGTAAAATGGCCCGAAGCTTTGATCAAAGAAGGCCTTTTCAACTGCTGCTTCTGATGTGGGGCTGACCCATAGTCTAGCCGGTTCACGCTCTAGATCGAAGCGCACCCAGCCACAGCTGAGGATAGCTACCACTACAACACTGGTGACGATAGTGATGGCTGGGAAACGTGCGGCAAAATAGCCAAGCCTGCTGAAGGCTGAATCGCACCAGGTGTTGATCCTATGGTAACGCTGCGGACGGTCTAGGAAGCCACTGTTGCACAGAAAGGGATCTTCATCATCTTCATCATCACTCGTACGGGTGTCTTGGAGAAGTCTATGGCGTTCTGTGCGACGTGTAGCGTGCTTCTTCCATGCAACGCGGCCAAAAACAATACCGAAAAACGAGAAAAGGAGTATACTGTAGGTGATGATGGACGCAAAAGAAAGACACGGGAGCTTTCCGACGTGGCAGGAGTCGGCTTCCTTGACGGGGGCTAGTGCAGGGCAAACTTCAGGGCAGTCGACGCAGGCGCAACGGAAGCTTGGGTCCTCATCGTTGCACTTCTTAGGATTCTTCATATCATGGAGAGGAGCCATGTTGGGCTCGCTGTATGTCTCCGGGCGGGGGAAGTTTATCTGAAATGGAGAGCCTACGACTTTTTCGTCGCCGAGGAATTTGAGCAGTTGGCTGTAGTTTTTTGCTCCACCGCCGATGAAGTCCATGGCGTTAGAATTGGACGGACCGAATTTGACATCCTTGCAACTGTCATAGAATCCAGAGCCGTATTCGTGGGAAATTAGCTGATCAAGCTCCGTCACCATGCTCTTGCCGGCTTTAGACATTGACTGCGTGACATTTATAAAGAGGGACTGATCGGGAGAGCACGTGAATGTGCAGAAGAGGTTGAAGAAGTTGTCTTTGCAAGCTGGACAGGATCCAATTATTTGGTTTGGCGTTGACATTTCCGACTTGAGTGCAGCAACCTGTAGTCGCGAGAAGAACTGTTAGCAAGCTGCCGTAGCACTAGAACACAGACAAAGCGTAAACTTACCTGTTCACTACTACAACAGACTGGACCGGTGCTCCATTTCGGGCCACACAGGTCAACTAACATTTTGCGCGTCTCGGCATCAGGGTCTTCTGCCAGTCCGTTATCAACGCATGGAAGCTGTTTGCCAAACCAGCTCTTGGATCCACACTGACCGCGCATAGAGCAGCGCCCAGCTTCATGAATAGGCGTGAGGGAAGTCGATAGGGGGGAAAAGCCGACCGGTTGAGATGGCGTATCGGCAAGTGATGACGACATTAAGGATGCCATCGCGATGGCTACTTCGAGCCAAGCGCTCTTACAGAGACGCATCAAGAAAAAGGGCAAGTCGTTATTCTGGGATGTATTTGGGGAGTTGGAGGAGGTAGAGCGAATCGATACTGAGACCCAGAAGATTAACTTCCAATAAACAACGAGTGAATGGGAAAAGTGAGGCTCAAAAAGAAGCAAAAAAAAAAAGAAAAGAAAAGAAAACAAGGCTCAAAAAACGAGGCTAATAAATGCTTTCTTTACAGAGGAAAGATAAAGGAGAAAGTTTTTAGTATAATGACACAAATACGAAAAAAAAAATTAGGTTTTTGTGAGAGATTAGGGCAAGACTGGCTGCTCATATCAAGATCGTCGTCACTAAAGGGGAAGTTGCTAAACTCAACAAAATCGAAAGACCAAGAATAAGTTGAGTTATTGCCGTGTTGATGAATTTATTTACGAACGTTGCGGCCTGCGCCTGCTCCATTTTGTCCATTTGGTCGCAAGGAATGCCGCAGCTTAAGCATGCAGAAGGTACATAGAGGGCCCACTTTTACTACTGCGAATCTGCGTCATTTCACAGAAGCTCTTGCCCATAAACGACACGACCCAAGCACGTTAGTGGCGATGCTAGTGGAATAGTGGGGACTGTCATTCAAGAGCTCGCAGCTGACACCAGCTGTATGACGGACGGATGCTTCATGCTGCAACATCACCACATACGGTCCGGTGCCTATCTAGTTATCTATACTCACTCATACTCTTCGAGATTTTTACTCCGTCTTTGAAAACAGAGAGTTGCTCTGCTCCAGCATACAGTGTTTTGGGAGGCACGCATCCAATTTCCTTGACATGTAAATATTCGTGCCAGGCTATGCCGTGACCCGTAAACCCTGACATGACAAACACGCTTAATATCTGAACGCTGCTCTGCCGCCGAGTATCCCCCCGCCCCATAACTACATGGCGCTTGCACTATCATTTCAAGGTGAATAGAGCTATGTCTTGGAAACGTAGCTTGCCGCCCGTTCATACTACCGACGCTTGTCTCCGCATGTAGCCACACCACTCTTAATAGCCGTGCTATCATCTACCGTCTTTACATTGCCAAGGTATGTGCTGTGCTCGCTACTAACAAACAGCCTACCATCTAGGTGAGGAACTACCGGGTCCAAGTCTGACTCCTCACTGAACCGGCACGTATATAGTAGCGTACCCCTTTTCTCTTCTCTTCTCTATTCTGTTTGACTTCTGCGGCACAACATGGCCACATACCCGGCGAGCTGTGATAGCCCTGCTTTGATATTGTGATAGTGTCAAACCCCTTCCGTCTGTATATTGGCGCAGCAATCAGCGCCGTTGACCCCTGGAATCTACTTGCATTAAAAAGTCATCGGGGCCGGTTTTCGGTTGCATAGACTCATTGACTCTGCGTCCGGGCCCTCCGCATAGAACCTACCATGTGCTCCGTCAACTCTAGCGCAGACTAGTCACTCATAGCCGGGCCAAGATATCGAAGCGGGGGATTAAGCTGTACAAATCACACTTGATATGGCATCCTGGCCGGGAAGAGATAGGAAGAGCACGTGTTAGTTGTGCATCTGTGAAAGCTCTGATCAGGACTGATCCTATAGCATAGGAGTGGACATGTAATGTGAGTGTTGTAGGTGGTTACTAACCATTGCGTCTCATTGCCCTAGTGTTTAGTTCCCTTTCTCAAGAGTAATGATGCGCCTTCATTATCAGCTAAAAGCAGCGCTGAGAGCAGATGGAGTTAAACTTACCCACGCCTAGTACTAGTAGTATCAAGTCCATTCACTCATCATGAGGGTATAGTTTTGAACAAGGGCTACAGACAACTTAGGACTACAATTGGCCTGATAATTCATTATTCATGTCTTCTTTTGCACTGGTCAAGCAATGCTCAACATTATACTAAAATACAAGAATTAAAACCTTGTTTCAATGCCTGACAAACTGGCCCTTGAACTCCCATCCATTACCAAGCAATTCTAGCCCAGAACCCATGGGGATACTTCCGCACAGCCCACTTCCGTGTCTCATCCATAAACACTAGGCCCAGGCCAAATGACATAGGCAGAAACCAGTGCTCCACAGGAACAGCCGCCGTGCCCATGGTATCCTGGAAGGCCGGAACGTATAGCCAGAAGAAGATCATGGCAATAGCAAAGCCAATAGCGAAGAAAAGATAAATGTTACTTGTCTTCTTGTTAAACAAAGGCGGGTGTTGGAAGATGGACAACCGGCGAGTCCGTAGCGCCATCAGGTGGAACCACTGCATAACGACAAGGGTGACAAAGTATATAGAGCTCGCCACATTTAGCTTGGAGGCGTAGTAGTCGGGGTCGATTCCTGGCAGGTCCCCAAAGGACCACCAAATAGTCGAGAACGGGATTCCCTCACGCTGGAGATACCAGTAACTCATTGTAAACGACAGAATGGTCATATACAAACCAACAGTCAGGTACTCCTGTGCTATTAGCTTCCAGTCTACAAGGCGGTCCTTTCCGGGAACACGGGGCTTGCGCAGTAGCACATCAGCCTCCGGGGCTTCGTATGCAAGCGCAACAGCAGCAGCAGCATCAGTGAACAGGCAGATGATAATCATCAGGAACGAAGACAGAATTTGGGGCATTCCAAACAAGACATTAGTCATGACTGGCCAGAACTCGCTAAAGCAACCAGCAGGCAAAAGGTATGCCACGGTTTTCTTCAGGTTGTCAAACATCATACGACCAAAGCGCAGGGCCTCGACAATAGAGCTAAAGGTATCCAGAAGAACCATGTCAGCTGCCTCCATAGCAATGTCAGAGCCAGAGCCCATGGCAATGCCGACATCTGCGGCACGCAGAGAGGGCGCATCATTAACACCGTCACCCGTCATGCCGACGATATTGCTGCGCGCCTGCAACTCGCGCACAATGCGTAGTTTCTGCTCGGGCGTGGTGCGTGCAAATACAATCTCCTGGTACTGAGCGATGCGATCCCACTGAGACTCTGTCAGGGCCATGAGCTCAGGGCCAGAGAGGACCAGAGCACGTCTAACACTGTGTTTTTCAAAGTCTCCCTCGCTATCCTTGTCACTATAATCAGCCAGGCTGATGGGATCGTGGGACAGTGAGTCCACAGTATCAACCGCGGGCGTGGTAATAATCCCACACTCAGCAGCAATAGCTTGGGCTGTCAAGGCAAAGTCACCAGTCACCATGAACAAGCGAATGCCGGCGCCACGCAATGTTTGGACAACTTCGGGGATTTCAGGGCGAGGAGGATCAACAATACCCAAAAGACCAACCAATGTGAGACCTGAAGAAGCAGTTTTTTGAATCTCGGCTTCAAAGGCAGCACTTGAAGAAGGCATAGGAAGTGAGGACCCATTGACGGTCTTGCGGGCTAGCAGCAGAACGCGGCGACCCTTGGCCGACCAAGAGTTCTTAATCTCCTCAATGCGAGCCTTGGCCTGATCATCCAAGGTACAAACCACGCCAGAAGAATTGACATACTTGGTGAGACGAGGCATCAAAACGTCTGGTGCGCCCTTTATGGTTACCAAAAAGTCATTGACCTGCCATACTCCAGCGACATCGAGAGACAGCGCAGAAAGCCCGGCGCGGCTAGCCATGCTAAAGGCACGAATCATGTACTTATTCTTGGAGTTGAAAGCTAGATCGTAGCGCATGGCCCAGTATTTGCGCATGTCGGCCACGGGAGCTAGGCCTTCAGCAAATCTCAGGATAGCCTGGTCAGTAGCGTCTCCGTGAATCAGTCTCTCACTAAGCGGCTCGTTGATTGTCGAAGCATCAAATTGGCCAGCGTTGCACAAGGATGCAATCGCCTGAAGTTGGCAAAGAGCAGTGCTAGTGGTGCCATCATCATGCTTGCCGGAAACCCATTTGCTGGCGGCATCCTGGGCTAGCATAGGCGTAGTTCCAGTGGTACATTCAACAACCTTCATCTTGTTTTGGGTCAGAGTTCCAGTCTTGTCAGAGCAAATTACCGTGACAGATCCCAAAGTCTCGACGGTCTTGAGGGACTTGCAGAGAATCTTGTTTTGGCGCATCATATTGGCACTGATAGTCATGGAAGCAGTAACAGCCACAGGGAGACCCTCTGGTACAAAGGCAACAGCAACAGAAACAAGCGAAATAATGAGGTTGGGAACATTGATCCAGTCGTGGTGTTCCTGGCGAAGCCATGAAGCCCTGTGGTAGATTGTTAGTACACGGTACACAGTAATGAGGCTAGCAAGATGAGTGAGAAACACAGAACTTACCAGACAATGATCACCAGCAGAATCATGCACAGCATGATAGAGCAAATGATGACCACAAAGTTGAAAACCTCCTTCTCGAGGGTGCTCATTCCCTCCTTTGGGGCAGAAGCCAACTTGGCAATGCGGCCAAAGACAGTGGAATCACCAGTAGACACGACAACACCGATGCAAGTACCAGCAGCACAGTGGGTACCTTGAAGACCGATGCAGAGGGTTTCAAGATAATTGGTGTCGTTAGACTCAGCTGTAGCGTTGACGGCAACGGATTCACCAGTCAAAATGGAACGGTCAAATTTGGCATCTGATGATACCTGGAGGTATCGTACATCAGCGCAAAGCTTATCACCAGCTTTAATGACCATGATGTCTCCAGGCACAACCTCCGAAGCATCAATAGAAACCTGAGTGCCATTACGAATGACCAAGCAGCTACTGGGCATCATCGTCTTAATGGAGTTCATGACTTTGGACGAAGACCAATCCTGCCACAGGTTGAAACAAGCCTGGATGATGAAGACGCCCAACAGTACAATAGCCAGAGCCAGGTTAGCCTTTTGCGGGGGTTTTCCCAGCGGCTTCCAGGCAATGAAAACCAGGATTGAGGCTACCAAGAGCACTGGACCAAAGCCCTTGAAGAAATAACCAAACACACGGCTGAACAGATCGCTTGGTGGAGGCGAGTGTGTGTTGTGGCCGTGCTTAGCTAGACGACGGGCAATCTCGTCAGAAGAGAGGCCACTAGACAGCGAGGATCTTAGGCGGCGGAGAACCTCCTCAGAGGAAAGAATGTGCCATTCCAGCTCGGCAAGATCTGCGGACGCGCAGAAGCGGGAAGTCCATGTAGTTAGCGTGAGGGAAACAAAAAAGGAATAAGCAGGTTGTGAAGGGGTGTTGTCGATAACAGCACGGGGAACACGTAAAATTACCTTCAGTTGCAGCTACATGCTTGGACTTTTTCGTGGCCGCCTCCTTAGCTTTGTACTCGTCAATGTCGATGGAGCTGTTTGTGGACGTACATGCGTTAGTTGACCAGTAGCTATCCAGCCAGAAGAAAAGTTCAAAAACAACGTATTGGTACAATGGCACACGCCGCGGGGAGTATTGCTTACATAGTGCGGTACTGGATAGGTAACTCGGCTGCAGCTACAGACATTGAGTTCCGTCGTTCTCTGATAGACGAAATAGACATTGAGCCACGCGACACGGCTCTGTTCATCGGTGGACGCGAGGGGACAGCATCCGTGGCAATAGTGATGCCTGGTGTCTTCCCAGCCTCGACATCCTGATGCTTGTCATGCCAGACAATACGGGGCGATGGATTAACCATTTCAACGATGGCAAAAGGGTATCCAAGAGTCAACGAGAACAAGAAAATGTAAGGAGTGAGCAAGGACAAAGTGAAATGGGTTAGGAGTAGAGTACTAGAAGATTAGAAGGCTGAGCTTAGGGGAGCAAGCGCAAGACGAAGATCGCCCACACGAAAGCAGCAGCAGCAGCAGCAAAAGGCGTAAGGGGATAAGCAAAGAGATGATCAGAACAGGGCAATGGACGAGAACGACTTTCAGAAGAGAAAGACTGACACCATCAGTCAGTCCGAGGGCGGGTTTTATACATTTCTTGGTTGTTAAGCCATGAACATGCATGACGGCACTATGCATATAGCTTCTGGCCATCCAACCTACTGGCTGTCCAATCCAATGGAGCAGCTTTCCAGCTAGTCAGTGAAGCCCTCCTTTGCGCTTGGGTCTATGGTTGCTGTCCCGGTCCAAGTGCAGCTAACTGAGAAGGGATTCGGACATGAGAGTTTCCTTATTTGGGGAGAGTGCCGAAACGCACCAAATAGCCCCTCCAGATCTCGAGACAAGCTATCATTTCCAAGAGGCGTAGCGGTCTTTGTCCAAATGTGCTTAGGGCGCAGATGGGAGACCCTTACTATACAGTAGGGGTGCGGCCATGCCGCTTGTAAGCCGGCTGATTAGTTGGTTGGTCAGTCAGTCAGCCAGACAGCTAGCCAGCCCAGCCCCCTTTCCATCAGTACAAGTGCCGGATCTTTTAAGCTATATGCGTGAGTACATTTGGATGTGCGAGCAGCCTATTCGGGACTAGAGTGTGCATAGTATATGGATCAGAGCTGCTAGATTAGACAGTATGAAGGTCCAGGACGAAGCAACTTAAGTGTACAAGTGTAAAAGCCAAGACGTTGCAGCGGGCGCTGGGACATCGTAGCATCAAACAAATGTAAAATAAATGCTAAAAACAATAAAAAATGATGAAATAACAGCCCGCAAACGAGGTGAGGGGAGGAGAATAAGGACAGTGTCAAGCTCATGGCAGGAATACGGCCCTTGAAAAGGGAATAGTCTTAGAGTAAATAGAGAAAAGGGATTTCCCCCCCCCCCCCCCCGGCTCCTGGAGAACATCAAAGGGTGATTCTTTCGTGTTTAAGATGCCCAGCGTTGGGATCTGGCTGTACGTAGCCTAGTCTCACGCGAGCTCTAAGTATCAGACTTGGAGCTATGAAGTCTATAACATTCTTGCTCACTCTGCTTGGACGGTCGGATGGGCGTGAGGGATAGGGGGGCAGAAGACAATATGGGCGAGCGGGCGTTCTGTAGTTGACGATATGCACGTCAGGGCATGTCATGTTCCGCTCAGGTATAGAAGAAGTACAGAGATATGCAAGTCTCCAAGTCTCCGTTTCTTAAGTAAGATACGGCGCTGTCCAGGCCCTGCAGTATGCTATGCAACGAGACTTCCTTCGCTAGCAAAGGCTAGTCGGCTGCCAACCAAGCGGGCGAGTTCCAACTCCATCATATGCTGTACATTTGCAGCATGACGACTGCTTCATTTCCCTTCCCCTCTCTTCCTCCTGTCGGTCTTGTTAATTGCAAAAATCGCTCAGCAAATTTGCTCTCTAGACGTTTCCTGGAAAAGTCTAGTTCAAATTTCACAATTATCTCCCCTTCCTTACGCAAACATGCAGCCAATACAAGTCTCCATAATAGACATATATACTTTGATCCCATGTCTCTCGCGCTACGGATCCCAAGTATCTTGCCGTAGTAATGAAGCTTCGACGGGACTCGGCAGTGACATGTTCCTCAAGTCCATAGCTTCGCTTAGAGCAAGGGCAAAGGCCAGGAAGGGCCCAGACAAGGAGCAGGGGGCGAGTGACAAAGAGCAGCAGCCTCAGGGATAAGCTGGGCTAGAAGACTAGCACAGGTGCAACAAAAGCGCGGCGACTGAGTGATATTTCACATGTTCCTAAAAGAGTGTAGTCAGAGTAAGCCAGGAATCCGATCCGCCGGCCGGTAGCAGCGAAGAAGAAAGGAAAGACATAGCTCTAGCGTTCTAGGGGTTAGCTCAGACGCAAAAGCAGCCCGCAGCACAGCCGCAATGGGGATCAGCAGACAGGCTAAACAGGAAACAAAACCCTATGTAAGAAGGGAGATGAGGCGGGGACAAGTCAGGAGGAAAAGGGCTTGCAATTTTGTCGTGGGGTTGATGCCAATAAAGGAAGCAAAATATATCCATCCAGGAATAGCAGCGCGTTGTGTTTCTGACGTCACAACCCTTGGCGATGTGATGTAATATGGCTCGCCGACGGGGTGAAAGGAGATTCTCAAACGGACAATATAAGGACAAGAACGGCGGTGATGGAACTAGGCAAAGGGAAACAATAATGCTGGTGGTGATGATAGTAGTAGCAATGCAAATTGAGAGTCACGTGATGATAACGTGGACATCAAGTATTTCTAGAGAGCTATGGAGCAAAACCCCTTTTTTTCTCAGCCTACCCGCCTCCTCCTAGTCCAGAATTTCACGTTTGCATTGCCTCAAGGCTATCAGACTAGTTAGGCCTGCGCGAAAAACTTTTACGTACTTGAATGTCTCGTCCTCATCTTGGTCTGTTTCTAAGCCCTAACTAACCCTATTGAACACGATCGAGTCCTCACAGAATTAGGCCGAAACTTCGTTGGCTCAGGTAGAGAGAGAGTGCAAGCTATCCATGCATTTTCTTCCAGGGTTTCAGTAGATGGTCTTTCTAGCCCTGTAAGCTCTAGTGCATATCCATCCTGCCAAACAATAGACTAGCGTCTTAAGTTTCTTACTACCCTTGAACCTGTTCTCACAAAAGTTCAGCCTCGATGACCCCCCCCCGCTCCTGAGATTCACAAGACTCTCTCGCTTTTTGCTCAATGTACGTGCTTATTTAGTTGATACTTGATAGGCTGTTGAGGGTGGCTTCTGTATCACAGTATGGTAATGTGTGGGGGTTACACGATTATAGCAACGCAGGCCTCAGAAGTGCCTCAGAAGTGAACAAAATGCTGTGACTAGAGTCTCTTGTCCACCTGTTATCTGTTTCGCGTCTTTCGTTTGCTCAGCTCTGCATGAGCTTTACGTGCTTCTCCCGAAGTATCCTTTCTCATACGCCCCCAGTATGCAGCATACATGCTGTTATAATGTCACTTCATTTGCATCTGAAAGCGCCCTCACGTACGCATAGTGAGTTTAGGGACTATCTGTATCCGATACATGGCACGTTCTCTGTCCTATTCTCTTCTCCTCTCTTACCTTGCCCTCTTTCTGTCCAATACCTCGCTCCTCGCCACTCCATGTCCGCCTGTATTCCCTTTCTGTTCTTCTAAACATCAACTAGAACACCCGAGCCACCCATCTCTTTCTTTGCCAACTGCACTACATCCTCCCACGCCTGGGCGCGTGTTCTCGTCTTCGCGAACAGCTCTTCGACATCAAATCCCAACCTCATCAACGCATGCTCGCTGCCCCACTCGCCTGCACACATGAAGCCAACCGGGATCTTGCCTAGCGTATGCTCGTCCGCAATGCGGCCGGCACCAACCTCCCCCTCGGGCACGACGTAGCCAGCTGGTAGCGAGATTGCTGGTAGCCCACAAAAGTTAGCGAGCCATGTGTACTGCATAGATACGAGGGTGGTATCGCCGTCGTTAAGGCCGTGCTTAAGCTCGGCCTCAGAGCGGATAGGCCAGCCAGAACAGCCAGTCACAGGAGATGCGATCATCAGCCCAGGGTGCTTTTTCCACAGGTGAGCTAGGTGTTGCATTAGTAGGCCGCGCAGCTTCTGGGCCATCAGGTAGTCGACTGCGCTGGATGTACGGCCAAGGGCAAGCAGGATGCGGTTGGGTGCGCTGAGATTCTGGTACTCAGGTAGCAGCGTGGCGGCATCAGTGAGTACAGTCAAGGCATGGGCGATCTGGCCATCAGTGGCGTAGGGAATACGGATGGGCACGACGGTATAGCCCTTTTCAGCTACCAGGCGGGCAACCATGGTATCGCACAGCTGCTTGTTTGCCGGGTCAGCCAAGGAATTCCAAGTCTCGTCAATACCAATGAGCTTGGCATCAGGAATGGCGGGCGACATGGTAAAGCGGGCCATGGGCGAAAAGGACGAATCGGGGTGTGGAACGCAGACGGTCTCAAACATGGCGACTAGCGATGCCATGTCCGATGCAATGGGTCCGTTGACGGCACAGGTGATGGCATGGTTGGGGCCGGGGCGGAAGGACAGCCGGTTGTGGCTGGGCTTGAGGCCGTAGACGCCACAGAAGGATGAGGGAATACGGATGCTACCACCGCCATCGCTGCCAAGGGCCATGGGCACCAGACCAGCTGCAACGACGTAAGCACTTCCCGAAGATGAGCCACCAGTGTAGTACGAAGAATTGTAGGGGTTACGTGGGGTTCCGTAGTGGGGGTTGTTTCCAGTGGTATCTGCAACATGTTAGCTGTATGGTCTTTTTCTTTTCTTCCCTTTGAGTGAGTGCTGGATGCATGCTTGCTCGTCTTACCTAGTCCAAACTCGTGCATCGACGTCTTCCCCAAAATAACAGCGCCGGACTCTTGCAGTTTCAAGGCACACCAGCTGACGGCGGGCACACCAGATTCAGGAGGCGAAGTGTAGTCATTGGGCGAGCCTAGACACGTAGTGTAACCTTCTAGATCATACTCGTCCTTGACAGCCGTGGGCACTCCGTCTAATGGGCCTAGCGGGCAACCACTGCGATAGCGCTGAGTTGATGCCTCAGCGGCAGCTAAAACACGATCAACCTGCGAGTCGAACCACGCAAGACTATGGGGGCCCTGTGGGGTTGTGTCGCGGCGGATCAGTGGCAGAAGAGCCATGGCGACAGCGGTCGGCGTGATCTCGCCGGCTAAATACATGCGGTGAAAGTCGCTGGCAGAGTAGTAGCCAGACTTGACGCGAGGTAGAATCTCGTTTTCTAACGGCGTAGCAGCACCCTTGGCGACTTCTTCGCTTTCGAGGGGAACCACGGTAGGCTCATAGCGCGGTTCGTAGTCGAGAAGGGTCTCATCAAGCTTGCTGAGGCGATTGAAGCCAGTATTGTTCCATATATGGCGGCGCAGAACACCAAGCCATTCCATTCTAGCAGAGAGAAGTCAGTGGAAGCCACGAGTCATTGCATCATTTCCAATGGGTAAGGATAAGGACTCACAGCTTAGCTGAGATGAGCAGGACTATGCCGACGAGTACGGGGTTTTTCTTGACTTGGGCGACGGGCGGAACATAGCGCGTTCTATGTAGATGTACAGAAGCATGTGATTTTAGCGGTCAGTCAAAGATATACACACACAAACACACACACACACACACACACAACATCTCCACGGCGTGGACGATGGTATCAGTCAAGGACGAGGAAGGCCTACACTTCAAGAGGCTCAGGGTAGTTGATGAAGCGCTTGCGCATAGGTTCACGGAGGGGCTGCATGGCGAGAGAGTTGGGCCAGAGCCATGAGATTGAGGAAACAAGAAAGGATCTGGCAGGATGGAAAAAGAGCAGAACTAGACGGCTATTTGGGGTTGGGGAAGAGAAGATTAAGAAACACCTCGTGCAAGATCGCTGCTTTTGGGATGTGTCTACGGGAGGGTCGGGGCTGAAGCCTAGCGAGCGGCCCGAATAGGCAGCCAAACCCAGTAAAAGCTGGTAGAAACAGGGCTAGTAGCAGTAGTAGTAGCGGTGGTGGTGGTAGTGATTAGTGGATGATTCTAGGTGATGATGGAGGGGAGGGGCAGGTCTACAGTAGTAGTTTCAGGCTGTACAACACCAGTCGTTGGTGGATGGAAGCATTCGTATTGCAAACAGAGGCGGAAAAATACATGGGAGCAAACGGACAGGGCAATCAAAGCCAGAATGGAGAGCCGCAATTGAAAGGACAAAGAAGAAGAGAGAGAGTACGAAAAGATAGAGAGGGGGCCAGCAGCATTCCAAGCTTGGATGTACGAAGGACCTGGCTGGCCCTTAATGGCTGGCTGCCAAGTGGCCCAGGCTCTCCTCTCCTCTCCATAGCTAGGCCGCTTGGACGAAGACAGTGGGTGGTCCCCTGTATTTACAGCGCTAGAGAGCAGGGAGGGCAAACATCGAAGACCGAAGAAAAAGCAGATGAAAACAGAACAAGAAACAGGGTAAGATGGATGGAAATGGGTATAAACGAAAATAATGGACAGATATATAGAAGAAGAAAAAGAAAACCAGAAACAGCAGAAACAGCAGAAACAACCGTATTGCCATGGACGGAGCAAGCATGAACGAGTATGAGCATCATCAGGCTTGCTCTGTGTGGGTTTAGCCACCCTCATGGCACCGCCCCCCAAGCATTTGCGCCTACAAAAGGTGCTGACTAGCTAGCTGGTACATACGCTACAGTAATGTCAGTATCCAAAAGTATCCGGCCCACCCCACATTTTTGTCCCAGCCACCTACATTTCGAAGAACCTCTACATTATCTTTAACTTTGAATAGCACAACGCAGGCTTATTGTATAGCAAATTTGTTAGTATATATTGAAAGATAGGTAGATATACTTAATATTTTGTATACCATCCCCGTGCCTTCTTTACTGCTGCAAGCCGACGAGGCATTGATGCAATGACACGGTCAATATCGTCTTGATCGATCTTCCACCACACCTCTTGTAGAATTCGCTTGAATTTTACAATATCTAGACGGTTTCTGCGTAATTCCCATATATCAGGATAAAGCTGCTTAATTTTACGTTTTAAAAGAGCCCAGACATGCTCTATTGGGTTAAGATCTGGGCTGTGGGCAGGCCAACCTTCAAGGAGCTCAATTCCATGATTTAGTAGAAATTCAAGTGTTGATTCTGACTTGTGTATCTTGGCGTTATCCTATTGAAATACCCTCGTACCATCATATATTGGCAATAGACCTTTAGATAGGGCTCTCTGGTATGACCAGGAAGTGTAGCCTCCTTTCTGTGACTCTTGGTGATCCCGTTCCATGATAATAAGGTCGGTCCGTCCACCATACCAGACACCTGCCCATACCATGATGGATATATTGGCTTTAACATGGTTAACAAGGTTAACAAAACCTCTATTCCACTTCTGCGAAGGCAGTCGAAATACCAAAGCAGTTGGACTGCTTGTATTGTTTTGGCAGGACGACTCATCAGTAAAGATAGTCTAGGAAGAAGGTTAGCAAGATACTAGCAAAAAGAGCACAAGAAAGAATGCCACTTACTCGCGACAATTCGTCAATATTTTCCAACCCCCCCCCCCCCCCAACATGCAAAATGATACCTATCCTTTGCCAATTCTGATGATATAGGTATTCTCTTCTTTGCTGCCCATTTGCGTTACTTTTGCTCACGAAGGGCTCGGCGGATAGTTGAGCAGGAAGGTCGGTTATCTAGGGCCTTCTTGAGCTCCTGGGTTGTAATCTGAGGGTCTCGCTTTGCTAACTGGACTAAATACCGTTTCTCTGGACGTGTAAGAGCCTTTGGCCGGCCAGATCTGGCGCCGGATTCAAACGTTTGTAGAGTATTGAAGCGTTGAAGTGTATTTTGTATAATAGATCGAGACACGCCAAACGCGTTAGCAACGGTGCGTTGACTAGCCCCAGCTGCTATTGCACCACAAATTGCAGCACGCGCACAGGGGCTAAGTTCCTGACGTTTGTTGCGGTCGGCCGTTAAAATGCGACCAATTTCTTCCAAATTGAACATAATTTGATAGTATTATTGAAGGTTGAAGGTTGAAGGTTGAAGGTTGAAGAAGTGTTGCGATGTGCGACTTTTCGCGCCAAGTAGGTGGGAGTAGACCGGATACTTTTGGGCCATAACTGTAGTAACTTTCGCCTCGTCCGTCTGGCTGACTTGTGCCCTGTTGCCCCTTACATAGGAAAAGGACGAAAGAAGACACCAATCTTTTGATGGCTGTAAAGTCCTCCCGAGCCTTCTTACATGGCACCCAGCAACTACCACGTCTACAAGCCCCTGTATTATTAGCTACATGTAGGCCCTACAGCGCTCTGCCACAGTACGTGGCAGTTCCCAGGTGGCTAAGCAGATTTGAGTTTGACTTTGAGACAGACTGCGACACACAACAGCAGCACACTGATAGCCCCTGGCTTCTTGCCTTTACGCGGGGCCAGTTGTAGGAGCTGAATGCATGCTACTCACTCAGCAACCATGGTCCTTTTGTGTCTTTTGTTTCTCTCTGCATCTTGGGGTCACAGGCTGCAGGCCGCAGACCGCAGGCCGCAGGCCGCAATCTGCAGCTGAGCTAGCGGCCTGTGCTGTTACAGGATGAGCGAAAGGAAGAGTGAAAGAATAAAAAAAACAAGCGAGAGGGGGAGAGGAAAATGGAGAGAGAAAGATAGGGACTGCGGTAAAACGGGACAAAGAGAGAGAAACGCCCGTAGAGAGAGAGGCGAGCGAATGACAAAAACCAAAAAGGCGTCTACCATGCTAAGAGCCAAATTACTAAGCACGCACGCACTGTGACATAAGGCAGGAGTCTAAGACACAAATACCCTGCATAGGCTTAGTTTGGTGTCTTGCTTACTCTCTGCATCTGCAATCTGCAGCCCCACTTCGGCCCCCACTTCAGCCCCATTTCCCCGTTATGGTTATTTGCTGTCCAGCTCTGCTTATACACACATTGCTTATACAGCCCCGCACTCCTTCCTGCCCCTCTCATTGGCCCAACTAGGTCTCACTTTTGCATCGGCTATTTGGTGGCAATTAGCCAGTAGAGCAGTTACTTTATCTTCGTTGTTTTGATGCAACTCTTCACCTCCTATTTTTTTTTCTTTTCGATACGCCGGTGGCCTATAAAAAACATGACATTCTAGACTCTTAGCATGAGCCATTCCGTTATCTGTTAAACTGTGAAATACCAAGACGTCTAGCTTTACTTATTTTATTTATCCTCTACCTCCCAAGCCTCCCCATTCATCATCTACGGTTCACACTGAAATCACAATCCTCTGTTCTTTATCTCTGCCTCATCCTGTGCACCTAGTGTCACCCCTTTGTTTATTCCTTTACTAGTACCACTATTACCATCATGGCAACACTATCAGCTAACTATATGGCCCTACTCGCATCGTTGTTGATGACAACCGATCTTGAAACTACTGCTCTTGAATTGTTTGATGGCCATAATTCCCAACCCTCATTCACATCCTCATCTGCCGACTCTGACACCGTACCGGAAGAAGGCCCTGCCCTTGAGCGTGCTATCTTGGAAACAGTCGGCTACCGCCGTTTAGACTATCGCCTCGACACGCTCAATCCAGCTAATCAGGTCGCCACAGATTTAATCCCCAGCAACACCACTATTACCTCGGGTCCTGCTAAAGTCAGCCAGGACGATCAGCTCGCTAATCTGCCGCCCGAGCTGCTCTACAATGTCCTGAAATACACTGACATAGCCTCCGTCTTTACCCTACGCCACACGAGCCGGTACCTCCGAAACACCGTTGCAGCTGACCATATCTACCAGAAGCTGCAGACCCACTGCCCCCAAATCTACCGCAGTCTTTTGCGGAACAAGCAGGCCAAGCACATCGCCATGGGCCAGCTGTATGAGGAGCTGTGCACTGAGAACTGTCGTTTCTGTGGGAACTTTGGCGGGTTTTTCAACGTGCTCTACCTCAAGCGTACATGCTCCAACTGCATCCACATAAACCCCAAGCTGCGTGTGGACTCCGAAGAGCTTCTAAAATCAGTGCATGACATGTCTGCCTCTGATCTCCAAGCTCTGCCTTCCATGCTTGTCTATACCATTGCAGATACCGACCCGCCAACTTTTGCCAAGACAAAAGTATTTGCCACAGCTAGCTTAGAGCTCCCGAATCTCGCGAATAGCAGTGCGCGTAGCAACAAACAACAGAGTGATGACATATCAGCCCGTGATGCCGTGACATGCCCGATGCCCTTTTGCGACGCTGAGTCGGAAACCCTGAGCTTGGGAGTCAACTGTGCTGGCTGCAAGTCTGAAATGATGCATGCCGCCGGAACATATACAATCGGCCAAAACCGCTTCGCGAAAATCAACAAGGTCTACTCGAACAAGGCGTTCCTTGAGCATTACCGCACATGCGAAGCTGCACAGAATCTGTTCAAAGAGAAATATCAAAGAAGGGCGAGGGCAAAAGTTGCTCAACAGCTGCCCGCTCCAGAACAGCCTACGGATAGCGTGGAAAGCTAGCCAACAGGTTAGGTCAAAGGAGCTAGGTCCGGAACTAAAACATGCTTGGAGGGGGGGGGGGGGGTGGTCTGGTCTGATATTGGAGCTGGCGTTAGCGTTGCACGGGACGGCCCCACTTTTATCATCAAGCCTGGCGGCTAACAGTAGCTAGCGTAGTATGCTTATCACGTGTTAATAAACTGTGCATTTTTCAGCGAGCCAATCACAACAGAGTATCTCTAACTAACGGCCTAGCCTGCATCCCACTTTTTCTTTGCCTTTGAACACAAGGCTGAATGAAGTTTCTTTTTCATTTTGTTTTTCCTTTGATGTGTCTTCTTTCAGTTACATGCATAATTATTCCTTTTGCCCTCACTATTTGGAGCTACGCTTTCTTATTCCAAAAAAGACATTCATTCCTTTGAGTTTGAAAGAAACTCTTTCATTATCCTGGCCCCGCAACATTCCTCCTTTTCTCCTCTTTATTTGCGTCACCGTGTTTGTGTTTGTCTTTGTTGCTTTGCGGCGTTCCGTTTATTTTATGCTATTTAATATTTTTTTGATTGATTAACCCTATTTGTATTTCTAGGGTTTTCCCAAATACTCTTCAACGCTGATTGGTTTCACTAGGCATCTGCCTCTTTCTTTATACTCATTTACTGATGTTTCTTGCTCTAATGTGACAGACATCAATATCTGGTCAACACTTAAAAGATCGTCTCTCCGCCCGTTCCTGTCTCATTCACATTTCCTTCTTTGCCCATCAGTTCCTACCCTGGCTCTTCTCCTTCAGGTCCTGACATCCACACCAAGCTTCTCGTCTCCCTTCTCCCTTCTCGCTTCTCGCTTCTCGCTTCCTGCTACCACCACCACCACCACCACCACCAACACCAAAGCTGTGCTTATCCTGTACTGTACTTTGTTGTATTGTGCTGTACTGCGCTTGCTTGCTTGCTTGCGCTGAGCTGTGCTTCGGGCTGTCTTTGTCCCCAACCCTCTTGCCTCTCCCTTTTCAGAATGACACTCGCTGCGTCTCAACTCTCCTCTCACTTCTCCGTGCCCACATCCATCCAGCCTGAAAAGCGGCTTTTCTCCATCTTC
The DNA here is from genome assembly GCA_002742255.2 of Ceratocystis albifundus. Taxonomy (NCBI): domain Eukaryota; kingdom Fungi; phylum Ascomycota; class Sordariomycetes; order Microascales; family Ceratocystidaceae; genus Ceratocystis; species Ceratocystis albifundus. The sequence goes on along the minus strand of MAOA02000029.1, from coordinate 842,057 downwards.
TCCTCCCTACCAGAATCAGTATCCCTGTCCTATCCTCCTCCCAATGTCTGACTCTCATAAGAGAAAGTTGTCACTTCTAGTTGTAAGTAACGCTCACAGTCGCCAGCAAGCCTCCCCTGTCCCCTCCTTCCCCTCTACCCTCGCGATTGCTCACATCTGCTCACACGCCATTAGGACGAGTTCCGCTCGCTCATTGACGAGGCTCTGATTGTCTCTATTGCTAGCGACTTTGATCTCCAGAAGCCTAAGCAGTTCCAAAAGGCAAAGCACACGCTGCTAGAAATATCCCAGAATGTCGATCTGGAGGAAGCCTCGGGATTCAGCCCAGATGCCTTTGGCTCCGCCAATTTCCTAGACAATGTCGATACTGCATCCCAAACCATGTCTCATCCTAGCCGTTACAAGAGTCTCGGCGAGTCTACTCTTACGTCTAGCCCTAGTAGCAGCTCCGACTCTGAATTTGGGGATGCCCAGGCTCTTGCGAGTGTCTTCCCCTCCATTGACCCTAAGGCTATCTCTCACATTCTACTTAAGTGTGGGGGTAATCCTGACCAAGCCATTGACGAGCTCATTCGCTACGAGGAACGTGGCGAAAAATACGCTTTGCCAAGAGCCATTGATGATTTCTTTCAGCCAGAAGATGGCCATATCTCGCCTAGGCGCAATAAAAACAAAAAGAAGACGAATCCCTCATTGCCCAAGTCAGAGGCTGAACGCCTCGATGATATCATGCATTTGTCTGGTCTTTTAGACTGCCCTGTTGAAGAACTTGACCAACTCTACAATGATAACCAACAGTCACAGGCACTCACGCTCATCTCCATCCTGGAGACCTCTAAAGACCTGGGAATCGAGGCCAAAGACCCTGGTCGTCTAGAGATGGCTAAAGCCTTTGAACAAGAGTACAAGCACATCCCTCCAGAGTACTTCCCCGTCTTACTTCAAGTCTGCTCGCCCCATATTTCTGATAGCCCTAAGCAGCTCCTGACCCTCTTAAACAAGCATTACCAAAAGTTAAAGGCGCAGAAGCATAAGCACAAGCAGAAGCTTAATATTAGCTACACTCTAGCTCCCAAGGAAGTTCCTGAAATCATTGAACAGCCAACCAATTCATTGCTTCACACCAAGCGAGGAGCCCCAAGTGCCCGGTTTCTCTCGACCTGGAACGAGCCTACGGCCTCCATTGATTCCTGTGCACCTACTACTTACCAAGAGGCTAAGAGATTGTGCAATGAACTACATGAAAAGCGCATACAAGCGCTGCGGGATGCTTTCAAGTTAGCCCGACGCTCCAAGGGCCAACCGCTTCTCCGCTCCGGCATTGTGGTCTATCTAGAACGCGCCAAGTCTTATGAAGCACCCGAGACTGCTGCCTTGTCGCGTGCGTCTGACCTGCTTGTGAACAAAGGTCGCACCCAGTACAAAATCGATTTGCATGGCGTCACGGTCGACAATGCCGTGCGCATCGCAGTTGAAGAGACACGGAAGTGGTGGCAGCATGAGCAGACGCGCACCCACCTCACGCGTGACCCTTCTCGGGGCTTCACCATCGTCACTGGAAAGGGACTGCACTCTGTCGGGGGACAGTCTCGCATCCGCGGACCGGTTATTTCGGCTCTACAGGCCGATGGCTGGACCGTGACGCCTGAAGCAGGAATGTGCACGGTGATTGGACGTAAGCGGTGAACCAAGTCTAGCCCGGTCTCGATTAGGCTATGCTCAACTGACCATTTGCTATAGGAAACAAGGTATTTAGTAAGATTTATTTAGAAATGACCATGAATATGAACATGCCAGTACGGCAGAGATTTAGCTTGTATTTATTAGATTTCCAAGTCTAGACAATGTATAATGATTTAAAGCCGGCTTAGATGTCCACGCCCCGCCCGCCTGTCCGTCGGCCTGCTCCTCTTGTCTATTACCAGTTAGCCCTAGAATCCCGAACCCTCTCTCTCTCTCTCCTTTCTCTCTAGATTTATTTGTACTACTGGTTTACTCCAAGCATCCACCGTCAATATGTCCCCCATGTATCCACAAACCCCAGCAGAGTTGTCATCAACATTATAACTCCAATGGTTGTGTCGCTGACCTGCACCCACATCAACTCGCTCGCTGGAACCAGCATATCTAATGCATCAGCAACAACTCGGCGCTGAAGTTTGTGCATGGCACTTTTGCGAGCTGCGGTAGCAGCAGCAGCAGCCTGTTTGCGGCGCTGAGCAGGGGAAAGCGCAGACTTTTGTTTACTCCTCGTCTTCTCCCTCTTTGCCTTCTCACCTCCTCCCTTTTCCTTGGCCTCCTCGCGATCATTCTCTTTCTCATCTTTTTCGCGCTTTTCTTCCTCATGCTCGTCCATATCGCCGAAGCTATCGACCGCGTTCACTGCGCCATATGCACACAGAGTAAACATGCGCACCAACGTTGCTAGCAAGCTGCAGACCAGCGCGGCAATCCACATGCGCATGGCCTCGCGATTCAGCTGCTCGTCACGCGCAGTTGACCATACCGGGATTCCCGCCAGATCCAATACCGTAATGCTCTCGAGCAGCCCATGAATGCAGAAAAAGGAGCCGCGCAACGCGTCAAGTAAAGCTTCGGGCGAGCCGATCTTCCGAGAGGAGGCCTTCCAAGGCCCGACAGCGGCATCTGCAGCTTTAGTTCTGTCGTCTGGCCTGACCGCTTCCCGTGCGGCGCGGAACGCGTGGCCAAACGCGAATAACCGCATGAACCGCCTCGTCACATTCAGTGATGCCTTGGCATTCTGTAGCTGACTGGGGCTCAACTCCTGTGGCACTATAGCTGTAACAGCAGTAGTAATTACCGGTGTAGTAGTAGCAAGATGAAGCAGAGCCTGAAGACCACGGAAGAGTCGCTCTAGGCCGCCTATATGAAGGATGGTTAGTCACTAATTGGGTGTTTGGAAAGGGGGGGGGGGGGGAGTTCATTGTGTGATGTTGGAAGAGGGGGTGGGAGGGAACATACTCAAGTCGTTTCCGAGAGCAAAGAGTTTCTCGGTCGTAGAAGACATTGTACGCTGATTGTATGGTAGTGCTTTGTATGTAGGGATTAGTTTATATTGGGTTTGATGTACAGTTGGAAGCTCTGACTGGTAAAAGGAAGCTTGGGCCGATCTTTCAGCCATGGTACAAGTGGTTAATTAAACCGTTAATCAAACCAGACAATATCAAACCCTAATAAGATATACTTACACTAACCCTATATGCGGCTACATACTTGCAGATCACGATAGCCTACATCTGCCTGCATTCTTTCTTAGCAGCAACTGTTTATTCTACCTATGCTTATGCTTATGACTTTAAAACTAGTTCAATATCTGCTGCTCCTCTCTTCACGCCCCGTTCACGTTCTCTGAACCGCCGGCGTTTCCTCTTGCCTGTCAACTACGTATAGCGCTACACGGCGCTTCGTGTTTCTGTTTACTGGTTCTGTATCTGTTGGTGCTTTGCTGTTACAGCCTGCCTGCTGCTTTGCTCATACTAGAAAACGAGTCCTAGTTCCTCTTGATGAAGAGAGAAAAAAAAAAAGAGAAAAGAGGGAGGCGGGTACTTGGATGAAAAAAAAAAAAAAAGAGAATATCTCTCCGAGACGAGTCTCCGGGCATAATGTAGTTATGCTCAAAGTATCTACTGTCCGGGCGAAATCATGCGGCCCTTGGCACGCGAATCATGCGTCCAGCCACCGGCGAAGGCCTCGCCACCAGTCTCAGCGGCAAATGACTGCATGCGCTTCTCCAGCTCGGGGCGGAAATGACGAATGAGACCTTGTATGGGCCAAGCAAAGGCCTCGCCCAAAGCTGTAAAACATGTTAGAATCATCATCTTCATTTACGCAAGCAAGTAAAAAACACCCGTTTCTGACGTACCGCAAATACTGTGGCCTTCGACCTGTTTTGTTAGCTCCTGTAGCATGTCAATCTCCCGTTCGCGGCCCTTGCCATCGACAAAGCGCTTCATGATCTGATCTGTCCACGCCGACCCCTCACGGCACGGCGTGCACTGACCGCACGACTCGTGGTGATAGAAATGCGATAGACGTGCAATCATACGCACAATATCTGCGCTCTTGTCCATTACAATAACCGCCGCTGTGCCTAGACCAGACTGGGCATCCTTGAGGGCATCAAAGTCCATGATCACACTGTCGCACATGTGCTTTGGCAGCACGGGTGTGGATGAACCACCAGGGATGACACCCAAAAGATTGTCCCAGCCGCCACGCACACCACCACAGTGCTTGTCAATCAACTCACGTAGGGGAATCGACATTTCCTCCTCGACAGTCACGGGGTTGTTGACATGGCCCGAAATAGCGTAAAGCTTAGTTCCCGAGTTGCGTTCGCGGCCAAAGGAGTTGAACCAGCTGGCTCCGCGGCGTAGGATGGTTGGTGCAACGGCTACGGTCTCAACGTTGGTGACAGTTGATGGACAGCCAAACAGACCAACAGCCGCGGGGAACGGCGGCTTGAGACGCGGCTTGCCGGGCTTGCCCTCGATAGACTCAATTAACGACGTCTCTTCACCACACACGTATGCACCCGCACCGCGGTGAATGTAAATGTCAAAGTCAAATCCAGAGCCACATGCGTTTTTTCCAATGAGACCCTCCTTGTAAGCCTCGTTGATAGCGTTTTGCAGCACAGTTGCTTCCTCGATAAACTCGCCACGGATGTAGATGTACGCAGCTGTGGCGTTCATGGCACGGCCAGCCACAAGACAGCCTTCGACAAGCTTGTGAGGGTCCTTGCGCATGATTTCGCGGTCTTTGCAGGTTCCAGGCTCACCCTCATCGGCATTGACAACAAGGTAACGGGGCCGCTTGTCCTTTTCCCACCCGGCAAAATTCATAAATGACTGTATGTGAAAGCACGTGCAGCGTTAGCAAGTCCGTACATTGCACGAATATTGTAGACCCGGATTAGATCACATTCTACATACCCATTTCATGCCTGAAGGGAAGCCAGCACCGCCACGACCACGCAGCCCAGACGCTTTCATTTCGTTGATAATCCAGTCGTGGCCCTTGAGAATAATCTCTTTGGTCTTGTGCCAGTCGCCCATCTTGCGGGCACTAGCCAGGTTGGGCGGGAATCGGCCATACAGATTCTGGAAGATGCGGTCCTGATCCTTAAGCCCGCCATAGCGCTGAACGGGCGGAGCGTCCTGCACAGAAGCGAATCTGCGGGTGGAACCGGCGGCCTGTACTGCACGGGAAAGACCGAGCTTTCCTTGCACGGCACGGGGAGTAGCAAGCATCTTTATCGGAGATCGGACCGGATGGGACACGGCTGGCGATTGACTAGTGAGACGTTGCTAAATAAAAGGTTGCAAAAGCACCCGGAAGAATCGGAATCGGACGAAGTGTCGGGAGGGGGTTCGAGACAGCGAAACGTTAGATAACGAGAGACAATTAAAGTGCGTTTGGGACCGCGTTCACTAAGCCCTAGAAAATAGTGGCCTTTTACAATTCAGTAAGCCGCTGAAAAAAAAGAAAAAAAAGGGCAATCAAACGCGAGGTGCTATTAACTTTGGACTTGCACCAGGTGGCTTCAGCGTTGGCTCAGTCTTTATTCACTGCCAATCTCTGGCTTGTTGATCATGAGTTTGGTCTTTTGCTTCTAGCTAGTCCGCCAAGAATGAAGGGCCAAAAAAGGTGGTGAAGCCAAAGCCCAGTCAAAAGGCAAATCCACTTTCCAGCTCACATGATTGGCCAATTGGGTCATGAGCCTGGTCAAAGTTGGATGCTAAGGAGTACCTCTCTACCCACCAAAAGCTGACTTGATCCTTGTGTACCTCGTTATCTCCACTTTGCCCGAGGCTCTCCGCAAAACCCTGCCCAGTTAGCTTTGCTCCTTTGTGTGGGCCTGCAGTTTAAATCTACGCTAGAAACTTCAGCCTTGCGCTGAGCTTTCTCAGCCTTGCCCCTCCGTCATCCCTCCCCTCCTCCAAACAAGCTGCATCAAACGGCTTGAAGCCAACTTCGTAAAGCACCATCCTAAAACCCGCACACGTCTCAATGTCCAAACGTCACTCTATTGTACCACCAGCCGGCCGCGATGGGCCTAGGCCGCCTACCAAGCTCTCGTCGAGTCTGATCATAGCCGATACTGCGATTCTCGTTGGTACGCACAACATCGTCATCATGTCCGAGTCAGTTGTGCATCCGCGCTGCCGCCTTGATTCAACCAGTGGCGGTGTTCTCATCGGCTCGCGTTGCATAATTCAAGAGCGCGTGCATATTGGCGCTCGGTCTCATGGCGTTCAACATGCGTCTGACGGTAACGTGACGATTGGCGATTACGTCACTATTGAGGCTACTGCTGTCATTGAGACGGGCGATACGCAGATTGGCGAGGGGAGTGTGATCGGCATTGGTGCGAGGATTGGCGGGGGCGCGTCTATTGGCAAGGTGAGTTAACAGAAGGGCAGTCGCAGGACGACAAGCTTCGTTGGTGAGACCCTTCGCCGCGGCCTCATTGAAAACGCCCCAGCATTAGCCGTCCGTATTAACCAACACCCTTCAACCACCCCTTTCTCACAGAACTGCACCATTGCTCCTCACGTACTCATACCTCCCGGCGCTGAAATACCCGCCTCGACGGTCGTCTACGGTAACAACCTGAAAATGCGTCGCGACCAGCGGGACATCGTCGAGCTTAAGCGCAAGGCCCAAATACGGCAGATTGATGTGCTGCGCAAGATGATTGCGAGTAACCCTACAAAGTTCCAGTAACCTAACTGTCTTTTTGTGGCATGTCTACTTAAATCGGCGTAGAAGAAAAGAAATGCGGAGGTGAGCGGACAACTGTTTGCCGCTGTCTCATGCCTCCGAGACGAATGATACCCATCCTATTCTTGTTAGTTAAGACAGTGTGATTTGTGCATATTCATAGGACACCAAATCAAAAGAAGTGCATTAAGAACATGCTTAGAAATGAACAGAAAATTAATACTGCATCTCGCATCTAAAGCTCGAAAACAAACCCCCCCCCCTCTAGAATCTCTCTCTTGCAACTTCATTAACCAGCCAACCTGCACCTAGTTCTTTGCCAGGCCGCCAGCCCTTTCTGCCCCAAAAGAAAGAAAAAGAAAGAAAAAATCATGATTGGATTTTAACAGTTTCATTCAAGCGAAGTATGTTTTCCACAAAACACCCTCCAAGTCTTCTAGCTGCTCTGGAGTGAACGACTATAACGTAAATCAAAGTTGTTAGCGTCTTTCATCTCACTTTACGGGACAGTATTATTATGCTGCAGCATATTCTTACCTTTTGATCAACTGTCCAACTGTCCTGTCGTGTCTTCTTGAAGTCCGACAAAATGCTCTTCGTGGTTTTGCCTACAACACCCGCGTCGTTCGCGGCCCTAGTAGCCAAATGCGCCAAAACTTCAGGCATCCAAACAGGCGGTGGCGATGCATACGGGAAGGCCTCAACAAGAGCACCCAACCCCAATACCGAAGCATGGCGACGAATAATTTGCTGACTGGAATTTGCCGGCGTCTCGGTACCTGGTGCCTTCTTCTTGGGCATTGGATTCTTCCGGAGGTTGTCTTGGTAACGTTTCTTCAATATCACAACTAGAGGATCACGGATGCGCCGTGGAGAGCAACGGATCATGCCGGCTAACGTAGATGAGGCGCACTGGCGAACTTCCAATTGCGGATCCTCTAGCATATTGCTAATAGCATCAAATATGCGATTGCGCTGCTTGCTGTGGATCAAGAAGATGCGACGGAAGTAGAAGACTTGGATATTGAGGATAGCCCGCAGTCTTTGGTGCCAGCTAGTAGCTCCAGTACTAATGCGTATTAATGCCTCTATAAATTCAACATCCTGCCCGTCGCGGAATGGAACATTGGGCAGCTGGCGATACACATAAGAAGACGTCTTCATAAGCTCGGGATCTTCCTTGACGTCCAGCATGTGAAGAAATTGGTCTAAGAACAGCTCTGAAAAGTAAGGGATCAGCATGGTGCAAGACTGACTCGACAGGATTCCCTCCATCCATGTGAGGACAGTCTTGGAGCCAGATGTATAGGAAGACTGTGTTTGTTGACCGGGGGCTCGCTCTTTGCGCCATTTCTCCAAACGAGTAAAGACGGATGTAATCATGGAAGTAAACTTTTCACTCGGATCATATGGACGAACACCTAGTGAAGAAGTCGCTTTGTTGGCTTCCAACAAACTAACTACATCCTTGTATGACTCGTGGTAGCGCGTCTTGGAAATTGCTGCCAGAACACGACCCATAGCTTCACGGACGGTTTTATATGGATGGTCTAGATGTGCGACAAAGTCTTCTGTAATGGCAGCATCCTCACGGAAGTGCCAGCCAGCAGAAGCGACAAGAATCTCTAACAGACGAATCTTGGAAGCCTCTTTGAAAGCAGCATTAGATGATAAATCAAGCCGGAAAGAAGTAAGAGCTTTGAAGATTTCGTGAGCACGGCGAGGATCCTTGCTATCAATAATAAGATGTACGCAGCTGGTCCAGTACGACAGATTCTCTGGCGTCAAATCCTCATCAAGGATTTTAAGTAGCATAGGGGAGGCAAACGTCCAGACCTTGTTGCGAAATTCTTCCGGATCATCAGCAGAGCCAGACAGCAAAGCTGCCAGAATCTCAGAAGTAGCTCTATGCTGATTGCGATCACTTCCATCTTCATAGACCTCTGCTATAAGCTTAATGACATCATCCATCTTAACAACAGTACGCCCATAGTACATCAAATCAAAGACGTGCATCAAGAGATACGTATTGCTGAGGCGGAAGCGATCTGAGTTCTGGTCTCGGGGTTCCTGCTTCATGTAATTGAAGCACGTCTTCAACCATTCGGGTGTTATGAGCGTGCCAATCTGGTCACGGACGGACCGCTCGAGCTCATCGTAGTTGTCAAATGGAGGTGGCTTAGCCTCATGTACAAGTACCTTCTTGCCCCATACCAGCCAGCCAGGGTAATCCGAGTCAATGCGGTACTGGCCTTCGGGGCTACTGAACTGTTTAAGGTAGTTGTCAGTCCAGTCTGGGTCATCAGCATCAACGTCAAGCTCTACACGGCCAGTGTTGACTGCCTTTTCGTTGAGGTAGTTAGTGAAGCTATGATTATACGCAGCACGCATATCGATCATCTGGAACACCGTACATAGAGCCAGAGAATAGTGACTACGCAAAGTAGGATGAAGGTCGTTCGAGCCATTGACAGTAAGATCAATAAATGCCTTTGGCGCAAGAGAGTCAAAACGGATACACAGGTTAGCAGCAAAGAGTGTACAGCGACTAGCAATTCTCCAATGCGCATTTTCCGCCCGTTTGCACAGCTCAAGACCAAGTCCAGCCTTGGCCTCTTCAATCTTCTCTCGGCGTAGTGCAATGAATTTCTGGAGATCTTGAATCGCTTGTGATTGATCTTCCTCGGGCTTGAAAGGCTCCAAGAATTTATCGTCAATGTTACAAATACGGCGAACTTGCTTGCCAAAGTCCGCAAATTCGTAGATGCAAGCAGCTCCCAATTCCTGAATCGATGACGTATCAATGGTCGCCGTATCGATGTATAGCCGGACAACTTCAGGGGCATAACGCCAGTCTTTGAAAATGGAGCTTAGTAAAGGCGAGAAGAAAAGAGTATACATTCCACCCTTGATTCGAGCATGGTCTTCAGAGCGAATGGCTTCTCTCCAGCGATCTACGATCTTCGGGATGACCACCTGCTTAGCATTGGTCAACACTTTGAGGGCTGATTCTTGGGAGCTTTGGGCAGTACGACGGACATCGGCATAGACCGACAAGCATGACTCAGTAAGATCAAGTAACAGTCTTTTGTCCATGGGGCCTGCACGGCGAACAGAAGCACCATACCTTAGGCGGTGCAACATGTACCCTTCGGCACGCTTGATGAGCAGTGGTCGGGGATACTGTTTACGCAAGCCAGGAATACGGAAACTTCCGACTTCTGTTTTGTAAAGTCGATTGTGGCGCTCTAACGGACGTGCAGAGCGCTCAAAGCCAACATCTGTGATCCAGACCCTATAGAGCGCATACAAAGTCTGGAAACACGAGACGTCATCTTCCATGTTGTCCGTCAAGAAACGATGGATTCTAGACAAAAGGCGGCCCAAGTCATCACGAATCTTGTGGATCTTGGAGTATGCCTCACTGTCTCGCTTAAGTAAATATCCAAAGTTGTACTGGAAATGTAGACGAGGATCCCCATCATCACCATCCATTTCAGCAAGCGGATCATCCTCATCCTCATCGACATCCATTTCCGATGCATGATCATGGGCATCCTTATCAGGCGCGGCGGCATCGTCCGAATCAACATTAGCTTCGGTGGCACGCTTGGGGTCAAATAAAGTTGAAATACCAGAAATAACCATTAGAGTTTGGCTCAACAAGCGATCAACTTCATCAGACCACTCCTTATTCTTGCCAGTACGAGGAATAGGAGAGTCGGGTCCCATCAGAGAAGATATCTTTTGTGTTGCGGTGTTGGCTTGGGTCTCAAATATCTTGATAGCAAACTCAATCTCAGCATCGGAAGGAACATGCCAATCAACAACCAGATCAGAGGGCGCGGTCAGCGTGCCCCAGTCAGTAACATCAAGACCACGCTTCATAACAGAAGGCTCGTAAATACCAAACTCCTTTGGGTATATGGTAGTTACATTGAATAACAAATGATGGATCAAGTTGGAAATATGCAGGGTTGGCAACCCCTTGCAATTGGTCTGCATGTACTCGACAAGCTCTAATAGCTCATCCTGATACTTGAGAATCTCATCACCAACAAAAACCGTCACCTGTCCCAGCAAGGTAATGTACCATACCAGGGCACGGTCTCGAGGCAGGATCTCGCTGCCACTATTGCGATCAGATGCGGCATTGTTGACGTCAATTTCATTTCGAATGCTGGCAATACACATGGGAATGATCTGCTTGAGGGTCTTTTCGGTATTAACACGACACAGTGAGCTCAAAATCCATGCCATCGAGTCACGAGCCTGATGCACTACGTGCGACGAGACAAAATTGGAGATCTTGTGAAGTGCCTGATCAAAAAGTTCGGGAGACAGAGAAGAGAATATGGGGCTCAAGGCTGATGGGAGTAAGTTGATGATGCTCTCTTCGGGAGTTCCACTACGGACCGTCGAGGCATCGGGAAGATTTTCCAGGAGTGTAAAGACTTTGCCCAAGAGCGCCAGCACAAACTCGCCAAAGCCTGCAGTTGAAGATCTTAGAATATTCATTTCTTCTTCGTCAGACATCTGGTCATAGTTGAGTTGCACATTAGTCCCTTCAGCTTCCATGATCTCCATTTGGCTTTGAACCCATTGCATAGCCAACTCGGTGTCATGGATAGGGCTATCAATGCCAACGCCGGCCAACGGTTGAATAGGAATACTGTAGCCGATGCTTTGGATCAGAGACAGGGTATGGCTAGTCTTGTTGAGATCGTTGGCATCAATGCCAGGAAGAGCCAAGGCAAGGAGCGCGGTAATGTGGCAGCGGTAGCCTTTTTGCTTGGACATTGTGTTGGCCAAAACCAAAAGACCACTCAAACTAGAAGATGTACGATGGACTTCCACAAGTCCCTGAAGACTAGGATAGAAGCGCTGCAAAGATCCGGGTAGGATGAGATTAGGGCATAGGTAGGCAAGGGACTGAAGAGCAGAAAAGTAGTAGTTTGCAAGCCGAGTCCCTTTGCTATAAATGCCCATGAATGTGACATCGCGTAAACACAAGACAAAGCGATCCTTGAGCTCAGCAGTGATGCGGCGGTCCTCGGGGACTTCAAGCTCGCCAGATTGCTCACGATTCCATCGTAGCACAAAAGCGTCGGCGAGGTATGCAGTCAGCTGACTAAGGAAACCAGACCATGAGCCCGAATTGGAAGGATGGAAAAAGGTGTCAATAGACTGGATGAATCCCTCTAAGCTTGAGAGAAGTGACGGTCCATCGCTATCAAGGGCTTTGGGAGAAAGCGAGTTAACGATTAGTCGTGCAACAAGATACGAGGGCGGCCATTTCTTCTGATCCCGCTCCATGTAGGCTCCTATGCCAGCGTGAAAGTCGATACCAGAGTATGCGGACATGGATTGGCCAACAGGAATCTCGGTGAGTCGTAAAAGGGCCGTAAAGATCCAGTTGGACTGGTCGGCGGTAAAGATTCCGTGAGGGCCAAACTCAATGTGGTTGCAAGTAAGATAGTCCCTTGCAAAGTATGAAAGAAGATCTATAAAGAATATGTCAAAGACCTTTGAGCGAGGCACTAATCCCCATATGTGGAAGAACGTGGGAAAGATGTCTTCGGGCTCCATCCCAGGAATAGGCTGGTCCTTGTGCCTAGATGGAATCATGGCAGCAAGGCAGCCTGCGGTGATGTAGGCATTGGGCATATCAGAGTTTGAAAAGAATGGGAGCATCTCGTTAAGCATCGCCAATCGCTCGCTAGGGTCAAAGAATGGCCGGCATGAGGAGATCAATCGCCATATAAGCTTTGTTGATCGGCGGCGAGACGATTGATGGGGTGGGAGTTCATTGGAAAGAACTAGAGCCTTGATATCGCGCCAGATGGGACGCCAAGGAAGAACAAGATCTTCTGCGGGCTTAAGATAGTGTATTTGGCTAGGAGAGATAGAAGATTTGTTAGCAGGTAATGGAATAGAATACTCAAATGCGCACCAAGAACAAACGGATAAAAGCAAAGTTGGGTCAATTGACTAGCTAGCTCCCTTGATAGCGGTCAAGAGTAAGAAGGGGCACGCAGTAGCGAGTAGAAAGTGCACACAAGTTACTTACCGGGTCAGACCAACAATCATACGAGTAAACCTGTCTGCAACATTATTCTCCAAGCCAGGGGATAATGACAATTCGTAGTAGAGTCTAACGAGCTGAGCTCTCTGCTCACGTGGCATCTCGAATTTGAGATTGAGCCAAGCCTGGAGTTCTCTGGTCCAGCGCACGGCGCCAGGAACGATATCGCCAGCCTTAAGAGAAAGCCAAAGCTTGTTGCATATGTGTTTTAGGGCGGCATCGCGCTTCGCTTCGTCTTCAACCAAGTATGGAAGATGCTTATCATAGGGAAAGGTGCGGGGACGATAGCGACGGTCGTCAAAAACGATACTGGCAGCTGAGCTGGAAGGGTTATTCCCAGACGACAGGCGAGAGTCATCCAAAGTAGCAAGTGTGGCAGTCGAGGCAGCTGGAGACTTCATGGCTGACGATGTGTGGATAGGCAAACCACGTTGCGGGCCGATAGCATCGGTGTGGTCACTCATCGGAAGGATAGCAGGAGCGGTTGTGGCGGTGGTGGCCGCAGTTTAGATGGCAGTATCGTGATGTGATGCAATTGATGGTATGGCGGGGAGATGGTACGCGATGTTGCCAGCGCGAACAATAATGAGAACGGTGTTATGTAAGTATGTACTTGCGTACCAGAAAACATGGAGCGACAGCCAATCAATGGTAATGGTCTAGGGGTGAAATGAATGGGTTAAGCAAAAAGAAGAGAGAGAAAAAAAAAATGGGTATTGTTATGATGGTTAATAGCTAAAGGAGGCACAAAAGACCCTATAGCACACAAGCGTAGCAAGGCAAGCTACCAAGATGCAGTAATCATTGGGAGATGGAAGCTGGAAGCCAAAGGGGATGATGGATGATGTAGTAGCCAGACTGACTGACAGCTTGAGGCAAGAGAGAGAATAATAATAAAAAAAGGAATAAAAAAAAGAAAGAAAAAAGAATAAAAAAAATAAAAATAAAAAGAATAAAAAATAGGAAAAAAATCAAATCGGGATGGCGGGGAAAAAACGAAGCTTCTTCCAGTTCCGTCACAGACTTCTTTTCTTGTAAAATCTCGGCTGTTATCTAAAATCCTTGTTAACCTCAGCCTTGGACGCTTATCAATCAAAAAAGGGCGGCAGGATTTTGTCTCTTTTCCGGGCTGTGAAGCTCTACCAAGTCTAAGCCTGAGCCTTTTAAAACAACATCAACAATTTATAGTTGGAACGAAAACGAAAATAGTGGCAGCCCTTGGGGCGGGGGGGCGGGGAGCGGACGGATAGTCAATAATTGTGGTCCTGCAAAGCAAGTAAAGTAGTAGTGGTAGTAGTGGTATTGCTGTTTGGTTTTGATTTGCTGATGAAAAATATGCCTCGCTTCTTTTGCTTTGCCGTTGCGTTGGAAGATGGCCTGGAAAAGACAAATCAGGACGGGTTTCAAGCTTGACGATGCTTGAAGATAAGCACTCAAGAGAATAACTAGATAACTAAAAGAAGAAGGGGAAAAGAAAGAGAAGAAAAGAGAAGAGAAGAACAAGAAACGAATCAAAAAAGGAGGGGAAATTAAAGGCTTTAAAAAGGAGAGCAACTACTCTATTACTCTAAACAAAGAAGGCTTCCAAATGAAGGCGTAATTCTACCATAAAGACAGAAGAATAGTACTAGTATTACCAAACAAGGGGCAATGCTGAGTCTGCTTGCTGTAAGCGGCGGTACAAAGGTAGACAATTTGTAACCCCAAACAGTAGGGTCTGGCAGGCACTTATTGGTGACGACCACAGACTGGGCAAGGCATAGTAGCCCTAATATCTGGCTGTATTGTAACCCTAGTAGTTCGTGGGATGATTGAAAGCTATGACTTCACCACCGACCAACCTTCATGGCAATTCAAAAGCTGGCGACGCATTTCTGATTTTGACTTGAAGAAGCTTGATTCAACGCGACATCAACTTGAAGGCTTCTCCTATAAAAGACAGCGTTTGTGTAACATTGCAGCGCCGCTGGCTCATACTGGCGGCCGTTTCTATGTAGCCCTACAGTAGCCTGCTTTTTGGATGGCTTGCTGCAGATCTGAGCTGTCAGGGTTCAATGGGTAGCGAGGCGCTGGCTGGGCTTGAAAAAAGACTCAATTTAGGTCTAGAAGACGATCGGACCAAACGGTGGAACCGAGAGATGAGAGATGGTTTAGACAAACATGCGCACTGTACACCAGGTTTATACTTATCAAGATAAAATAACGGGACATAGACGCACGTGACTTTGTCTGAGAGGCCATAGATAACAGTATCTGGGAGATTGCTATTTTTTCTTTTTTTTTTCTTTCGTCGTTGCTATTCTGTAATTTTGTATAACAATATTGCTCCTATAACATGGTCAAATTCCTCCTTTTACATTTCTGGCAAACAGTCCTAATGTCGCGGAAAGTCCAGGAAGCCGCCACTAAAGAAGTCCTCGATGTTTGGGAAATCTGACTGCGTGAAGTTGTATGCAGCATGTGAGGCATCCGGGTCCCAGCCCACCGGAACACCAGATCCAACTGCTGCATTATCGATAGCCATGGGATCTGCACTGACAGCAGGGTGTGCTGCGCCATGAACTTCCGGGGGCATTCCCATAGACCGATGCTGTGCGGCCGAGAAATTGCCGTGATACCCGGCACGGCGGCGACCAGTGCTATTCGTACTGCCGTTTGTGCCACCACGCTCCGAGACCGCCGAGCTTGGCTGCAGGCGTGCTAAAAGTAGGTCGCGGGCGAGACGAGCCGTGCTTAACGCCCATTCCTTGCCGCGCGTAGCAGCACACCACTCCTCATACTTGAAAACGAGCTCTTGGCACTTTTCGTTGGAGACGTGCGAGTGGGCAGCATCATAATGAGCCAGAATTAGCGAACAGTAGCCGACAGCCAGCAAAGTGTTGGTAGTAGACGAGATTTTCTGTGCATGTGGCATTGACAAAAACGTTTCGAGAACGCCCTGGACTGAGCGAGCAACACTAAGACGCAGCAGGGCACGGGTATCATTTGGATCTGATGTGGGTATTGTAGAATTACTGGTTGGACCAGAGCTGGATGGGGTGCTTTCTTGCATGTTGCCAGGACTGGAGAGAATAGTAGATGAAGAGATGCGTTCGCCAAGGTCCTCAAGTGAACGCACACAAAGGGTCAAGCAGGCTAGGTTGTAGCCAATCTGAAGCATAGAAGCAGTTTGGAGGGCTACCAGAACAAGTCAGTCGACAGAGAAGCACACAATTGCAGCAAGAATAGCACTTGTACTACTTACATAGCAAGTGAGCCCACTTTCGCTTCCAGGGATCAAATGTTAGGCAGACGCCAGATGTGTCCAGTTGTGGCCGATGGCCGAGTTTTTGAAATAATACAGAGTACAACATAATCTCTGCTAGCAGCATGCCATCCTGCATAGTAGCCTCATAGAAACTAAGCAATGTGTTGCACTGCTCTATGTAGCGTTCGGGAATCACCGACGGTCGTCCGGTTGTAGCAGCCCATCTGCAAAAATATGTTTAGTAATGACCTTGTCACGGCGTTGGGGCTGTTTCTGTCACGGACTCACCGCAAATGATGCACACAAATTGTCGCCCACAGCCGAATTGCTGCGCGATCATCAGCAGTCGTTTGGCCAGCCTTGATATTATTCACAATAGTGGAAAAGCTGATGCACAGCATAGCCTGCTCGGCGCAGTATCCCGTCAACATCCAACTATCAATGTATTCTGGACCATTTTCCGACGGAGCTGTGGCGTTGTTGCTCATTAGGAAAATACCTTGGATCTCTTCCAGATGCAAAGGGCTAGTTAGTAGTATTTGCCCTAGTGACAGACGGACTTTCTCATACACGCGTTGGTGCAGGCTTGTAGCGTAGACCTCTGGGACATATGTCATGGCATAGAGACAACATACGCTATGCAGAAATGGTGACTGCGCGCGCATCGTCTCGCTTGATAGGCCATGCGGGATGTTTAGATGATAAGTTTGGCCACGGAACTCGAAAAATGTCTTTATCAGTTCGTCGGCTGTCTTTGCATCCAGTAATTGTGCGGCCACAAGATCAAACATTGCATATTCCTTGCGCTTGCGGTTGACCATGGCCCAGCGAGAACCGAGCTCACGGATAACTACCACAGGAGCCGAGCTAATAGCATGGTCAGCTGGATCGGAGATGCGCTCGGGGCCGGCATCTATGGTGTTAGTTGGGGGCGACTCCTCGTCATTTTCATGAGTGTCAAGGGGTATGTTGAGAACACAGTTGGAGAGCTTTTTGACCATGGCCTGTGTTTCGGCCAATGCTTCTTCGAGTGCCCGGATTCTAGGAATAGTTAGTCTTGAGAGGCCTATGAATGCAGAAATAGAAGGGTAACCCACCGGTCCTCGGAAGCTTGTCCGATAACCAGAGGCCGTGGCAATGGTTCCAGGCGGTCTTGATCTTGCCGCGAGCATCTTATTCTGTAAATGCATAAGTGTTAGAAGATATCAACAAGCGGACAACGTTCCATTAGCCCCGGATTGCGGCAGTCTCTGCGTACCTTAAGAGCTGACACCGCCTACACGACTGTAAGTTAGGGTCATAGTCACAACGGCACTTGAGCCTTTGACATGATTCGCACGAAAAGATGCGCCGCCGTCGCCGTTGTTTGGGCTGATCACCTGATGCACCTGCAGCAGTCACTGCAGCCACTTCCGCCGCCACAGACCCAGAGGCCGGTGGTGCAGAGCTTTTGTCCCCAGCTGTAGAGGCTTTCGGGGCAGATGCAGGGCCGACGGCAGGACTGGGACCTGATACATCTGAGGATCCAAGCGCAGCAGTACTAACAACAGCAGCAGAATTGGCAGTATGGGCCACACATTTGATATCTACGTCTCCTTGATCACTAATAGGAGACGACCCGCTAGCCATAGAGGCTGTAGAAGTAGTGGCACTGTGTTCCATCTACAGATAGGCGGGTAACGAGGAGGGACAAGAGATCAAAGAGGAAACAGTAGCAACAGACGTCGGAAATTCTCTGTGAATTGAGGACCTTTGGGACAATTGAGAGCAACAGATTGCGGTGAATGAGTTGCCCTCCAGCTGAACCGGCGGCTTGTGGACGACGAATGGGTGTTACAGTACAACAAGGACCGGGACACAAGCGCTAACTGGATTTATGAATAACTATAAAAAGAGCCACCAAAACAAATAAAAACTCGATAAAATCCAAGCTAGATGCAATAAGACGGACCTATGCCTGTGGTCACCGGTCCTGAAAAGCGGGAGGGGGGGGGGGGTGAGGGGAGGAGGGGGAAGAGGGAGGAAGCAATCCCTCTTTAGAGGGAGTTCCCTATCAGATCAATGCTAGTCAGCGGGACTGAGGCTGCAAGACAGGTTCCCAATAGGTCTAGCAAGCAAAAAAAGAGTAGAAATAACACAAAAAAATACAAGAATAACAGCAATAGAAAACAACGAAAGAAGGGTAGAACCTGTCAAGCCCAAAGTTTGGGTGGCGGCCGTGTAGACAATTGAGATAAGAGGAACGAAGGTTAAACCGAAAACGAAAGATTTGCTGCCAGATCAGTCAGCTGCTGGCGGCTGCCGACGGCTGACTCACGAGATGCGGACCCAAACCCTAATTTTTGACCTTAATTCCCAAGTGCTTCATCGTCCAACGTAGCACAAAGCAAGTTGGTGCAACCTCGATGCATAACTAAATCCACCTCGAGAATAAGCCGTAGCCAAAAAAGAGGACAACCCCTCAGCCTTTGCACATATTCCATTCCGCCATGCCTGTGTACCTATCTGAAGCCCAAGGTACTATTGGAGCGCTCTTGCTTATTCAGGCAATCTGGCCGGGCTCCTAAAAGAGGACGAAAAAGAAAAAAAGAAGGAGAGTGGTTAGATGCCGAGAGAAGAGCGGTCTCTTCTTGTTTCTCCGTAAGCTTGACATGTGTATAGCCCAGCACTGACCGTCTTACCGACTTTTAGAGCAATTCGAAATGAGCAGCGCCCTGAGAACAGCGCAGAGGCCCAGAGAAAGGAAAATACATGGAAGAAATAAAAATAGAGGGGTCTGGGAAAGTAGTGCACTGGCCCACATGGCTTCCCTCTATATGTAGATCAAGCCACAGGCTGGCCAAGGCTACAGCCTCAATAAATGATGTTGGGGTGCGAGAACGTGAGTGACTGAAGGCCAGCCTGCTCTGTTGGCCACACACACCATCTTCCCTTGAGGCTTCTAAGCGATA
This sequence comes from Ceratocystis albifundus, assembly GCA_002742255.2. Taxonomy (NCBI): domain Eukaryota; kingdom Fungi; phylum Ascomycota; class Sordariomycetes; order Microascales; family Ceratocystidaceae; genus Ceratocystis; species Ceratocystis albifundus. The sequence continues at coordinate 823,027 of MAOA02000029.1, read as the reverse complement.
TGGTCATAGCTGATGCCCGGACAAAGTCGTAATTTGTATGACATGTGCCGGCGGTCGCGTTTGATTAGCATGATGGCCGGCAAAGTACAACAGCCCGAGGGCTTCGAAATATGGCGATGCTTTATTTTTGGCATGGATACGAGCACGGGTTGAAAACTAACACCCTCTACGCAAAGTAGCACTATGTGGGGGGAAGGGGGGGGTGAGGGGAGGAGGGGGGAGGGAAAAGAAAGACCATATATAGACATTGAAAAGCGAGCATCGCTGTGGTATATAGCAGCGAGCTTAGTTGTATATTTTACGAATCATGAAATGGCTGACAAAAAAAAGCAAAAGGAAATGATGAAAAAAAAAAAGACAGGCTCAGACCAAGATGCCGACTGGAAGCTTAAGACAGAAAAGTAAAAAAGAAAAGTACATAAGAAAAGAAACTGGTGGAATCCAATGAGCTACTCTAGGGACAAAAATGGGCAGAGAAGAAATAAGCAGATGAGAGAATGGGAAGGAAATGAAGAAATGAAGAGTGAGAAAAAGAAATAATAAGAAAAAAGAATCAAGATCGTGGCAGAGCAAAGAATACGTGCGCAGCCTTTGAGGGTGAGAGGAACAGAGAAAAATAAATGCAAAAAGAAAAAAGGAAAATTCAAATTGCTGAACCTCTCTCCCATCTCCTCTTCTCCCTCCTAAAATCGCGCATGCAACTCGCAAAAAGGAACTCAGCCAAGGCTCTAGAGAAGCAAACGTACACACATATGACCTCGTTGGCGTCGTGTCTTGGTCTACACCGCTTCCCGCGTTATAGCCAGCCAGTTGGTGAGCGAGATAGCTGCGGCAAAAACAGGACTACACCTATGCTATGCTGTGCTCTTCCGTAATGTACTGTGCTGTGCTGTGTGTTGTGCAATGGTTGTATACATCTACCCCAACTTGCACAACTTCAGCTCCTGTTGCTTTGGCCTGCGCTGCACTCTCACTCCGTAGCAATCTATCCTACACCGCTCGGAAGTGTAGGTCATGATCAGTAGTTGTCGTGAAAGGCGAAGATTGGTGCTGGCCATAGGCGTCAGTTGCATAGGGACCCAGTCCTGCCACAGCTCCGAGAGGGTTGTGTGAAGGGTACATAGACGAGCCGACAACGGTGCCTAATCCCTGCAGCTCAAGCCCGGACGAGACAGAGACAGTCGCAGGATAAGACGAGCTTGCGACATACGACGAGCCATAGTAGTATGGCGTTGGTTGAGAGGATGATGAGAGTCGCGATACGGCAGCACCGCGTGACTCGGGTAACCGCGTGTCGTATGTGGGATATGGGCTAGAGAAGGAAGGTTGGCGGGGCGTGCTGGTCTGCGATGAGTGGGCCTGGGCCTGAGCTTGGGAGGCAGCAACAGCGGCGGCAGCGGCTTGTGACGGCACGGGAGTAGCATCATGCACCTGAACTGAGGCTAGCGACGCAGCCACAAGTCCTGAGGCGCCGTCCATGCGAGACAGGGCGGGATCCGAGTCGTAAATGGCGGTACGGGCACGCGGAGCGTAGCGAAGGGTGGGGTAGTCCTGGATCCGAGGACGTTTGCGGGAAGTAGAAGCACGTGAATCCTTGCGCAAACGCAAGCGCACGCCCTGGTCGCTAAAGGAGCGGGTCAAGAAGGTCGACTCGGTCATGCCCGGGAAGGTCTTAGCGGGCCATACAGTGAAGACATCTGAGGAAATGGAGGCGATATGCGAGCACATTGAGCCCTGGAACTCGAACAGGGAGAAGCGCAGACGGAACTTTCCCTCGGCCTTGACCGACAAGTCAGGAAAGATGAAGAAGCCGGCATCGGAATTGTCGGTGTCTTTTAGTTTATGCAGACTGGAGGCTAGCGATCCTACTATGGACGTGCTGGGAATGTCTTTGAGTGGCTGCTCATCGGCACCAACGAGTGTGCACGACATGAAGAAATAGGGACTTTGTAAATAGTGCTGGTGGGGGTCCTTGTCACGTGCAATAGTCAGCTGTAAGATAGGTGGTGGGTCGATAGGCTTGCGATCTTTTTCCTTGCCGATGGCAACACGGGCATTTTGCGGTTGCTGGCGGATGGTGATGCTGTGTGAGCTGGTAGTGACGGTGGATGGTGTGGCAGAGGCGGTTGCAAGAGAAGCACCGGCAATGCTAGAAGCGGCGTTGGCGGTGGCAGCAGCATTAGCAGTGGTGGAGGTGGCAGTAGGAAAGGCGGACTTGATATCCATTGGAGATGTTGGCGAGTCCCGGGCTAAAGAGTGTTGACTCAAGGAGGAGCGGTGGTGTGGGTATGCGTGGGAGTGAGTATGTGGTTGTGACTGTGGTTGCTGGTGGTGTGATGGTTGTGAGTGTGCCACGGGCAAGGATGTGCTCTGGAGCATGCTGGCCGAAAGACTGGACATGGCCATGGACGTGTGCGGGTGGGTGGGCAAGCCGGTGGTATCATAGTGAGGGTTGTACATCTTGGGTCTGATAAAGTCGTGGCCAAGGCCAGCTGTGCTAAGAGTTCCGACGGCTGCCATGGACTTGAGACTTGAAGCCTGGAAGTGAGAAGAGGGGGGGGGGGGGAGGGGAGGAGGAGGAGGAAGAAAGAAATAGAGCGAGATAGAGAAAAGCAAATCGACAAATAGAATACCAGTGAGTTGGAAGGCTGGAGAGTAATACGATGAGGTTGGAGGAGGAGGCAATCAAGATAGGGAGGGAGGGGATAGCAGTAAGTTGGACGTGGGTTGAAGGGGGGGTTTATGATGAGGAAGAACGAGGTATAGAACTAGTATAAAAAAGGGAAAAGAAGGAAGGAGAAGAAATAGAAGAAGTAGTAGAGAAGAAGATGCTGAGAATGGAAGAGGTAGCAGACGTCAAGAGAAGATAAGATGTATATGTACAAGAAGAAAGGCGAAGAAAAAGCCAAGTTCAACAGAACAGAAGCAGGAGAAGAAGAAGAAGAAAAAGTACGAAAAGAAATAGAAAGGAAAAGAGTGAGAGAAAAAAGAAACGGGAAGGACAGGCAATATATCAAACAAAACAAAAGACATGTCAAAAAAGAAAAGGGAAACAAAAAAAAAAAAAAGGTGTGAGCTAGGCGAGAAGAGGAGGGGAGAAGGCCATGTAGTAGCAGTAGATAAAACAAGACTTTTTTATTCTTCTTCTTTCTTTTTTTCTTTTTTGCTTGTATTTTAAGAGCAAAGGAAGAAAGAGAGAGAGAGAGAGAAAAATAATAATAAAAATAAAAAGAAAGAGACAATTTGGACAAGGAGGTCGGTCCTCTTCCGTACACTCCAACACTCTCACGCTCTTACACCAAGACAAGACGCGCACCTCTGAAGGACGCAATGAGAGGAGACAACAGGCGGTAGAGGTAGACATGTGCTCCAGGACAAGGACAGTCCGTCGTCAGTGGGCAGAAATCCAACACTACTAGCAAGGAGCTGCGGCCGGCAGAAGGAGAAAATGAAGAAAGAAGACTTGTCATTTTACGCAGGATATTCAAGCTGCGTGTGCGCAAGCCTCTGAAAAGTAGGCAGAGAATGAATAGCCTAACCGTCAGCCATCCAGCCAGCTCACAGCTCACTACTCGTCGACATGTAATATAGTGTATGTAATGTAATGTATGATGATGCCCTCTCAGACCACCTGGCCGCCTGCTAGTAGAGTCTAATCGATCTTGGGCTGAAGATGCGTACGGCTCTTCCCATTCTAGCCCGCAGAAGTGTAGGTGTAGCTAGGGAGGAGGAGCAAGAGAAATCCATTCTAGCAGACCACACTGTACCTTGGACACGGCACAACCCCTCTCTCTCCCCCCTTCCCCTCAAAGACGAAGGTCAAGACACGGCTAGGAAGACTACAACCCTCACGCCCGCACCAAACAAACAAAGGGACGATGCGGACAAGGGACATAGAGGAAAAGAAAAAAAAAAAAAAAAAAAAAAGAAGCGGAACCGGGGGTGTGGGGGAGAGGGGATAGGCAAAGAGAGGGAGTGTTGAAACCGATTATATGTGGGGTGCAGACGACAACACAGGCGACCTAGGGGTGTGTATATGGCTAGTTGCAGTAGGCCGGTCCCAGAGGTCGACAGGCCAATTTCTTGTTGTAAGGTTTGAGAGTTCAGGGCATGCATGCTAGGGGAGGGGTGGGACGGGGGAAGGGGAGGGGGAGGGGGGTAGGTGATCGAAGTGGAAGACAGAGCATGCACAGTTATAGCCCATGTACTGTATGTACGTACACACGTATGAATACATGTGCATGCACGCACTTCATACATCGACCATCACACCATATTGGATACTGGCCAGACCAGACAGATTATTGGCTGGCCAAGAAGAGCAAACGAATTGGCAGAGAGAGAGAGAGAGAGAGAGAGAGAGTGTGTGTGTGTGTGTGTGTGTGAGTGAGTGAGTGAGTGAGTCAATAGAGAACAGAGGTAGAGGTCCAAATCAGAACAATATACAAGATATAGAGAGGACGAGGATGACGAGAATGACGAGAATGACGAATAGGGCACAAAATCAAATATGGCAGGCAAGCCTTGTGCTACGGCCGGCCAGTCAGATGCTATGAGTCTAGGCTAACTTTACTAAGCAAGTCTCTTGTAGCGTAGCTCGCTGTGTCTGTGGCCTGCAGGCAATTCCTTCATGTGATGAGGACTGGAGGCAAGTACGGAGACAAAGTTTGTGTGCGGATTTAACCCTATTTGGTAGTTGCCGAACTGTATTTTTGTTTTTTTTTTTTTTTTCTTTTTCCTTTTTCCTTTTTCCTTTTGGGGGTGTTCCGGCTGTCTGCGGTGTGCTGCCTGCCGCCTGCCGTCTGCCGTCGGCCGTCGGCCCTCTGCTCTCTACCCTCTGTTTTCTCTTTTCCGCTCGCTATTTCCTATCTTCTATTGCAGTTTCCTGTTTTCTGTGCCTTCTTTTCCGTCGTTCCCTGTTTTCTGTTCCCTTTTTTCTACTTTCTTTTTCTCCTCTCCTCCGATCATGTCGTCTTCCGTGCCACAACCACAGAGACACGCAGAGACACACGCAACTGCATTGTTTCTCTCAAAATCTTTATGTCTGTCTCTCTCCCTCATGCTCCATCCATCCGTCTATCTATCTACCGCTCTACCTCCATCTGCTTGCCAATTTCCAAGCTTCCCGTGGCCAAAGGCCTGTGCAACCATTATGGCTAGGGCTCTTCACTAGGGTTTGTTCCCCCTCCTCTCCTCCTCTCCTCCTCCCCTCCCCCTTCTCTTGTCTCTCTTCCTCTTGTGCAAGACTTGACAATGATTTGTACCACGAGCCACATGCAATGCTACAGAATCGCAAAGAAAAGTGTTTCTGTCTTTTGTTTCCGTGTGTGTCTCTTGGGTCGAGTCTTTAAGGCCCTGCCTTTCCATACCTTTTAGTTTTGTTTTTATTTATATTATATTCTCCTCATTTTACTTTCACTCTCTCCTCGTCTCCGCCTGTAAGGGCCGGAAATTCAGCAAAATAGCTTCTGTCTGGTTATACCTATTCTGCAGCCCTTCCTCCTGGCCCCTGCTCTTCTCTCCCATTCTTTGTGCTCTCTTATACTTTCCCTTGGCTTTCTTCTGCCGCCTGCATGAGCTCGCCCTCGACAGCAAACAAGAACGGAAAAAAAGAAAAAAAAAAAAACAAAAAGAAGAAAAAAAAAGCCTTGGCTCGCCCATCCTCACCCTGCACGCTCTACTGTGTCCCCGAGTTTGTGGCCATGCACGTATGTCTGTACATCCATGTACCACCAGCGAAAGAAGCCCGGTAAACTTTCCATCAGCAGGATCCAAAAACCAGAGACCAGAGGATGAAAACCTCCGCCCTATCTACCTACTTTCTTCGCAGATGCTCGCCCACACTATACATTTCAGCTGCCACAGTAGCATGCAGACACCTCCATCAGCAGCACTTCTGTACACACATGCACCTGATAAAGGCTCTCCTGCTTCCCCCATCTGATCCTCCGTCCAACAGCTTGCTAGTATCAACTCGTCCTCCCTCCGGCCACCCCTTCTTCCCCGCGTGATTTTTCCCTTTTCCCTTTTCCCTTTGCCTCTGTCCCTCCATCTATCTCCCCTACCATAGCATCCATCCTAGCTCGATTCAATGCACGCTCGTGTTGCGCAGCACTTGTTCGGCCGCGCAACGTGCTGCTGTGGTTCCGAGACTAGGACATCTCCGTCACGCTTAAGTTGTTATTGCTCGCGAAGAAATATGTAAGTGGTGATAGACCCTAATGCAACGGTAAACCCTAGCCATTCATCCCTCCTCCGCGTTGTCCTCCTTGAGATTTTTCGTCGTCTTTGACAAGCTCCCACCCGGCGGCATCTGGTCTGTCTATTCTTGGCCTTTTTTTATTTTTTGTTTTTATTTTTTATAATTCGCTCTCGTCTGTTCCTGATTCGGCCTTCGCGCTCCACGTCAAAACGTCTAATAAAAAGGTGACCGTTGCTTTCCCTGCTTTGGGGGCCCGCCTCGGCGCTTTAGCATCCGTATTTTACTTTGTGTCCTTGGCCTGGCCTGTCTTGCCGTCTCAATACATATAACACCAAGAAGCTTTGGACATTTTAATACCTTGTGTGTGTTCCTAGCAAGCAGAGCATATAACAGGACCAACACTGGGAATGCCCTGCTCTTTGACCGCAGTTTTGTTGAGTCTCGGCGACGCTCAGGCAGTTTGTTTGTCGTCAAAGGCATTTATTTGGGGGTTTTTTTCATGTTTTTTTTTTTTTTTTTTTTTTTCCCCTTAAGAAAAAACAACCCAAAAGAAAATAAAAGCCGGCTTTTCACCCACTTATGCTTGGTTGTATTGCTGCTATCTGTCGGTCTATATACTAGTTAGCTATATCACCTTTAAGATATCTCGAATCTTCCTTCCTTTGTTCTAGTGTGTCCTTGTTGCTTGCTTATGGGCTGTTGTCAAGCTTTAGTGCTTCGCTCTATGATTTATCCTCCGCCCCTCTCTCTCTCCTCTCTCTTCTTCCTCTCTTCTCTCTCCTCCTTGTCCTCTCTTGTAGTTAGCGACGAGCATCTTGCCTTACATACACATATACATACCACATTACAAGGCCATCAGGACCATCAACTAACTGCCTTACTCTGCAATACCTCTCTATCAAGTCTACATTCACATGCTAGACTCGCAGGCTCGCTTGGCTCATAGCAATGGCCATTTGACGAAGCTTGGACTTGACCAACCTTTTACCTTTTACAAAGCAAGATGAGTCCTAACAAACCCCTCCCACCCCCCCTAGCAAGCACTCCCTGCACTCTATCTGTCTCTCGCACACTGAATTATCCCGCCCTCCGCCATCCCCTCCCCCTCTCTTCCGTGTCACTCACTTGTATCTTTATATCGGACGCCGCGTTATTGAGGCCTTGCCTCGCTTTACTTTGGCCCTGGCCTTTGGCCTATCTTAGCCTTGTCCTTGGCCTTTCTTGTCCCCAGCCCGTGTTGCCCAATGAGCTGATTTGATGTGATATGTCTTGTCATCATGTGTGTTTTGTCCGCCCTCAATCGCAGCAAGGTGACTGGTCAAAGCATGGCCTGTCCAACCGTAGCGTCCGTAGCCGTGTCATTGGTAGTAGTAGTAGTAGTAGTAGCAGCGAGCCCCATGGACAACAATTGCAGTGGCTTTGCTGCATTTGCGTGCGTGTGCGTAGGTACGTATGTTTGCATGTGTGTATGCGTTGTAAATACATGCACAGCGACCGCCTACCCGCCTATCTGCCCATACGTGCGCCTAATCATCGAATACACAAGTACATACATATGCCGTGCTTCATCCGTCGGCCACCGCATGGCTTCCAGCCTCATCATGGTTTACTGTGCAAGTCTTTGCCGCTGTCGTGAGATCCACCACCATCAACAGCCACTATCAGCCCCTCCTCCTCCTCCTCCTCCTCCTCCTCCTCCTCCTCATCCTCCTCCCCCTCTCTCTCTCTCCCTCTCTCTCTTCTTTTCTCTTCTCTTCTCCTGTCCACACCATTTCATTTTCCTTGTCTCCCTGCCTTACCCAGTCTTTCAGTTGCACTGTGTGGTGCAAGCTAGTTTTCTTGCTCAGGCAAATCGAGCGTGTGACCTGTCGAGCAGGAGCAGCGATTAGTACTGCCCAACCAGAGTAGCAGAGAAGGGAGAGAGAGAGAGAGATAGGGTAAACATACAAGCCTTCTTTTAGGGGGAGAGGGGGGGGGGGGGTTTCCTTCTTCCACTCTGCGCTTCTCACCTCTTTCTTTCCAGGCTACCTGCTTGTATCCTGCATCTATCTATACTACTACCCCTTGTTCTAGATTTCTTGAGTGAGTGTGCGGCCGCAATACCTCGGCTCCAAAGCTACATCCGTAGCATACAGTATATGCGACCTCCTTCTTTGTGCATTTGCATCTGTAGTTAGTACAAGTTTTAGCATCCATCAGGTGTCTTTGGCTGTGGCTCAGGATCACCCATGTTTAACAAGGCAAGTTAATGCTACTCATGTTCAGTAGGAGAGCCCATGACGATGAGCCAAAGCACAAAGCAGGAAAAAAAAAAAGAAAGAAAGACTCATATGAAGTACGGGGGGAAAAGAAAAGAAAAAAAAAAAAAAAGGAGATTTAGGCATAGGGCAAAGGGCAAAGGCAGAGTAAGAATATAGATGCAAGTAATAAGACACTCCCTCCCCCCTCCCCCAAAAGCACGGCCCTAGAAGACAGACCGCCTTGCTATATTATATATACATACAGCATTCGACAGCTACAAGCTACAGCCCTTGAGAACACAAACACGAGCACAAACACAAACACTGTACAAGACTCTATATTCTCTTGGATACCTTGTTATTTCTATTATTTTTGTGTCTTTCTTCCCCTTCTCCTCTTCCTCTTTCTTGGGTTTCTATCTTTTATCAGTTAGTGTACCATTGCTCCCCCTGCCTCGTCTAGTCTTTCTCTTACCTAGTCAATAAACTACATACGTTATGTCGATATAACAATATAACATCCATACATCTATCTGTACTCGGACCAGAGCCAGCCTTGGAACCAGCCTTGGGACCAGCCTTGGGACCAGCCTTGGTCTTGTTCGTCCCACCTTAGCAAATCGCCATCGCCATCGCCACTACAAATCTAGTCCAACCTAGTTCAACCCAGCCCAGACAAGCCCAACCCAGCCTGAGCAGCAAGGAGATAAGAGCCAAAATCCAAGAGGCTCATCTTAAAACGAATAAAAAGAACCCCGAAAAAATAAAGGCAATAGCGTACCAAGGTAGTAATACGGCAGTTCCCCTTCTTTGTTCGCAGCCTGATCCCCCCTCCTCCCCCTCCCCTCTTCCTCTTCCTCTTCCTCTTTCCCTTCTCTTCCTCTTCTCTTCCTCTTCTCTTCCTCTTCTCTTCCTCTTCTTCTTCCTTTTTCTCCTTCATTCTCTTTTCCCCTTCCCACGATATGACCCAGGCGACGGGGAGCAAGACGAGGGGGGGAGGGGGTGTAATGTGAAAGGAATGTGAGCCGTTATTGGTAGTGGTTGGAGTTGTCGTTGTCGTTGAGATGCTGTTACAAAAGGAAGATGGGAAGAGCGGCAAAGGAAAGCATAACGGGGTAGGAGAGACGAGAAATAGTACGCCCGTGTGTGTGTGTGTGTGTGTGTGTGTGTGTGGCTTGATAGTTCTGTTCTGTCCCTTTCGATCCGCTTCCTCATATTTCTCACTCTCTTCTTCATACCCTATTCCTCTTCCTCTCCCCTCTCACTCACATGTCTTTGGGAATTTCTTTTCCATCCATCGCCGAATTACACGGTCCCCCAAGTTTTGTTCTAGGCCGAATGCGCTACTAGCTAGCTTGGCCATGCTCTTGTGCGCTGCATCTCTGGCGCTCAACTTTGTGCCTGTTGGCCGTTGCTATGTTTATTATTCTGTTCATCCTCCTGGTAGTCGGCCGGAGAATTGGCCCTGCTCCCTCGCCCTTGCTCTCCCACTCACGCTTTCTCTCGCTGTTCGGTCTTAGACTGCTCTACCCTATACTGTGCCGGTTTCCCCTCCGTGCATGTACGCATGTACATACGTAGACCCTTCTTAGTCAAGTCTCTTGCTCTTGCCATCATGTTTGCGGCTTTTTCACAGCGGCATCTTGACAAGATACGGCGATACAAGACATCATGTAAAACACTGATCTTATCCATTCTTTGATTTGTGCTAGGTACGTATATCATGTGTGCATTTCGTGGTTGTACTATTGCTGTATATCGTGCTATGCTGTTGTGCAGCGCGTGCACAGGCATGAACAGCCGAGCCTACAGGGCTTTGCTCGACAAAAAATGGCACGCATGGCCAACCCTCGCACCTGAATTTGTTCTAGACTTATTTGTCGTCTCGTTTTTATTGTCTATTTTTTTTTCCTTTTTTTTTTCTGTCTTTCTCGTCTCTGCCGCTGTCCGCTGTCCAGGCACGTTGGTTTATAATTTGTCTCTTATTGACTGACTAGAGAAGAAAACAACCTCGGGAAACAGAACAAAACAGAAGAAAATAGAAAAGGAAGAGAGAAGAAAGAAGAAAGAAGAAAGAGGAAATAAAAAGAGGAAATAAAAAGAGCTTCTACACTTCCATCCAGCCTTATTCTTCCATCTTCTTTTGGAGCATTCGCGAATGATAAAAAAGCCAGAGTTTTTTTTTTTTTTTTTTTTTTTTTCTTTTATTTCCTGCTATTCATTAGTTAATCCTTCTCTCTCTCTGCCCCGCCCTTCCCCTAAACCCTAACGACTGCACCAAGTCGTCTCATCTCCATCTCATCTCTTGCAGCCGCGCAAATACAAATAAATAACCTTCACCACTGTCTTCATTATCCTTCCCACCCACGGCCAGCTTCACTCTTCTCCCATGTCCTCTCTCCAAGCCACAACCAGTACCAGACAGGCCTTGCCCTGCCCCTCGCCTGTCTCGTTGTTTGTTGTTATCAACGTCAATCATATCCCCAATTGAGCCGGCGCCATCCAAACTTTATTCTCCTCCCCTCTTCCCGCCATCATCGTTGTCTCTCTCGCACCCTCTTCTTCTTCCTCTTCTGCTTCGCTTATTGCATGCTTAAGCAAGCAAGAAAACAGGTTACAGGCTGTCTTTGGCAATGAAGCGAGGGCACGGCAGGAGGGCAAAGAAGACCAGAAAGACCAAGACGGCCAGGCCAGGCCAGGAAGATAGCACGTGAAAATTAAGACAAGACAGCGGCGGCGGTCATGGCGGCAATCTTCACACAACAGGAGTAAAAGAAATGCAGAAAGTTGGCAATGCTGGAACATGAATGTTCGTCTAGTCTAGACGAAAGGGAAAAAAAAAAAAAACCCAAACAAAGAATGTGATTCATAGCCACGTTTTGTCTTCTTTTCTTGCTTTCCTGGGATCTTTTTTTTTTTTTTTTTTTTTTTTTTTTTTCTTTCCCTTTTTTTCTTTTTTTTTTTTAATTTCTTTTTCTTCATGTGTCATGATACCTTTACACCGTCTCTCTTAAACCTCTCTCTCTCTCTCCGCCCCCCCCTCTCCCCCTCTCTTCCCCTATAAGGATAAGATAATGAACCCCCGAAAAAGACAAAAAAGACCTTGCATTGTGTCGCAGGTCTGCCGTTTTGTTTAGTCTACCGTACCGGAACCGCTGCCGTTACACCCTGCCCGTTAACGTCTCCATCAGAAAAACAACCTCAAGGCCAAGTCAAACCAATAATTCACAAGTTCCTATTCTTTTTCTTGCCTCTACTAGTCTTGTCCTCTCCCTCTCTTTCTCTTTCTCTTTCACTTTCTCTCTCTCTCTCTCTCTCTTCCTCCCCTTGCTCTTCTTCCTTCTTCCTTCTTCTCTCTTTTCTTCCCCTTGTCTCCCTGTCACATCATACCATGCAGCTCCTGCAACCGCTGCTCATGTCGTTTTCCCTTTTCATGATAAGACTCTGAAAACGGTTGTCTGTTGACATAACTCGATCCTCTCTTTAGCTGTAGTTTTCACACTCGCCTTTATTTATGTCTATCTGTCTATCTGTCTGCACCCCTCCCCCTCCCTGCCCCCTAAACGCTTTCGCGCCTCAACTTACGATTATGCGCAGTTTTCCCCAAACCAATTCATTCCTCTCATGTCAACCAACCAACCTACTACCAACAATACAACATTTTCTTTTATTTTCCGGTTCTGCCATAACCTTGCTTACCTACCCTACCTCTAGGTAGTAGGGTCGAGGGGAGTTACAAGAGAAAGCTTTGACCTCTTTTCTTTTTCGGTTCCCCTCTTTTTCTTTTTCTTTTTCTTTTTCTTTTTTTTTTTTTTTTTTTCTTTTCTCTCGCTCTCGTCGCTCTCTCTCTCTCTCTCTTTTTTTTTTTCTCATCCTCTTCCCCTTATTCGCAGTATCTAGCTGTTGGCTTACCCGCTCAACTCTGTCTCTTGTTAAGCGGGCGAACAGCGCAAGCACAGCAGCAAATGGTGAGGAGGACTGAGGAAGGGGAGTTTCTCCCTCTTACTTTCTTCCCCCCCCCCCCCCCCCCAAAAAAAAAAATAGCACTCAAAAACCTTCAAATCCATCCGCATTATCTTCCGATATTGCTACCTTTAGATATCTCTCGGAATCTGAAGTACCTCCTCCAAAGACTTCATAACACCAAACGGGGAGCCCGGAAACGATGGGTTACCTCTTTTGAACATGATCAGGCAGCTCCAGTTTTCTTCATTTATTTAATATTATCCCCTTCACAAGACTGCGTAGCTTTTCAGCCTGGCCAAGAAATGTAAGACGTAAGATGGAGGGGGTTAAGAGGCGAAGAGGCGAAGGGAAAAAGAAGGGGTGTACGAGCAAGAGAGATTGTCTCCTCTCCCCTCCGTTTCCTTTGTCTCTGCACCTGTCCGGACAGAGATTCATAACTAGCCAGGATCTCTCGTCATATAACAGATAGTAGCTTGCCGATATTTGAAAGTGGCCTGTTCGGTAGCTGAAGATATCGATGAAAGTTGCACTTCTCTAATAGGGAATCAAAAGAACAACAACCGGCATTAGCTACCTTTCGGGGCTCATTACCCGAAAGGGTATCGTGAGGTTTTGCTGCTGCTTCGCGTCATGCGGTTTATCATTCATTGAAAGCGGCCAGGCTTAATCTTTCTTCCTGGCTCGAATTTTCCTCAACATCGCGGTGGCTGAATGCTCGCTAGACTGTTTGTTCCCCAGGCAAGTAAATGAAGAACTTGAAACTTCCAAGAAGGAGGCCGGGAGGGGGTGGGTGTGGTTGCTACGCCTTAGAAGCCACGCCTTTTCAATTAGGAGAAAATGCTATGGCCTTCAACTAGAGGGAGCAGGGAGGCGATGGCGGGTTCCTTTTTCACCCATCATACTAAATTCCAATATATATGCACAATATCAGAATAGCATCCCATTTTCATGAGCAGCTGTAGCATGTTCATGTATGCCAATAAAACAAAAAATGAAGCACGTGCACACGAGTAGCGCAAAGAACGAAAAAAAAAGAAAAACAAATCATGAGAAAACTCCAGTCCTTCTGCTGTGCATGTCATGTTTATGTTTACCCCCAACGCCAATTCCCACTGCCCTTGTTTCGAAACAAAAGTCAGGCACTAGCGAGAGGACTGTTGGAGAGAGAGAGAGAGAGAGATAGATAGAATGTGTGTGTGTGTATAATCCGTAATTTAGCCCGCCTGGGAATTAAAATACGTCTTTTGGGTGTTTTAAGTGCAAGTTTATTCCGGGGTTGACAAGCAAGACAACTTTCAGCGGAAAAAAAAAAAAGCCACTTAGAAAACTCTTAGAGATAGCAAGAGATCGACGGAACATGAGATGAAAAAAATGTCAGAGCTTCTCTGGCATTTGTCTGGCTGGGTTGGCAGACTCTGATGTCTGATTTGGATAAGGGACGGACAAAACAGGATAGGGGAGGGAGGGGAAGGGCTTCAATAGTCGAAAATCTCACAACGTATTGGGAAGCGTTATTATGAGACATGGACACATCTAAGCAAAGCCCCCAGGTCAAAATTAGTAACAGCTCACTACAAACCCTGAACATGCTCTCCTTACTGGAAATGATGTGTCTCATTAGAACAGCAAACATGGGAAATCAGATGTTCAGTTCACCCAGGTTTGGGCTGCTTCGGATGCACGGGACTAGGACTGGGACTCCTATAATCCGTTCTCCGAGGCTAGCCTGGCTTCCACTGATAATGGTAGGACCAAATGCTGACGTGAGATTGTTAGTGAGGGGGAGGCGGGTCATGGCGTAAGAGGGAGAGAAGGACAGGGAGAAGGGAAAGGTTAGGAAAAGAAAACAAACATAAGAATGGAAAACAAGTACCATGATTTTTATCTCCGGGTCCGGTGGTCTAGGATGGCATAGCGAAGGAAAAGGAGTGTGAATTGAGGTAATTCCTGGAAAGATCCGGTTTGATTGCAGCTCATTGCTGGTTGAGAAGCCGGAGCAGAGGTGATTTAATGGTTAGCCCTGAGTCAATGCATTGTTAGAGTTTCTAGTGCCGTTTTTAGTGCATGAATAAACTTTTAGTAAACATTTTAGTGTGCGGCTAGGTTGTGTCTGTGGTTATCAATGTGTAACAGGGCAAAAGTTGCACACACGTGCATACATGCATGTGTAATACAATACTACTTACTCAACAACTACATCTAACCAAAGCTAGCAGCACGAAACTCTCTGTATTGCACTTGTAGAAAGGAATTCCAGAAGCACAAATAGCAAGTAGAAGATCCCTTGGAAATTTGTGCAGCGCTTCTAATATCATGAATGCTTGGATGAGTGCGCAGAGGATCTGTCGCCTATCAAATCATCTCATCTCAAGCCACTGAACCGAAAAATGAAAGGAAAATAAAAAGAAAAGAAAAAGGCCTATGCGTAGAGTAGAGAGGCTTACTAGAAGCTTCCTTGTCAGTGTTTATATCCTGGGATCTCCATGTTACTTCGGACCTATATTCTCCGAGAAGCAAAAAGAAGGAAGGGGTAGGGAAGGCCAGAAGAAGGAGAAACTAACGGGGGTCTTTTTTTTTTTTTTTTTCATTTGCTCTGTGCGCGATGTGGTTGAAATGGCGAAAAAAAGGAATTGCCCCCAGATGTCTTGAAAGCAGTGTTGTGTCTCGAAACGATCCATGCCTATTACAGCCTGAGTTAACTTGACGCCCCGTGACATTGAAAAAAAAATTACTGAGCGGCTTGGGGCGGCAGTGCAAGGGAAGAGAAGAAATGAATCACAAAGTCATCAAAAAAGAGGAAAGGGATAACAAACGTATACACATGTCTCCTTGGCATAGAAAGACCCTGACCTCCACATGGCCAAGATTAGTATCAATGCTGCTTTAGATTCCTTATTATGACCAAGGGGCAGCTTGCCTCTGGATAGAAGAGGCCCTTTTAGCATTCGGTACCAAGGCCGATTCTATATGTGTATGGATGGATGTAGTAAGCCAAGGCGTGTTCTTGACCGCCAGTTTGCGGAGATATCAGAGGGGCAAAGGCTATTGCAGGTGGGACTGCCCTCTATGGACATGGCAAGCAGATTGACAGAAAGTTCCGGCGTGGAGCTTTGATCCCCTAGGTAGGAGCACTGTTATTGTTAACAAGGCTGTAGCGAGTTATGTGCTATGCATTGTGTATACGGGTATGGGCGTGCATACGTACCTTTGGTCGTGCCCCTTGATTAATGCGACCTCGTAGTATGCATCCTTCTCCTGGACCAAGCAAGTAATGGCACTTTGAACACGAGAATAGAATAAGTCGAGGATGAGGGCGACAGCAAAGAGCAGCACATGGAGATGACCAAGAAGATGAAAGGGTCGGGGATTCGCGGTTTGGATGAGTTGGCGAGCGAAGAGAGGAAAGGAAAAGAAAAAGAAAAAGAAAAAGAAAAAAAAAAAAGAAAATATGCTCTATCCATTCAACAAGGAGAGAACAGTAGTTGCCTATATTACGGGCGTCCGTTTGTAGGGCATAACCTAAAGAGGGCTGGGGGCCACGGCCGCACAAAGCCCAAGCTCTTTCCCATATCCATATCCCATTGCCCGGAGTATCTCTGGCAGCATCAAGCATCAATTCACAAGTACCTCAGTCAGACAGTCCACAGTCCACAGTCCACAGTCCACAGTCGACCCAAACACCTCTCCCTCCTCCCTCCTCCCTCTCCCCTTCCCCCCCCTTACTATCCAGCTAGGTCAGTATAATACAAGTTAAAGTGATGACAGTGACAGACTTCAGACTTGTTGCAAGTCGGAACTGATTTAAGCAGCAAAACACTCTCATACGATAGGGCGACTGACGCAAGCTGACCGCAAGCCTGCTCAGACGTTTGCTTACAAAGGACGCCCGCAACGTGCATTTTCTTACTTGTCGGCAGAGTGTCTTTTTCATGCACGTCTCAATTTTCCGACGCTTAAAATTTTCGTTTGGACTACACACGACAAAAAGCCCCGAGCTTAAATTGTGCTAGCTCACTACTAAAGCAGTAAAGAGATGCTGCATGAAACGCAAAGTCGAGCTAAGAATTGCAACTTCGTTAGTATACTACTCTGCACAGATGCACAGAACTTGGGGCATGGTACTTTGACTGTGTACATACACATAACTGCATGGGGTCTGTAAAAGCGAGTGCACTGCTATCATTAGAAACAAAGTAGCAGCAACTAGGACACCATCTCTGGGGTTGTTTTCTTTTTTGCTTAATCCAGGCGTCGCATTGCTAACCCTGGCATGTTTTCCCTTTGTCGGCGTAGGTAGTATTCAACGGTCCGATAGGGTGACTGAGCCAAATTTAGTCTAGGAGACGTTAGACTTGGCTCGTTTGTGTGTCGTTTATTCTGTCGCTTGTCATGCACAAGCTCGTATCACTGCCACCGCAAAGCCCCGGTATCAGAAACGGAGGGTGTCGAGGGTGTAGAGGGCGTAGAGGGTGTAGAGGGTGTAGAGGGTGTAGAGGATGTAGACGAAGTAGAGGAAGTAGAGGAAGTACAGGAAGTAGAGGGTGCTAGAGGACACTGTAGAGAGGACATTACAGGAGGGTACTAGGGGATATCCGTGTACTGTTGCTAAAGCTCAATGCGCTGAGGCCCCTTCCGTCTCTACCGAAAACCCAAGTATCAACGTCAAGCTAGAAGCAAAGAGTGTGGAAACGCATGACGAGGAGCTAGATGGAAAATGTAGATGGCCAAAGCAGGGCCTCACATGTGGAAAGATCAAGAGAGTGGCGATACAGATGGCAGAGAGATAGATAGAGAGAAGGAGAGAGAGAGAGGGGAGATGAGAGAGGAGAGGGGGGAGGGGGGAGAGAGGGGGGATAGGGAGGGTAGCTCAGAGGCTGTAGACAACAAGGTAACAAGCAGGGCGACAAGTGCGTGCACAATAGGAGAGAGGATGGCTCTGTGCTGAAAGGTACCACTGCCCATGGAGAAAACTTGAGTGCAAATTCAAGATGCCTACCTACATGCTTAGCCAAACACTAGTACTCAGGACCGTGGCAAATGACAGTGACCGGATTGGTTGCATTGGAGGGAGACTCGAGATAAGCAGAATCATATGAGAGTGGCGGGAGACATCGAAGCATCCAGGGCGTATCCGTATATATCCCTCGAGTGTCTGTACAGCACACCCACCCGCTCGAGCCTGTATGTACATGTATGTACATGCTCACCCGACACAACTTGCAGACCAACGAGCCAACAGTTCTCCACCAACAAAGCGTTTATTGGTTCTTTGACACAGGCCCATATCCGTTTGGTTGAAAGTGTGACTGTTGGTAGGCAGGTGCATATACGCTTCTGCATGATTATGAGGGCCTACGCTGTTCTCAAGACTACGATGCCGCTCCTCCATGTATTAGTTTTATGTACTGTGTACTTAGCCGCTGCATGTATTGCCTGTAGCCTGTGTTTGCTTCTATGCTTGCTTTTGCTTGGGGCGACTGTGATAAGAGGGATCTTGAGTAGTGAGACACGGCTCAGTGTAGACTCTAGACTCGAGGCATGCTGAACCCGGCCACCTATTGCTACTCAAGCCTCGGCTACGCATGTATCTTTGTGTCTGTCTTTGTAGAGATATGTGTGCATTATATTGCTACGTTCTGCTGAGTTATGGTAGACTAGTTGCACGATATTCTAATACAAGAAGCTTTACGCTGAGCCATCTTCTGTGGTCATTTGTGCACCGACAGTTCTTTTTCCTAGCGTGCTTATGCAACGATAATTTGGTTCATGTACCCAACAAAGGCGTTTGAAGACATTGCATCAGCTGTAGAGAAAAAAAAAAGGGCCTAGCATTATGCTACGGTACGCCTATACCATAATGAACTGGCTGTAGACTTTAGAGTGAATAGGCCAAGAATGTTCAGCGAAGACTTGCGAGAGTTTAACGGGGAAGTGCTGGGAGTAGCAGAGCTTCACTACAAGTGTTGCTCTTGGTTATAGGAGAGGGGATGCCCCCGCGCTTCTAGATCAGCGTCCTGATCACTCTCTATAGAGCGCTTGCACCTTTGAAGCTGATAGGGAACTAGTCATATCTGTCCATGAAAATATGTAGTTTTTGTCGTTCTCAGATCGAGTCCAGTCAACCCAGTTGATACTGCATGATCGCCATCGCCATCGCCATGTCTGGCTTTTCGGGTAACTGCCTAGTTGCGGGCAAGGCCAGGACAAGGCTGTGACTGACGCAAAGAGTATGATAGGACTATGAAACTACTAGTCGGGCTTGTATTGCTAATGTTTCCGCATTGATACTCTAACTATCGCCAAATTCTTGTTTCTATCATCGGTAAGCTATCTGTTTTAGCAGAACTCCTGCCTCAGAGAAGCAAGTTAACACTTTGCAGTATGCCTACCTATAGACCGCCTCTTCTTCCTGCTGCCATGGCTCCCTCGAAAAGCCGCGAGTGCAGTTGCGCGTCAACGCCTAGCTCTTCAACACCTCTCCTAGCCCCTCCCGACTCCTCCTCCTCCAAAAAAGCAGGCAACTGTCGCTGCCCCTCGCCAAATCAAACTGCCGATGGCAGGAGACAAGACAGCGATGCTCTGAAGTCATCGCCCGATGCGGTTTTCCCACAAGCTAGTCCACAATCCGAGACCTACAAGACTACTAGTGAAGCGGGCAGTTCCAAATCTCCACACGAACCTACCGATAATGGCGACGAAACCCATCGGCTTCTGTCTGATTATGAATGGCGAGTTATCGCCGAGAGTGTCGGAGCTCTAACAAACGGGGAGGACGCCAAGTTGGTTCACGCCAGCCAAGGTTTGTGGCCGTCCCGCGGCATGCCACCGGGCCTTTACCGCGACATTGTTTTTTTGAGAGCAAAATACTTTTACCTATACCATGCCATTATCACCATTCAATGGGCCGGCATGGTTCTACAGCTGTTCCTTGGCGCGTCACTGACGGCGATTGGCTCTATGAGCATCGATGATAGCACTACAATTACGTGTCTCGCGGGTGCCAACACGATCATTGCTGGCATTTTGGCTCTTATTCACAATAGTGGACTTCCTGACCGCTACCACAACGATCGAGCCGAGTTTGTCCGCGTCGAAGATCACATCCGCAAGATTTTAGAAGGCGGAGTCGTTGGACAGAACTTGACGACACAAGACATCATTGCAAACTGTTTTGAAATGTACAAAAAAGCCAAGGAAGCTGTTTTTGTCGATAGTCCGGGATATTCCGGAAGTCCGTTTGGACATCCAACCAACAACACGCCAAGGTATATGACGTTTGTGCCTCGTGCTATGGCGCCGTTGACTACTCCTCCCAAGCCCATAGAGATTCAGACAGAGGTTTTATCCCACCACCATACTAAAAGCCCAACGCGCTTACTCAATACAAAGGGAACTCGTACTATAGGACCATCACCAGATGCAGGCCCTACACCCACGCAACATGCAAGAGAGGACAAACGGGTCCGGGAATCTGCGCTATTGATCTAAGTTGATTTTCAGGTGGAGGGCACTCAGGACAGGCAGAAAACTACGAAGAGGGTACAAGGCTAGTTATTGACGCAGTGAGTGCATGGCTAAATAATATCATTTAAGAATATCTCTACGAGTATCAATACAAAACATGGTAATACAAGCATCTTCACTCCGCAACGCCACACTTTGGGGCACGTGGCTGAAAATGAACTAAGGAAGGCTGTGTGGCGTTCTGCATTCCTCCCATCCCATCCTTTCTCAGAGAAAGCTCCCATCTTTTTTTACTAGGGTAAAAGGTAGAACTCCACTAGTTCGGGAAGCTTCAACTTGCTCTTTCCTCCTGCTTGCTCTTTTTTTTTTAACGTGGCTCCACCTTGACAAACGCATAGAAAAAGCTGTGATCACGAACTTTGCAATTCCATTGATTTTCCCATCTTCCTATTGTGACTTCATTTTTGGTGTGAAAGCGCGCAATTCTGTTGTCGCATCATCAAGTGCCAAAGAATGCGTGGCATTGACTGACGGGAAGCTCCTTTTTTCTTTCTTATTTTCCTTGTGACTTGAATACAGCCTCGGCCTTGTCTCTTACCAACTGCTTTTTTTTTTCGCTGCACCTTACAGTTGCCATCCCCCACCATGGCATTATCTCGTAGAATCTCGGTAAGCCAGTCTGCTTCTGTCAGAAGAGCTTCTGCCTGTGTTTGTCTGTGCCTTGACCTATGCTCGTGTTTGAGTTACTACGAGCTTTGTTTGGCTCCCTTGTGTGTCTAAGCTAACCTAGTCCATGCTTCCCCTAGAGCTACCACTACGCCCGGTTGCCAAATCCCGCGATTACGAGGATATGTATAGGACGGTCTCGGATCCAGCCATGGGCCGTGTCCCGGGAAATACGGTGTAGCCGCTCTTATGGCACCGACCCGACTAGCCGGCCATCTGCATCCAATCGCGCGGACCTTGAAAAATCCCTGCAGTATGCCGTGGCAGGTGCGGGGGCTACAAAGACGAAGGCTATTGACTGGGAAGACTATAAGTACTCTGATGTACGCAAGTTTGATGACTTGCCGGCTCGCGGTTTTGGCTGGAACCAACACATGATCATCAATGCCGAACTGCGAGAGGCTCTTACCATGATGCTCCGCCAGTTCAAGGCCCCAATCATGTACTGTTTTGCCTATGGCTCCGGCGTGTTTGCACAATCTAGCTCTGTCTCCAACATATCTGACGATGAGTTTCGTGCTGTTCACCCCAAAGCTCCCGAGGCTTTAAAGCAGACTCAAAAGTCAAACCCTAAAATGATTGACTTTATTTTTGGCGTGACCCATCCACAACACTGGCACTCTCTCAACATGAAACAACATCCTGAGCATTACTCTGGCCTCGCCAAATTTGGCTCGGGTCTAGTAACGTCAGTGCAGGAAAATATTGGGGCAGGCGTGTACTTCAATCCATATGTTGTGGTCAATGGTATGTTGATTAAGTATGGTGTTACTAGTATCTCTAATCTGTGCAAGGATCTCTCCACGTGGGAAAACATGTATCTAGCCGGCCGTCTGCATAAGCCTGTTAAGATTCTGCGCGACAACGCCAGCGTCCGCATAGCGAACCAGCAAAACCTTATGGCTGCCGTGCGGGCTAGCTTGCTTCTTTTGCCCGAGAACTTTACTGAGCAAGAACTGTTCAGCACCATCGCTGGCCTGAGCTATCTAGGGGACCCGCGCATGGTGCTACCTACTGAAAACAAGGGAAAAGTCAAGAACATTGTTTCTAACAACCTCATCAACTTTCGCCGCTTGTATCTTCCACTCATCAACAACCTACCCAACATCGACTACAAGGCAGGCTCTAGCTCTACTAGCGGACCCGAGGTTACTGATTGGGCCTGGCTCGAAAGCACCGAGAATCGTTCTCTCTCTCAGGATATGGACCCAGTTCGCCGGGCCAATATGGTCCGTCGGCTTCCCTCCAAATTCCGTGGCCGTCTATATTTCCAGTATCAAAAACAATTTGGCATGACACGTGCTGAGTTCAACCAACTGATGGAAGACTCGTCCGACAATACGCCGGCCGGTATTAAGCGGCCGCAGGGCAGCGACTTTGACATGCGCATTGCTCAGGACAATCCAGCGAATTTAAACAAGACTGTGCGCGACACTATAGTGCAGACTATCAAGTGGCCCAGCACAACGCAGAGTGCCAAAGGCCTGTTGACAGCTGGCTTTGCACGTACTATTGGATACATGAGCGAGAAGATGGCGAGGTATCGTGAAGGCAAGGCACAGAAGAATGGGGCTACTACTACTACTACTACTACTACTACTGTTGCTACTGACTCGAGGTCCCTGGGGGAGCGGTCAAGAAGTAATGAAAAAAACTGACCCGACTACACTAGATGAAAGGAAGCAATAGGAGCGATAGAAAGAGAACAACACGAGCGAGGGGTCTTTTTTTTCGCAGCTGACAGCTAGCGGTAGGTTGCATCTCTTTAGCGGTATAGATTAATGGACTACATCACATCAGCGGCATCACTCCGCAAACACTAGGCTTGTTTTTTGCCGCCTGGCTAGCTTATCTTCCGATTTTGTCGGCGTTAGCTCCGTTCTAGACACGCTAGTACGTCATACTTGAAGCTTTAGCTTCAGCTTTTGCAAACCTGGAGATGCTGCTTTTGGCAATTTCAACTGCTCTGGGGTCTCTGTTTTCTCTTTCGTTTCTTTTTTCCCTTTTCCTCATTCTTCTGCTAGCATTCACGTCTATAAGAGTTTGCCTTGCTCGTAGCTTTGGTGTAGCTTTCCTTTTCTTCTTCTCATGAATGTACTCTCTCCTCTACCTCGCCGACCACGCACTCAAGTTTTCTAGTCTCCACAGCAAGCCGCTCTGTTCGTTCCAATCTCCAAAATACGCTATGGATACCCGCTCTTCTACCAGCTCCATGCTCTCGGCTCCCAGTGTCGTCAATTTGAATCTAATCCCGCAAGGCCCATCTCTCGCACACCATCGACTTGCGCGCTGGCTGTATTGTCTTGTGCGGCACGATGAGGAAGACACACGCGAGTTTGTCTGGTGCCAGCCGTGCCATAGGCGCTTGCACCCGCGATTTCAACTCCTCCTACGTTGGGCTGGGCTGTCGTGCGAGATGACCATGCTAGGCTGTGGGATATATATGGCTCAGCTGTTCCATTGGAACTTGGTACTGACCTTGGTCGTGGTTTGTTTTCCCTTGACTTTGGAATTACCGTTGCTCTGTTCTTGTTTTAGTCGAGGCGGTGATGTCCCGCCGGTTTATTGAATATGCTAACTCTCCTTCTACTCACGTCAATCTATAGTCTGTTGCCGCTATTCCTTGCAGTTTCTGGGAACTCATATGCCTCTCATCCCTCCAAATTCCGCGATTCCAAATATGGGGTCTGGCAGTCTACGAAACCTCTATCCTGATTTTAGTCCAAATATTTGCCTGTGGGCACTGCCTAACCCAAGCCATGGTGCCCAGTATGGCCGACTCTCAAATACTAGATTACAGCGCTTGTCGGCCATATATGGTAGGCTACTCAGTGCTCGCCATGCTAGCAGTTTTGATGCGTCTCGGTTGCTGCCTGCTTGCTTTTGGTTTGATCTCAACGATTCAACCTAGGTGAGCAGGTCTTTGGTTATATGAATGATTCCAGTCAGTTGCCATGCAGTTAGTTAATTAACCCTAAATACACTCGGTTTGGAGTTACACCCTGGAGGGTAACACGGATTGTAATAGCAGCGTATTATATATAGATAATTAAATCACATTTCCAGTGGACTCTATCTAATAGCCGCTTAGGGTTGCTTGTCGCTTACTACGGAGCGCACGTCTAGGGGAGAGTGGCTATTTGATCACAGCATTCCTAGTACAAGTTAGATGAAGTTCTCGATTTGATTCTCTTGAATCATTTAACGAAGGGCTCTGTAGCTACTGGGGCTCTTCATTGCGTAATATCTCGGTATGTTATGTTGACGAAGACATGCTGAGAAACCAAGTTGCGCTAGCTCCTTACAAAACCTAGACATCGTGCATATATACAAGAACAACCTTTCTCTACGACAACTGGTGCTGGCCGCTCTTCCTGGAGCCTACATTCCTTTGCCTTGATCTACAGTCTTTGCCGGACGTCTTGTCTAGATCACTGTCTGTTCCTTGTTTGGTCTCTGTGTAGACGCCAACATAACAACGATCCAATTCTAAGCTAAAACCATAACTATACTCCTGGATGCCGATTTACACCAGCCATTCCTATATGTAGCTGTAGGATTCAAAAGGAGCTGACAGCTTCTGCAAACCTGTAGTGCTTACAATACAATAAGAGAGTCGTCCCACCTTTCCATGTAGCTCTCGATATACTCGGTACTGCCTATCCACGGATCTATCTTGATAGTCCTGAGGATATCCATCTACGTGTTGACCCTATACACTGGTCCAATTCTTGTAGGGCTCGAACTTGAGCTAATGTTTAATCCACGGCATTCGTTCTCAGAGCCAAGGTCTTAATGCTTCGCTCACGACGACTCTGCTCGGAAGCAAGGGTTTGCACCGAAATCAGCGGGTAAGAGAGACCAAGGTATTCTATTCAGGTGGTCTCTTGATCCAAGC
The DNA here is from genome assembly GCA_002742255.2 of Ceratocystis albifundus. Classification (NCBI taxonomy): domain Eukaryota; kingdom Fungi; phylum Ascomycota; class Sordariomycetes; order Microascales; family Ceratocystidaceae; genus Ceratocystis; species Ceratocystis albifundus. Next base: position 798,531 of record MAOA02000029.1, on the reverse strand, counting down.
TGTTGAGTGGCTCATAACAATGACCTGCGATTTTGTAGGCGAAAATGGCTTTCACACCTAGACTAAAGCATTAGGTACGCATTCTTTTCCATGGCTGCCTTTAAGCATCCTCAATATTCTATCCTTGACCAAACTTTGCATCATGTAAGTTAGCGGTGCCAACCAACTATGGCCGACATATATCTACTAGCATTAGACAGCCTTTATGATTGAAATAAGGTCTAATTGTCGTACAAACCCACCATGTTATTGTCTGTTTCGGTATATATATCTTGGCTAGCTATCTTGCCGTAGCCATCTTTAATTGCTTTTGTTCTCTGTCTTCGATGTAAACCTAGTTCTTGCGACGAAGAAGACAGTGTTCGCCCCATTTTCTACGGTAATTATGCGGCACAAAGCTCAGGTCGGGGACGTATAGAATTCGTGCAAGCGGGTGTGTGCGTGCAGTGTCGAGAAATGGCTCACATGTGACGATCTCCCAGTTCTCCTTGTCGGAAACATAATTAGGCTCCAGAGGTGGCAGCGGGCCGGTGTTAAGTGGGTAGTGTGTGTCAACCAGGAACCCACAGGCCTTGATATCCGTGTACTTGGAGGGATCTTCTTGATTCAAGTCATTAAAGCCGCTGGTAGGCATCCATGTAGGCCACATGCCAAAGCCAACATCAGCCTCAGAAAACTCTCCGGGCAACAGACCGCGGAACTCGGAGCGGACAAACTTAGGCCGCATGTTGCGCGGAAGGAAGTAGGACGACGGAAAACGATACCATTCCTTGGCAAAGCAGACAAATTCTCCAGGCTGGCCAATGCCTTCGTTGTGAAGAGCACCAGTGCCGAGTGGTGCGTAGATTTCCATGGGAGCTGTGTAGGCGCTATATATGCCGTAGACGCGCATAACGCTCACGTTGATGGAGATTAAGAAGACAGCCACAACCCCGAAAGCCTTGATCTTAGCTGGGATCAGAGCGAATATACCCTTGGGGTTTCCAGAGATAGAGAGCACCATGTGAGTAGTCATGGCAGCATTGAGAACAAGGAGCGGATAAGCAGGATACATAAAACGCTCCTCCTTGTGAGGCTGCAGAGTAAAGATTCCCAGCCACATGTAAAAGGGAGTCATGAAAACTAGAGTCCGCAAGCCGCTTTGAACACCGCCAACCGAAGGCCAGAAAAGCTTGTGGAGGGCAAAGACGGGGAAACAAGCCAGAGCAAGAACAAACCAAATATTGAAGTTCAACAGCAGGTTCTTGATGTAAAAGTTCCATGGCTCAGTGCCATACAAGTCGGGGCCACCAGATGACGAGAAGATATTGTACTTGACAATGTTCCACGGCAAAACAAACAGCTGGCGGTAAAAGAACCAGTTTATAGAAGTATCAAGTCCCTATAGCATCAGGCGTTAGTAACACGGGTACTCACAGAGCATGGCAGTAGCTATATGATGACTTACAACAAGCAAAACAGTAGATACAGCACCACGAACTAGGCGAAGGAAGGTTTGGTAAATCTCAGCCTGGCTAGAAATAACAGCTAGAATAATCTCTTCAGCAATAAAAGGTACCATTAGCGCATATGCAAAGGGCCAGCCAAAAACGGCACCAATGGCGAACCAAAACATTCCCTGGGACGTGTGCAAACCACCACGCCAGTTCATGAACGAGTTGGTGCCCAAGATAGTCGTGTACATGGCGAAGCTGCTCGGCAAAAATGCCGTTGCAGCATGAAAGTAGCCGGGAGAAAATACAGAGGCAATCACGTATATAATGCCCACGCGGCCATTGAGTGTAAGCGTAATAGTACGGTAGAAGATTGTCTGAGTCAAGGCATAAATGAAGCACAAGGCATAGCGGACAAAGTAAAACTCGGCGACCTAAAAGTCCAAGGATATTAGAGCTTCGTTTTGTTCATCTATAGCTTGAAGCCGGCGAATCCTACCTTGGTGGGAAAAGGCATGATGCGACGGAAGTTGGACACAATGGCATGCATAGAGATATAGCCCCAGTCACGGATGGCGAACTCCGGGGAGTACTCCCAGGTCTGTAAGCCATAGCCATGCGAGAGATAGTGAGCAGGCTCCCAGTAATTGAAGGTCTCGTCACAGTCGGCAATCGGCGAGTAGAGGGCTGAGACGGCAGCGGAGGCGAGGAAGAAGTAGAATGCGCTGATGGGCTTAATGGGGAAAGGACTTGGTCTGCAGAGGAGGAGGGACGGTGAGCATTAGCGATCAAGATCTTGTACACTGCTAGCTTGTCTGTTACCATTATAGCCTTTAATTTTTTGAGTACAACTCACATCTTTTTCTTCTTTGCATGATGCGCATCTGGATGCACGTATTCCCGCTTGACGGGATTTGAAGCGGTTTGGTTTGTCATTATTCTATAATAATAATATTGACACGACCAATTTTGGGCGACGATTGGACCAATCTGATAAAAAACAAAGAGACAAGATACCAGAGCGGAAATCTCGCAATGTCAGCCAACAGAAATACAGAAGAGGCTGACCAGAAGATCTTGTTGAGAACAAAGTTGGTTGAGGTGAAGCTGGCAGTCAAATGCTCACGGGAGGGGTGGCGATAGGGCAAAATGGGTGGGTCGTCTTATCGATAAGCGATAACACTGATAACAAAAAAAGTTAGGCTGATAACAACTTTTTGCTCGGTTTCCATGTCAATACCCAAACAAAACTTTGCGCTCTTCACTTTCCATCATACATGCCCAAGTTTTCTTTTCTTTCAACTGTGAGGATACTTTTGCTTTGATTGCACCCGAATGACTTATTCGCTAGTCGCCTTCTAATCGATATACATCCCCTCATTCTTCTCTACGCTCCTCCTACTCTCTCAGTATAGAATGTCTGGCATTCCCGGTCTTGGGGCTTCCGCCAACCTCCCAGCCCCTACACCACACGAAAATGACGGCGGCGACACCCAGATGACCGACGACCCTGTCCCTTCTGCCAAAACAACCGGCAATGTGGATGCCCCTGTCGAGACCCCAATTACTAGTGCACTAGAGGCGATGCTCAACGACTATGAACCCTTGCCGGTTGCTACAACCCAAGCTCCGCAAAACACTACAACCTCTCCAGCCGTACCAGTATCTGACACACCTTTAAATAGTGGCTCTGGAGCTGGCGATGCCATGGATATCTCTCAAGAACCTACACTGACCGCCTCCGGTATATCCCATACTGCTGCTGTTGCTTCTGCCTCTACTGAAGCCTCTACGGCGCGCGAGGCCCAAGTCGAAGACAAGAGTGAGGGCGAGGCCAAGAACGAGGCTGAAGATGAAAACAACGAAAATGAGCATCCAGAGTGGGAAATCGACTCCAACCCGTACCAATCATCTTCCGATTCCTCCAGCGATAGCGACAGCGACAGCGATGATGACTCGGAAGATGAAAAGTATGAGCTCTTGGGCATCGAAGAGACGGCACGTATCCTCATGAAAGCTGAGGGTGACTCTGACGACGAGGGCGAAAACTCTGGCAAGGCAAGCAAACAGATGCGGACTAAGAACGAAATCGACGAGCAGTATGCGCCTCGACCTGACGTCGTCATCACACCTGACATGAAGATTGAGCCACTAGGTTTAGTTGAGCATGTGGTTGACAACACGTTAGTTTTGCGGGGCTTCACTCCCGCAGAGTACCAGGTGCTTGACAGCGGCTCGGTGCTGTGCCTGGCAGATCGCCGTGTCATTGGCAGTATCTCGGAGCCTCTCGGCAAGGTGCAGCAGCCTATGTACCTTGTTGGCTTCCAGCGAGCCGAGGAAATCCAAGAGTTTAATCTGATTCCTGGAACAAAGCTGTATTATTCAGTTGCCCATGCCAACTATGTCTTCACATCCGCACTCAAGAACTTCAAGGGCTCTGACGCCTCCAATATCCACGACGAGGAAGTGGGTGCCGATGAGATGGAGTTTTCCGATGATGAGAAGGAGGCTGAGTACAAACGCATGAAGAAGCAGAAGCGTCGTGAGAAGAACATTGCCAAGAGCGGTGGGGAGTCGTCAGCCTCGGGCCTACGCAACGAAGTCAAGCATGATTCCAAGCCAAAGCAAAACAGTGGGCTCAACTTCGATGGCGACGGCGCCTACCGCCGTCTAACACGCCCGCCTGGATTTGGAACTGGCACTGGCCAGGCCAGCCAGCCATCGCATACCGATGACTTCAAGCCTCGGGATGCTAGTAATACCAATGGAGGTTATCGTGGTCGTGGATCTAGCCATCGCGGAGGCGGAAATGGCGCTCGTGGTGGCAGGGGCAATCATCAGGGGTCTTGGGAACCAAGCCATCCCCAGCCTCCGGTGCACCACCAAGGACATTATGTTCAACCGCCCTTACAGTCACAGCCACCGCAGTACAGTACGCCCAGTAGTGCATATCAACCTGCACCATACACTGCTCCCAATACATCAGCAGCTTTCTATGCACCACCAGCTCCAGGTCCCTCATCATTGGGCAACGGGGGAATGAATATGTTTAGCCAGTTCCCCGCGCCTCCACCACCGCCGCCTCCCAACACGAATCCCGCTGCATTCATGTCTACACAGCAGCTCACTGCAGCTGTTGCTGCACTAACTGCAGCCAGGATGCCCCACCCACCGCCGGTGCCTTTCATGATGCCACCCATGCTGAATCAGCAGCAGCAGCAGCAGCAGCAGCAGCAACAGACACAGCAGCAGCAAACACAGCAGCAGCAAACACAGCAACAACAGCAGCAGGCAGCGGCATTGGCGGCCCTTAACCCCGTCCTATTGCAACTGGCGATGCAACAAGCATTAGCACAAAATTTAGGGCATCAGAATCAGGGGTCTGGGGGTCCTGGGGGTCCTGGAGGTCCTGGAGGTCCTGGAGGTCCTGGAGGGGGCTATCAATGAGACAAGTAATGTAGCAGGTGGGTTTATGATAAAAGTTCAAAGTCTTGGTTTTTCATCTCAATATTCGTATACAACCGCTAGATAATACCACAAGAGGGGCATTCTCTTTGTTGTCTGCCCCAATCCACGCGGAGTTGATCGCCAGGTGCGAGTCTTTAATACGCATGCCTTGCTCACTGTGTTGGTGTCCTATGGATAGGTCGAGCTCTTCATCACTCTTATGGTGCTTTTCTCTGGCTCCTTCGTGTACCAGGACTGTAGCAGCAGACAAACCCTCTAGATAAGGCGAGTGATCGGCGGTCGATAGCTTGAAAGTGGCTGATCCGCAGATCTCCCACATATGCCGCATGAATATTGCGTTCTTTTTTTTTTCCTTTTTTCCACAGAGTCAGCAATGCTAACGTCGATCTACATCCTGCGAAATATGTGTTGTAAGAGGGGAAGCGTAGACGCAGAGCCGCGAGAGGAAGAAGAGTAGAGACACATGTATATATCACTGTCATATATTATCACTTGATCACTTATCAACGCCAAAAACCCCTCAGATAATAGCCTTGCTTCCCTTGCTACCCGAGGAAGCAGACTTCTTCCGCTGGCTCTGACGTTTCCGGCCCTGGGAACAATGAATCAATCTAGACGATCGAAATTTCCCAGATGCAAGCGAAGACCTAGCAAAAAGGCAGTAGAGTACCTGGTTCGCCTTGACCTCGATGTTGCACTGAAATATTAGCTTTTGCTTAAACCTCCGAAACGAACGGCCGTGAACAATACAAATATATGGTGAAGAAATGGAGAGGGGGGCTTTTTCTGCTTGCCATGAGCCAGAGCAATAAAGCTAAAAGGATTGGTGAGCCCAGGGTAAGCCTGCACAAGGACAGGTCATGCTAGAGAGACTAGGAAGAAGTGCAGGGGAAAATCCCAATCAAGAGCGAAGCGAGACAGTCAGGCTGCAAGGACCCTGTCATGATGGAGTAGAAGAAGAAGAAGAAAGGCTTGGGCCCTTCCCCCCTTCTCTTCTCTTCCCCGTTCCTCCTCCCCTTCTTCCTCCAACTCTCTTTGCACTAAATTGCCAAGCAGGCAAAGCTTTCAATAAGTAGGTTGGGTTTTCTTGTTTCTAGTGCAAGCCATGTGTAGGAAACAAGGGTATGCATATGGCGTGTTTTGTTTCGGATTTGCAACAAGGACCAGCGCTGTAGTGTGTTGTCATGGTCAGAGAAATTCACAGATGTGCTGCTATCGGGTGTGCTAATCACGATCAGTGGCTTATCACATCTGGACAATTGAGACCATTCGATTTGCTCATCTTGGACACGACATGGTAAGCAAGAAACCAAGTTAGAAACGTCTATCGGGTCAGGAATATTGGAGTTGTCTTGCTACAAGAAGCCCGGGCCCTGGATGAGAACAATCCAGTAGATGGCTAGATCACGGACAACCAGAAGGCTGTGGCCTCGGTGCTGGTGTGTATTATCGCTTCAGGTTGATGGGGCCTTGTCCCGCCATGATCAACCTGAAGCTTTTCCAGGGGCGCGGTTCAATATGACGAAGAGCAAAGTTTCATGAGTTGGCGCATAAAGCTATCGTCGTCATTGTCGTCATCACCTGTTTTTTCATGCCCTTATCTCCCTTGTAGACTCTTCCTGTTTCTCTCTGTTCGGGGATGTTAGAGCTACTGGCACTGAAGCCAGATGACATGCCAATGAATGGTGGCCAATATGGTACTCATATACCCCCCCTAAAAGAGGCGGTCATGAGCTTATGACATGAGTCTGGGCCATTTGTCATGCTCCTTGGGCAGCAGTGCCGATGTCCATAGTCTAGGAAGCATTAGGACCTGAAATGCAGCCTATTAATAATTCATAGTGTGACGGTTATTCCAGATGCATGAGGCAATGAAGCGACCAATGATGTGCTTGGTTAGCCCAAAGGCATAACCCCCAGTCGCAGTACTTGGTCATGTCGGATGCGACGAGCGACGAAAGCACTCCAAGGCTAGGAGTCGGATAGAATGAAACGAAGAACTTGTGCTCTCGGAGAAGAACAAAAAGCGGACTCGGCAAGGATGCAGAGAGGCTTACATAGCCCATGTGGTCACGTGATGACGGGACACCACGATGAGGGTGTCTTGCTCACCGAGCACTGGTTGAGTTGATTGAGTGTATGTTGAGTGTATATATATGTGTGTGTTTTTTATTTCTCTTTTTTTCATTGGTTACGCACGCTTTCGTTTCGGATTTGCAACAGGAGATGTCAGTGAACATGGTTATTTTTCTGTTGGGCAGTCCTAGACCCTGGGATTCACGCAGACCCTAGCGATTTGCATTTCTATTGCCCCCCCCCCGCAATATCAAAGTGCACAGTGTACGGGCTACCGCTCCACTAGGGCTCGTATCAGCCAGTTGGCATCTGCGGGCAGCTGGCAGCAATGGCGTACTACATCAGAAAACCTAGCGGACACGGCATCGTTGGATAAAGTGCACCTAAAGAACGGAGGGTCCAAGGTACGCATGAACAGAAGCATCAAAGAAATACCATCACGTTATTCCGTTTTCGAGGAAGAAGAGCATCCAAATAGTAGGCGCACGGTGAGCAGCGTGGCCTGCTCTTGTCCATAGAGGGAAAATAAAAATAAATGTGGAAATGTGAAACATGCGACAGGCCCACATTTTTGTTTTCTTTATTTCATTATATCATTCTTTTTATTCTTTTCTTTTTTTTCACGTGGCTTCACCAAAACTAACAGGAAATGAAGAGAGACGAGAGCAAGGGCAAGGCTGATGAGAAGGAGCCAAACTAGAGGAACAGAGAGAACCAAAATGCAGCAGGCCAGGCCTAAAAATAATCAACGACAAACCAGACTCTATGCAATGCACCGGCTTTTCATCTTGTGCTTCATGATGGCTGCAGCCGGAGGCCAGTACTTCAGGAGCCTTAGGGCAAGCCTGCAAGTGGCAAGCGTACCGTCTGCTTATTCGGTGTCCGTTTCGGTCGCCTGGTCTTTGTTCAGCCCATCGCTGTCACAAGCACCGGGCGGGAAAGGCGCAAGTTATCAAGAGAGACAAGGCAACAGGTGTGGATAAACAACTTGAGAAGAACGAGAAAAATGACCGAGAGCACAGGGTGGGAGAAGGGGTCAGCCGCGCAGAGATGGCAAGTAATGGCATAGCGTATGTACGTTAGAGAACAGCAAAAAGCGAGGAACAGCCCGCTAGGTGCCACGGCCAACGGCGACGCAGGTACCAGGAACAGCCAGAACTCGCTTTGATCTGAAACAGGCTAAGAGAGCACAGCCAGTGTGCAGAGTCCATACGGACAAATCCGTGGTATATGTTGAGCCGCACTCATAGCACAGCCTAGATAGCGAATTATTCGCAAGAAACGTTGGGAAATGCGAGCAAGAGAGTGCGAAAGGACAAGAAGAAAAGAAAGAGACCATCGTCATCTGTCAAGCCAGTGGGCGATCCACTTTAGCGTTAAAGTTCGTCACGGTCACTGGAAGAAGTGCTTAGGTCTGTTTTGGCCAATTAGAGGCGACTTGTTCCTGAATGTGGGGCCGTGTAACTGTTGGCCCGTTGTAGAGGAGGTGGTAGTAGTAGCAGTAGTACTGGTACTACTTGGTGCCTTAATATCCATGTTAATTTACGACCCTGTCTGAATATCGTATGTATCTCTACAAGTTAAATAAGCTGCCAGCTAGGGGAAGCGCTAACTGCTGCTAGCAGCAGCACTCGAGCCCAGTAAACGAAGATTCAGAGCTTTGTAAAATGACGATGCAGCCATGGAATCGATGGATTCAAGCTTTCTTAGTGTAGGTTTAGTCGTGGACATCATGCTCAAAATGCGCAACTGGCACGCAATGTCCTGGGCCTGCGAGTTGTCTCTGGTTAAATGCATTTTCAGTAATCACTGTAGATCGCAATGTGCTTGGTTGCACTGAGGTGCAAAAGGAAAAAAAGAGCCCGACAGTAGTTTGCAGTCAATATGCAGCCAGGGTTGCAGGCCTGGAGCTCTTTAGAGTCCGCCGAGCTCCTTCCGAGTCCTCCAGTGCTACATACAGTCTTTTTTGGCGCAATAGAGAACCAGGGAAAGACACCATCATTCCTGCTTGTCACGGCCTCGGGGTTGGCTTGTGACTTGATGAGCCATGTTGTCTGGGGTCTGAGGATGCAGACAAGAACAGCGAAAAGAGCACAAAAACCCTGGAGGCACTTTGCAGATTGTTAGAGATAGGGGGAGGGGAGGGGAGGGGAGGGGAGGGGACGCACAGCCCATGGAAAAGCAACATGTGCTATGTCTGTGTCGTCACACACACACACACACACACAAAAAGTCGAAGTGGGAGAGATGACATCAATGCTATGGGTGGCCAAGCCCGCCCGCGCCCGTAGGTGCATGTAATGCAAGACAAGTTTTAGAACAAAGAAATGCTGCAAATAGCCTTTCCCGCCATGGGCTGGCTTGACAACCCAATTTCCCTTGTGACCGCATTGCATTTACGTGGGGAATTACATTACATCACTTGTCGGGCTTTAGCGGGACCTCAGTAAGAAGGGGGTAGTAGAGAGATACAGAGCGACGGGGCAAATACGCGCGGAGAGGTAGAAGAAGCAAGGAAGAAGAAAAGAAGAAAAGGGAAACAAACAAAAAGGACACATCAGAAGAGAGACACGAAGGGAGACACCTAGGGCAGTGGCTAACATGGCCCAGCCCCAGCCCCAGCCCGGCACTTAACTGAGGTACGTAAGGATAAAAGGTTGTTTCGTACAAGTGGGGAGTGAAGGGGAACAAGAGAAACGGAAGCCCTAAATTCCAAAGATGTAACTGTGTAAGGGGGGAGAAACAAATTCACGGACAAAAAAGTCTTGGCTGGCGGTGGGTATTGGTTTGAGATAGGATAACATGACAGGGTACGGGATAGTGAAGGGTCGGCGTGCGGGTTACGGTTAACGTGAAAGTGGATGCTGCTGTGGGTGGTATAGGTGTGTTATAAACCAAAGAACAAGGGCGAGATATGGATATGTGCCACAGGGTAAGGTGGGGAGAGTACAGTACATGGAGAGAGAGAGAGAGAGAGAGTGTGTGTGTGTATGTATGTATGTATGTATGTACGTATATACGTATATAACAAGACTCTATTGCTGGGCATGCCATATAACAGTATGCACAATGCAATAGAACAAGCTGCAAGCTTAGCATTCTCCGCTCTTCTCCTTTTCCCGTCTTTTGCTTGGCTGGGCATTGGCACCTTATGTTTCTGGTTCTGCCTTGACGAGAGAATTGTTGGGTTATAGGGCGACAAGGAACAAAGAACGGCTTTAGCTTCTGGAAGTTTCTCGGAGGAGAGCCCCCCAAGATGAAGAGGCAAGCCAAGCCACAGCGAAGAGCAGCGAAGGCGAAGGTAACAAAGGAAGAAAACATACGAGGTGGGAATGGAAGGTTCGTAGAAGCGGAGGCGAAGAGAGAGGCATGTCTATGTCGGTGCTTGTGCTCTGATTTTTTTTTTCTTCTTTTTTGCGGACACGTGTGGTTGGGGTGGGTGGGTGGGCTTTGCTGGTGTTTTCTTGCATTGTGTGTATTTCTAATATTGCTGCAAAGGGTGGACGCGGACTTCATGTTATCGCAGAGCACCGGCCGGAGAGCGCGTGTGCGTTGAGGAGGGGAGTGTGAATGTGCGGGGGGAAAGGGCTGGTAACTGCCGATTGTATTCCTCTCACAGTACGTTTGTAGTTTTGCATAGTTATAGCTATATAACTGCGATTGGCTGGTAAGTATACATACGGCTGCACTTCTGTGCTATAGCGCCCATTGGCAGCAAATAAATGCCCCTGCAGAAAGAAGGAGGCGGGAGGCAGGAGGAGGGGAATAGAGTAAGGTAAAGGAAAAAAAAAAGAAATAAAAATTGAAAAAACAAAAAAAAAAAACAAAAAAACCACAAAAACACAGAAGCGGATGGGATAGCCTGGCGATAGCAGGCAGGAGCCACTGTCGTGTGTTTGCATGGCCATAAAACTTTTCCCTCTTTCCTTCCATATTCGTCGTCTCTCTGTCTCTGTCTCTGTCTCTGCTGCATACCACATAGAGTTATTGCCCTATTTCCCTTGTGGTCGGTCCTCTTTCTTTTTTGACTCTTCCCTCTTCCGCCGTCATCATCGTCACGTCACCACCATGGTTGCCCTTCTTTTTATTTGCTCCTCTGAGGCGTGGCTCTATTTTTGCGCTCGCTTCTTATTTTCTTGTGCTCTCTGCAAACTCGGTTTATATGTTCTGTTTATATGCTGTGCTTTTCATGCGACACAATGCATTACTCTGCGATTCAAGGTCATGCCCACCCAGATTGGCACCCCCCCCTACCTACTTCCCCTGCTCTTTCCCTCCATAGGTCGAGGACCTCTTGCTGCGACCCCAAAACTCTCACCCACCACTATCGCAATCAACACCAGGAGGACCCTGGCTTTGCTCCCACCCAGCCTTGCCCCTGGCCAAAGCACACTCACTGTGTGGCCCCTGCCTCATTGACCCCTGGTCCTTCTGCTTCTGGTTGCTCTCTCAGATCATCCTCATCCTCGCCCACCATAGCATAGCATTCATCCACTTCTGCTTCTGCTTCTGCTTCTGCTTTTTTCTTTTTCTGCCTATTTTATTCCTTTTTTTTTTTATTTCTTTTTTATCTCGGTTTGTCTTATTCTTTTTCCTTCGTTGTTTCTTCCTGTCTGTCTTTTATATATTGTCTATCCTTTTTCTTTCCGCCCTGTCATTCTTTGTCTTTTTCCTTGTCTTCGACTTGTTTTAATTCTCGTCTTTTGCTCTTTCCTTCTTTGCTTTGCTTTGGTGATAGCCTTGTAGTAGGTCTACCGTCATCACCAAGTCAGTCGTTTGTTACGTTACTCCCGTTCCCTTGTGTCGTCCGTGGACTTGTTTGCTTGCTGGCTTCCTCCCGTTCTGTACACTCTGCTTCTCCCTTGCGTATAGAGGCTGTCTCTATCTCCCTTTTATTCTTGCCGGTATCTTCCTACTTGGGCTCTTCCCCCCCCGGCTTTCCCTCCCATAGTCTGATAAGCTACAAAATGCGTTTGCCGGTACCTGCTGTCCTCCGGCGTGACATCCTTCCGACCAACTACGACAGTGTCCAGACCTCCACTTTGACCTCGCTCACTACGACGACAACTACTTCATTATCCTCCCTTACTCGCCCTACAACCAACATGAACTCCTTCGATTTGCGTGCTGAATCTGACTCAGGCTTGGCTGTCGATGATCAAAGTGTAAGCTTCTATCCTCTATCGCCCTCCATGCTCTGGCCTGTCCCTAACACACCCTTTAGAGCAGTGATGTTCCCTTGTCTATAGTCCCTACGTCTGTAAACGAGCTTGCAGGTCTCCCTTCTCAGATCACTGAGATCGATAGCTCTTTAGCAGATAGCACTGCCGGCTTGGCACTAGCCGGTGCGCTCACCACCTCCGCTTCCACAGCCACCAACTCTGCTACGGCTTCGCAAACTGAAGCTTCCCCAACATCTAGTGCTTCTGACGCAGACTCGGACTCTCACTCCGGCCTGACGGGTGCCGGCGTTGCTGGCATTGTCATTGGCCTCTTGGGCTTGATCCTTGTTGTTGGCCTGGGTGCATACTTCTTCCTACAACATAAGAAGAAGCAGGCCCAGCGCAAGAGGCTCATGGATGAGAAGCCCGATTTCCTCACATCTATGAACCCTAATGGCTCTGCTCCCGTTCGGCCTGCCCCTCCTACCGGCCCCGGTAGCAGTCTTCGCAACACTTCCGGCTCTGGTCCTAGTGTGCCTTTGAAGGATGTTGCCGCCGATGCATCTGCTAGCCCGTCTGACTCTACTACTCCTTCTGCCAACCCCGACTCTACTAGTCTGCGTGAATCTCAAACTGAGACCAACGCTGCAAACCCCTTTGGTGCCAATGCTGAAAAGATTAGTATTCTTGAGTCACAGAACCCCTTCTCTGATGGGGACAATGCTCACTCTGAATCCAGCCAGCCTGTTTCCAAGGACACAACTGTCGCCACCCCTTCTGAAGCTACTGAAGCTACTGCAGCCTCTGCCTTGACGCGCCAGGCTTCTCGCCGCCATGACACTAGCAAGCTTGATCTGACCCTGCCCGTCAACAAGGGCCTCCCCGGACCGCCTAGCCCTACTGGAAGCGACTACAGCGTGAACATGATTCCCGATGGTCAAGAGGCTCCCCAGACTGAAGGCGCTGCTGCTATTGCCGCCGCCGGAGGCCCTGCCATGTCTGTTGTGCATCGCGTTAAGCTTGACTTTACGCCGTCTATGAAGGATGAGATGGAGCTGCAGACCGGCCAGCTGGTGCGTTTGCTGCATATTTACGACGATGGCTGGGTTCTGTGCATCCGTCTTGATCGCTCACAGCAGGGTGTTGTCCCCCGGACGTGCCTGTCGGATCAGCCCGTCAAGCCGCGTGCGTCTACCAGCAAGCCCCCTGTTTCCATGAACAATTTTGTTCTCCCTGTACCCGAAGACGGCCGTAGCCCATCACCTGGCCATGCCTACTAAATGGCAATATGGTCCGTGAATTCTTTCACTAATAAGTTTTGTATGTTTTTTTTTTCTTACTTTTTTTGGGCGGCGTCTTGTTAGGGCTATTGCATCTGCATAAGAATGGGCTCTCCTCAACAGGCTTTTGAGGCCGATCTTGGGTTTTACTGGCATGGGATATCTGGGGACATGGTTATTCGTTTTTCTGGGGAGTGATTTCATTTACCCTTTTTTTTTTTATGTTTTCTTTTTGGTACAGCGGGCGTTCTGGTTTCTTTCTTTGTCATCATCACATCTACCTTTAGACCCAAAGGTCTTCAGCTGCGGTAGCTTGTGCTCTACGTCATACACTCGTTATATTCCCCCCCCCCCCCACGGGTTTCCCCAGACCCATTTCCTCCAATCTAGTTTTGATATAAACGACGCGCCCAATCCATTGGCCGCTCATACCATGAAATTAATCTTCTTGATATATCCCCGCCTCTTCTTGAGACTTCGCATGGTCTATCTATCTAATGTGTGTTCATGTCTATCTATTTGTATGACCGGTTCGTGCGAAATACGATTGAACGACACTGCTTGTTTCACAAGATATAACCTACTTTCTTGCTTGTGTGCTACTCTTATTTGATTTGGGTATGACGATACAGCTAACACGGGTAAACGCCACATAAGAGAGATGTGTTCATTTCTATGAACTAGCTGAAATGAGTAGACAGACTCCTTTGAAATCGTACATATGCTACCATCTAACGCTGCACGACACGACACGACACAACGCAACGCCACAATAAATCACGCTCATATCCACTTTGTTTTTTAAAAGATCTTGTTCATAGCCTGATGCGCCAACTCCACACCCAGGAACGTCGCCGCATTTGCCGGCACCGCACGCGCTAGTGCCGGTCCAAAGCCAGGGAAAAATGCCTTGTACCCACCCTTGGCGAACAGCTCGCGCACAACACTGCTAATTGTAGCATTGCCCTCAGCTGTCTGCAGCCGGCTCTTGACAGTGTCAATCGGGAACACAGGAACCCACATGGCGACGCCGGCTGAGGCACCAGCCACGGTGATAGCCCCTAGCGAAAGGTCGCCGGTTGGCTTACCCGTGCTATCGGTAGGCGTCAGCCGTCGCTTGATAATCTCGTACGTGGCAAAGTACGCAGCACTGCCGGGCCCGTCACGCGCCAGCGTCGCAGCGCTTCCGCGGAATACACTTCGTAGGCCTCCCTCGCGGTAGAGTTGACGCACGACGTCAAGACCGCCCGAGTACTTGGGCTTTTCGCCGGGAGCGAGTGTTCGTTGGCCCTGAACTTGCAGGATCACTTTGACTCGCTCAAAGGGCGCGGTGATGGCGGTCATTGGTACGGCAGAGAAAAAGCCAGCCGCAGAGATTTGCGCAATCGTGAGTGAGCCGTCGGTGTTGGAAGGGAGCGCATGGCGGACGAGGTCTTTGCCGAGATCGTAGCCCCAGAAGGAGACAGCGACTATGTAACGGAAGAAAGCAGGCCAGCGGTTAGTTCGAGGTAAACTGCAAGCCACCAAGGCCAAAATAACTGAAAGAGGGAGAACTCACACATGGGAGTCACGCCAACCAGTGGCGCACTGACTCCGGCATACAGTCCACGGCGAAGCCCATCCTTCGCTACACTTTTCTTCACCACATCGATGGCTCCGCTATAAACGCCGCGCTCGGCTGTTTGCAAGCGCACTTTTACCAAGTCGAACGGGTGGCCGACAACAACAGCACACACGCCACCGAAGCCACCAGCGACAAACGAGCGCACCTGGGCTAGAAGTGCAGACTCAGCAGGAGCTGCGACGGAGGGTTCCTTGTTTGTAGAGGTAGTCATTATGGGTTGCGTGTGAGCGAGCGAGAGAAAGAGAGTAGCTGTTTTGGTTGCGTCGACAGAGACCGAAGAGCGGTTTCGAGAGATTGAGCGGAGCGAAGCGGAGACAAAAAACAAAGAACACCGTGAAAGGATTTCTTATATATAAAAGAGGGAAATAAAAAAAAATTGATGTGAAAACCAAGGAGGAGAGAGGGGAAGGAGAAAAGGTCGTGAATGGCAAAAGTGGGCTATGATGCAATCAATAAAGGTAAACCTAGGAAAGGCGGCAAGGCAAGCTTTCGGTCGGTTGTGCGCTCGGCACGCGGCTGTTGCGACCCAGGATTTTTTTTTTCTTCCTTCCTTTCAGGGAAGCTACCAGTAATTGACGTTTGCAGCAAAAGCAAAGAATAAAAGAAACTGGGCCAAAAATTGGAATATCTAGCAAGAAGAAAAAGAAAATAAAGTCAAGAATAAGAATAAAAATAAAAAAATAAAAAATACAATAAGAAGTGATGATAGACAATAAAGAGCCTTTCTGTGGTGTCTTGTCAAGAGAATGAGAAAAGGGAAACTACCAAAAGAAAACAATGAAATACGAGGAGCCGAACGAATCTTGAAGCTTCCCTCCTTCCTGTTTGAGCTTCACGGCTAAGGCTCTCTCTTTCCTCTTCTTTTTTTTTCTTTTTTGGCTTGTGACAGCAAACAAAACCAAGACCGACTCAAAACCAAACAAGAGCCCCACCTCGTCGCAGAGCCCCTCTCTCTCTTTCTCCCTCTCCAGCTTTTGGGGCCCCACACTTACCCAGTACCTTCCTCTTCATGTGAATGGCCTTTTGTGTGTGCCGTGCCTACATGACGATTATCGTGTTATTTTTCCTGGTTTCTTTTTCGGCAGAGGGCACTACACAGTTTGGAGAAAAAGGAAGCCGGGCGTGAATAGATGGACAAAAGGAATAAGGATAGCTAGTAGTTATGGAGGTAGAAAGATGAAGGGAGGTGGAACCCTGGACAGAAAATCAATCACACGCTCGCCGTCTCGTTTGCTGTACTCTAGACCTTAGACCTCGGTCCAGACAAACTTAACACACAAATAAACCCTCACTCAACGTAATTACTTGGCAATAAAAGAGGAGACCTCCCCACATTACGTCTTACAGACACCAATTGCTGCGGTAGCGATTTTTTTTTTTTAATTTCTTTTTAATTTTTAATGTTTCATGGAAACCTCCAACAGGGGTTGGGATTTAGAGACAAGTAGATGCCTCGTAATCAGTTGGCCAATGTGACGATAGAAGAGAAGAGAAGAGATATGATTTACTAGCTAATTCATAATAACAAACGCCCGATTAAGCCTTGAAAGATATCAAATGAAATACCCATAAGCAAGAGAAACACAAAAAGATGGCTATGAGCGCAAAGAAAGAAACAACGTGGGAATCAAAAGAAGAAAAGAATATGCTGAGTGGTGTATGTATATATGCGTGTGCTGTGTTTATTTGTCATAGGGTGTTGTGTTTTTGTCGTAGGAGGGGGCGGGGAGGGAAAGGAAACTGACTACGTTTCCAGGCGTTATCGATATTGTTACAAGCCCGTCCCCTCACACGCGTTAGGCGGTGCCGTGCTCATCATGAGCCAGGTGCACCCCACATGCGACTCGTCGAAATGCGCGAGCGAATCACAGGCTCAACATTGCCCGACGTATCGCCAAAGAACGGTGAAATGAGAGGTTCGCGAATGGGCGATCCCATAGGTGAGTGGATGGGCGACCGTACGGGAGGGTTTCCGAGCCGCGACGCTCGGCTAGCCAGTGTCGATGTAGAATTCGTATTTGTGGTAGCAGCAGTCTCAGAGGACAAGGTCAACGAGATTTCAAAGCTAGGCAGTGCATTCGTTGTCGCAGAAAGTGCAGGCTTTGTTTCCATGGGACAGCCAGGCGATAGCGGCGCAAGTGTTGGAGAGGCAAGAGGGGAGTGCATGGAGCTCAGAGCTGACTTCAAGGCCAACGTTGGACTGGCGCGACGCGAAGTGTTCTGCGAAATGGGAGGAGTAAACTTTCTCTTATTCTCAAAATCGGGGAAGAAGTTGTCTTCGTCATCATCTTCCATCAACACACTGCTGCCACTGGTCTTGCGGTTCGTGATACCCCATAGCCCACTGCTCCCTTTGTTAGATGACAGCGCAAGTGGTGGCAACGAGGACGTCGATGATGTCATAGATGACGGCGCAGTTGTTGCGGTGGCAGTGCGGTTGTTGAACGGCAAAACCCCACTACTGTATGAATCTGATGCTGACAGCGGAGAGCTAAGTCTACCTGTTGACGTGGCGTTCGAAGAGCTCTTCGTCGATGAAACCTTGATATTAGCAGAGGAGAGTTTGGCAGCGGGAGTCGGGGCTGGTTCCATGTTCTTAGTCATGCAAACATCGTCACGTTTCTTCATAAAGCTTGTTACGCCACTGCCAATAGTAATGCCACCACTGATGTTGTCACTGTCACGGCTTGTCACATCGCCCTGATTGGCGGAGCTGAAGCGATAGTCTGCATCATCTTCTTTGCGGGGGCTAAACAGCCCAATTTCTGGCAGCCCAAAAGACGCCGACATCGACGAGCTGCGATTATGGGACCACATGGAGTTTTCGGGCCTAGACAGAATCTTGGGGGCCACTACAGGCGGTGGGGCAAATGAGCTTGCCATGGTCGACACTCTTCCACGGCTAACTGCAGGCTTATTGATGCCAAAGCTCCATGATGGGATTACGCCTGACCGAACAAGCCCTGCAGAGCTAGATGCAGTTCTGAGGTGCTCTGTGCTAGCAATAAGGCGCATATCATAGTACTGGTGCACGGGAATGCTGTTCTTGACGGTATGAAGAGACGTATCATCGGTTTGGTCCGAATTAGGGAGCCAAGGCGACATGTGCTCGTACTCTGAGCCAGTCTTGCGCACAGCCATAGTCAGCGAAGCCATGCTCACATCCATAAGTGCGGGCTGATGAGTCATGGCGCCAATAAGTGCATTGCAGCCGGCACCATGTGACACCATAATGACAACAGACTCAATATCGACGTCATCATCGCCGTCTTCCGACCAAGTGTCTTCAATCTTGTCCTTTTCAGCGGCACCGCGGATGTGGGCAATATCGGCAGCGTCCTCAGTAGTTGAGTACCAGTCCACAAGGCCCTGAAGACCCTTGCGAAAGCGGTTGTGCATAGACGTCCATTCTTCGGGAAAGGTGGCGCCGTCGCCCCAGTCCAGGTCGGGGCCGGACGACTCCCATTGGTAATCAAACACGACGCATGAATCTCGCGCATGGGCTACATAACTATCAGGGATTTTGTCGCTGGAAGAAATAGCATAGTGTGGGACAGGGGCAATGTAGCCGAGTTCGCCCAGTGGTCTTGGAGGGGGCAGATCTTCGGTTTCAGGGTCAGAGTCCTGGCCCTCAAACGGGTCCTCGGGCACGGCAACAGTGTTGGCTGCGGCTCTACCACCAGTCCACAGCAGAGGCGCCAAGTGGGAGGCGGCTACAGGAGAGGTCATAGACTGATTGAAGTTTTTCGCATATATCTCCCGCTTGAGTAGCTGGGCTTTGGCATTTGCGATCATGGTGGATGATTTAGGCGGGGGTTCAATAGTTTCATAGTATCCTGCGGATAACCATTCTCCTAGGAATTCGTCGAGACGCAAGATGGCTTTGTGAAAGTGGTGATGGTGCTGGGAGTCTAGGCTCTCTAGGCTGTCCAGGTTGTCTAAGTTGGGGCGCGCAGAGCCTGACCCGATGGGCTTGAGGATGGGACTTGGGATGACGACTTGATTTGGAGAACCTCGTCGTGTTGTAGGCATAGTGGGTGGCCCTGTTGTTATAGGTTGTGCGAGACCAGCACTGATGCCGATGGAGGTCTGGACACACCGGAGAAAGGGGGAACTGTGGATCGCAACCTTGAAGCGACGGCGGCGGGGCTTTTGGGCAGAGGTGGTGGAGATAGAAGGTGAGAGGGTGGATGACTGGGGCGCATCGCTTTCAGCCTCAGCTTGGGCAAGGATGCTAGCGATGCGGGCGCCAACGGCACGAGCCTGAATCCAGCCCGAGTAACAGAGCGGGGTGTCGTAGGGAGTGGGGGAGGACTCGGCCCAAGTTTTGTCAGCGACATCAAGACGCAATCCATGTCTGTGGTAGGGCAAGTTAGTGAAAATACAATAAGGAGGGGCAGCAGACAAAGGGGAGCGAAGACAAGACATACCGGACGACGAATATATAAGCTGGGGGCTTTGCCATACTGCAATAGTAGTGGCAGGTGTGTTTCTATGTTTGAGCGAGAGAAGGAGAGGTACGGCGAGGAAGAATATAAATTTGCCGACGGGCTTATTTAAAGATCACAAGCCAGACCTTATCTCTCTATGTATGTCCCTTGAACATTAATTGATTCACGAGGGAGGGGAGGCGGGGCCGCAGTCGCACGCACACTTAGAAGCTTGGAAGGGCACGGAACTAGACCCGAAGCAGTGAAAAAGAAGAAGAAAAAGAAAAGAGGGAGAGAGAGAGAGAGAGAGATAGACGAGAGATGAAAGCAAAAGGTGAAAGATGAGCAACGGAAGACGGGGAATGAAAGAAGGAAAGTAAAGAAAAGAAGGCGAATGGTGACAATGGATGGTGAAAAGATGAATATGAAGAAGACAAAGACAAAGAGTTTTAAAAGAACAAGAAAATAATGTAAATAAAAGAATTTAAGAATAAAAAATAAAAAAAAAAATAAAAAATAAAAAAAATCACGTCAGTTTGGGAAAGCCAAAGCGGTGCTTTCTTGGACGGCGCTTCTTTCCATTGGCTTGGGCTATTAAGGCAATCCTGAGGAAGGCACGAAGAAAAAAAAAGGCAATAACCAACCAAGTCTAGTTAGTAATAATAAAAAAAAAAAGTAAAAAAAAATATTGTTTTTTTTTCTTGATTTATAATTTTCCATCAAGAGCCCAGGGCCACCGCAGCGATCTACTGAGCTACTATTGCTGATTTTTTCTTTTCTTCTCATCACATGCAAGAACAAGTCACAAGCATAGCGGAACGAGAGGGAACGAGAGGGAACGAGAAACAAACGAGCTGGACCGGCACATACTATCTGCCCCTTCCCTTCTCCTTCCCCTTCCCCCTTCAACGTCATCAACACCGCAGTCGTTCATCATAGCTTTTTCATACTTCTTTCCCTTCACAAAGGTCCTTCGCCTCTGCATGTGATAGCACAGCTATCCTGTCCAATTTATTTCATCCTAACTCACAGCCCACACACGCATGGACCAGCTGTTTTTCTGCCAAGAAGTGCATAGCTCCTCCTCCCTTGCCCAGGTTTCCGTAGACAACGATGCTCTTCCGATTACACAGGCTTACTTGCAGGGAATCAATGTCTGTTTTAGTGCCCAACTGAATGACAGGGTCTTCCAACGCCTGCTGGTACTCCTGGTACGAAGACATGATAGGGGCTCTTCAAACACAGGCAACACTGCGAACGCAAACATGCCGCCAATCATTATCTCACTCCCCGCACTCGTCAAACAAATGCTCCATATTTCTCCTCTTTCTCCCGTTCTCCAACTTCACATGCTGCTAGAGTGTTGCCATTGTCTGGTGCTTATGGGCTGATAAATGGCCTTTCTTCAAGTCCTAACCGTTGCCTAATCTTGACTGGTTGCACTTGGCTTTGTTCATAGTTAGACGGCTAAATTCAAGCAAAACCTATTCCGGCAATTACCCTACTCTTTTTTTTTTCCGGGTTCTTTCTTGTTTTTTTTTTTTCCTGTCATAACCCTAACCCATTTTACACACATTAGTCAGCCGTCCATAATCTCCTTAGAGACCCAGCTTCAAAGCTTCCCCCTGGCCTCCATGTGTCGTTATCAAGCCCACATCAACCTCCGTTGTCTTTGCTCTCCTTAGCCCGGAAAGGCATTCTCCCATTTTACTGCATGCATCCTGTCGCCTAATAACTAATATCCTCATTATGAAATTTCCTGTGCTTCAAGGCCTGTTGGCTCTCATGGCCGCTCAGCCTGCAATCGCGGCTGAGCACACTTCTAACTGGGCCGTGCTTGTCGGCACCTCGCGCTTCTGGTTCAACTACCGCCACATGTCTAACGTGTTGTCTATCTACCGAACCGTAAAGCGCCTGGGTATTCCCGACTCCCAGATCATTCTTATGCTGCCCGACGACATGGCGTGCAATCCACGCAATGCCTTTCCTGGAACAGTCTACAGCAACTCCGACCGCGCTGTTGACTTGTACGGTGACAACATTGAGGTTGACTATCGTGGCTACGAGGTCACCGTCGAAAACTTTATCCGCCTGTTGACTGATCGCGTTGACCCCGAGATGCCGCGGAGCAAACGCTTACTGACCGACGACCGCAGCAACATCCTAGTGTACATGACCGGCCATGGCGGCAATGAGTTTCTAAAATTCCAGGATGCCGAGGAAATCGGCGCCTTTGATTTGGCCGATGCATTCGAGCAAATGTGGGAGAAAAAGAGGTTGGTATTTTCCAACTACCGACTCCCGATCCTGTTGCGTGCCTGTAGCTAACACCATTTCCTCCCCTCCAGATATCACGAGATCCTTTTTATGATCGATACCTGCCAAGCAAACACCATGTACAGCAAACTTTATTCTCCCAACATTATCGCCACCGGTTCTTCTGAGCTAGACCAGTCGTCATACTCTCACCACGCCGATAACGACGTAGGCGTGGCTGTTATTGACCGCTATACCTTCTACAACCTCGAGTTCCTTGAAAACCAGGTCCAAGATATGAGTAGTAAAAAGACCGTTGGCGAACTCTTTGACTCTTACGACCCTGCCAAGATCCATTCCAATCCTGGTGTGCGTTATGATCTTTTCCCTGGCGGAGCGCCCGAGGCTCGCTCACGTCTTATCACAGACTTCTTTGGCAACGTGCAGAACGTGGAGGTCCAGGGCACCCGTAATGTGTCATTGGAGATGGAAATGGTGCAGCTGAGCAAGACTATTGCTGAGCTGAGACGACTTGCCGACGAGGAAGACGCACAAGAAGACAAGAAACGCAAGCAACAGTCTGCCCGCTCTTCGTCCTCATCTTCTTCACGCGCTTTTTCGTCTTCGTCTGTCGCCGGATTGCATTCTGAAGCCCTGGCTGCCGAGTCTATTCGACAGCCGCAAAAGAAGGTCATTCGCTTGGCGCCTGCTACATCCCTTGAAGAGGGCAATTGGTGGCAGAAGAAGATTGTCGGTGCAACAGTAGTGGCTGGCTGTGCGGCGCTCTGGAGCATTTCGGCGTATATTGGTGCTTGAAGAATGATCTTATGGGCTAGGAAGGGCTGTGATTTAATGTCCACGTTACTCATTTTTTTTTTTTTTTTGGCTTCTTTGGCATGCTTTGATTTCATGGAGTTTGGCGTTGTCTGATAGATAAGCCCGGGTTCTCGCATTGTGTATAATAGTATCTGTACAGGCAGATGAAACATCATCAAAGCCAATCAGTGTGAAAAGCTTCACACAGCTGTATTGTGTTTGTTTTATTTTCACATTACTTTATTGATTATTAGCTACTCACAGCCATTATATGGCATGGCAGTGATGATGTCAGATTTGGGTAGTTCTTGGTGGAGCTCAAAATCTAAAAAAAAAAAAAACCCCATTTTCTTGGTTCGTTTTAATTTCAACCGTTTCCTCCACAAAATAATTCACAACTTCTCTTGCAAACCTTGAAAGTCTTGAGACTGCTTTGATGACAGACCAAGTATTGCTTCCCATCTTCTAACTGTCGACAGTAAACACTAACCCTGCCATAGATACCAACCCTAAGAACGCTTTCTTTGCGTACTCGCCCACTGAACACTCATGCCCTAGCCTGGTCCGACGATGCAGAACTGGCTGTCGGTGCTGATGAGTCTATCCACGTCTTCCTGCCTGAATTTAGCGCCGCTGCTTCACAAGCATCTTCTTCGTTGACTGCTGCTACTGGATCTGCAACTGCTGCTCCCAATGCCGCTGTCTCGCGCGAACAGTTCTTCTCCACCAAGCTACGCATTCCCGTGCCAGCAGCTATAAACCCACGCATCAACGCGCACATCGCGACGCAGAATGCATCGAGCGAAAAAGCCACATCAGGAGATGAAACTGGCCTTTCAGCCACAGGCGCGGGTCAGGCTACGCGATTGCGCACCGTTGATGATGATGATGACGAAGAGGACTATGAGAATGAGGACGATGCAGGTGTCGACCGCGATGATGCTGGCTACGGCTGCGGCCCTGTTACGGGCTTTGGTGGCTCGTTGAATCAGATTGTCGCATTGGCCTGGTCGCCGTCCGGCCTGGGCCTAAATGGGCGCCCTGTGCTGAGTGCCGTGCTGACATGTGGTACAGTGCTGGTGTACGGCGAAGCAGAACCGGATAATGAGGATCTGCCGATAGGAACGTTGCGCGAGCGCTCCTTTGAGCGTTGGAAAATCCTCTGGGGTATTGGCGGGCCACTGCCGGGCGTGGGCTGGAGAGATCGTGTCAAGGCGTGGGCATGGGCGAGAGAGGTTGGTTGGGGCAGAGCATTGGCAGCATATGTGACGGATATGGATGAACTAGTTGTGGTGGCAGTCGAGAGGCGAGGCGGCTGCTTGGCGGACTGGAAGATCAAGGAGGTTGCTAGCTTTCATGCTGCTGGCCCACATGAGAAAGTGGATGTGAGTGCGCACTACGAAATACCACAGGGGGTAGGATGACGTTTCTGATAATAAGTGTGTCTAGGTTAATGACCCAGACTATGTTCCTTCAGCATCTCCGTTTGGCCTGCGATGGAGTCCATGGGCACAAACAGCGAACGGGACAACAGCTACGCTTGGCTACGTAGCGACAAACTACATTGGCTTTCGGCGGCTGATTATCTCATCATGGGCCGATGGCGAAGACCCAATTATCAAGACCGACGAGGCTGACTCTGAGGGCCTGTGCCTGCATCTCGGAACAGACTCCTTCTTTGAATGGGAGAATACGGTGTTTCAAGATGGAGAATTGTTGTCCTGCCGTGGCATAATAGCCACGCCACTACATGCAAAGCCGTTCCAGATTTCGTTGACTGGCAAAACAGGCACTTCGATGCCAATTCACAAGGTTGCTGATTGTGGAACGACATACCCTGATCAAGGCAGCCAAGAAAACGCTTGTCAAAATCCCATCACCGGCATGTTTGCCCCCTCCCCCCCCATCCTTCTTTTCTTTCTTTTTCCCACGAAGCCTGGCATACTAACTGCGTACAGGTCTTATCATCCACGCATCACGTGAATCCACCGTTCAATATACTCTTGTCCGCCTCTCGGCAACAGCAACTACCTCTTGGTTTCAATCTAACACTACTAGCATTCCTCAATGGGCTAACGAAATCGAGCGACTTGTTAACTTACGCCTTCCGCCATCGATGGCCTATAAAGGCGCGCTATCAGACTCTGAAAACGAAGGTTCGGCATCCTCCTCTGCTGGTTCTGACTCGGACTCCGATGATGACTTGCAAATTGATGCTGATGAGCAAGTGCACCCTAACCGTGTGCGTATTTGGGCACTTGCTGCATCGCCTGCATGTGGTTCGTCTGCTTTGCTCTTTTCGCGCTCGGTAACCCTGTACCCTGATCGTCCTCAGCGAAGCAAAGTCGCATTTGGATGGCTGCCTGCCAGCGATGCGGTTGGTGAGGCGCGCTTTGCGCCTGCCTCACAACTTAGCGCCGAGGGCCGTGCATGGGAATGGATGTATGGCGGCGGGCCGCTGGTGCCGGGCGTGTCGCAACCTTTGTATGTAGCAGCTCCGACTGCTGCAGACGGGGGTGTTAGGGGGTTGTTTGCAAGCCTGGTTGGCCAGCACCAGTGCGTGTTCTGTGATGGGGCGCTGCGGTGGCAAATGGAAGGGTACTACGAGTGTGTCAAAGGCCACAGTTTTGGTAAGTTCAGAAGTCTCTTCCTGGCGTGTTCCATGTTTTATTTTACCTTTTCTCATGTTGCATACGAGGAGGCTAACACGGCGTCTCTTTTTCCTGCACAGCCGGATGCACGATTAGTGGCTTGCCAATACTCTCACCTGGCATCTCCCGCATCTGTGGTTTGTGTAAAAGGCGTTGCATTACGCAGGCCGAAATAACACGGCGACTGCGGTCAAGTTACGGAGAACATGCGCAAGTTCCTGAGTTGAGTCTAGTTTGCGGAGCGTGTGGTGGGAGGTTTTTGCAGTGATGGTCTAGATAGACACTTGAATAGAAACCGAACTTCCAAGGAATTGCATCTTGAGGCAAGTTTCTGCTCCGCATGCAAAACACTGGTATTCGCGGCAGCATTCCAGTAAACGGGTGTTTCAAGCCATATCCATAACAGTTTGAACGATTTATACGGTGTCCTATTTGATGATCAAAACCGAATACTCATACATGACATCATATCAGCGGTTTTGGCAAGTGCCTTGTTACTAGATTTGGAGAATATCAAGTGTAACAATGGGATAGGTCTCCATATTTACCCTTACCCCAACTTGTTTGCCTTATTTCCAAGACAGGCGCTTTTTTCATACACCTTGTTCGCCGATACCTCGCTTTTTCACTACCCAATGAAATCTACAATGAAGAGCCTTATCTCAGCCACCGATGCCACTGCGCGTGCTTTTTTCACTTCCAAGGCCTTCGCCGTTGTTGGCGCAAGCTCGGACCCGGCCAAGTTCGGACATCAAGGTACATAGGTAACCGGCTCACTCACCACCTTATACTGACACCTCCCAGTCTTCGCTTGGTACCTCGCCAACTCACTTCCCGTCACTCCCTTAAACCCTCATAGCAGCTGCATACAAGTATCTGATAAATCGTTTGCGACCGTGTCCAGCGTCTCTGCGCTCCCCAACCCCACTCAGACAGGCGTGTCCATCATTACGCCACCAAGTGCCACACTCAAAGTCCTGCGTGATGCGCATGAGGCAGGAGTGCGAGCTGTGTGGCTACAGCCAGGTACCTGGGATGAGGCAGTCGTGGAGTATCTGGCACCCGGAAAGGATGGCGTATCACTGTTTGAGACGGTTGTCGCGGGGGAAGGCGGGCGTGGCCATGGCGGATGGTGTGTTCTAGTCGATGGGGAGAAGGCACTTAGTGCAGTGGGAAAGCTTTGACAGGAGCCTCGGAAAGAGGATAGGACGTTGACAATAAGTTTCCTTTGGATTTAGGTAGTCCTCTTGGCTTCCTTGTACAACAGAACTATGAAAGTGACCAATGGTTCATGCGCTAATTTGGATTGTGTGCATCAAGCACGACGTTTATACTGATATATGGCACAACCAAAGGGCATGGGAAGACTGCGAAAGGCCTTTTATAAAGTATGTTGATCAGTAACCGCTGTAGCTCGGAAGCTAGTGCCCCAATGCTTTGTCGCGCTGGACTCCAACAACCCGCTGGAAATGCCGCTGTTAACCTTGGGACCGCTGCAGTTCTTGCCATTGTCATTACTGCCATTGCTCTTGTTATTCGGATCGTTGTCACTTTCACCGTCATCGTCCAAGCTTTTGCCATATTTAGCTTTAACTGCATATGAATCTACATATCTTCTAAGGTCAGGTAACTTTGGTCACAATAAGAAGGGGTTCACACCAACTGCACTTTATTACCGTATTCGCTTTAAACGCAGTCAGCCCTTTTGTATGCGTCTCATCAGCTATTCTTGAACTGTCTAATAATAGACTGCGTAACCAGTGAGGAAGATCCCGCCATGGTTGGACATGAAATTGTCGAGGCCAAGAGCTCAGAGAGTGGCAACATTAATTGTGATGCCAGGAGGGCTAGATCAAGCTATTTGGTTCGAAGTTACCGCCAGGAAGCAGAGATGAGGGAACATCGGCAGATATACTTCAAAATGTTGGTTGAGATTCAGCCAATGAGGCTTAGGTCCTCTCCCTTCTCTTCTAGTTCCAGCTACCGTGTGGTAGTTGTGAAAGATTATTTATGACGTATATAAAAGTAGCTTTTGCTGAGCTTCAAAGATGCATGTATAGTAGCAATATGTAAGTCGGGGAATAGAGCACATATCAGCTTGTACTTCCTTATACAGATGCTGGACTTTTGTACCAAATGGGCTGCAATATCTTTTATGACTGAAGTAAGTGTTGATTTGCTGCATTTACATGCCATTTGCCGGTGGGTATAGGCACTGCAGTTTGGGAGGGATCATGCAGAGCCCCCGTTGATCTATATAGACGTTGAGACTCGCTTCCATTTTCTACCCCTACAAGCCTTGAACACTTGTTTCTGGCCCCCCAGAACCTCTCTTACTCTATCTTTTACTGCTGTTTTCCATACTCCGCCGCCCATATCCTATCAAACTTCTCTCTATCTAGAGCAAACTCGCGGATAAAGTCGCGTTCCAAATCATGCGATCTACGGCCTAGCAGCACCAGGCTGTGGAGCGGTGGGCCTAGAAGCTCGTCTGCATCACACAGTTCTTCTAGCGTGCCACAGACAAACTTTTCCGTTTTGCCGCCCACACGCGCTGCTCCAATGGCAAGGCTGTCCTTGGTGTATGCACCCTCGCGTCTTGTCTCCTCGACCTCAACCATTTGCGCTGCACACTGGCCGACGGTCATGTAGCGCGGCGGCTCGTAGATCAGCCGACCACGTGCCATATTCTCTAGACTCTGTTCCTTAACTTTAATGTCGACAAGTACTAATGTGTGCAATCCAATAGTGCGGTTTTCTTTGATGCGGTTGTAGAACGAGTCAGGTCTCCAGTTGTCGGTGAAGAATACCATGGAAATTGTCTGGCCAAAGTTGTACAGCTGCAAGCCGCAAGCACCAATACCAGACATGATGGAGGCATTGGGGACAGTCGAGACGGGAATCTTGAGCTCACGGGCTCTGAGGACCAAGTCGGTGTGTGTGGTGGCACTGAAGGAAGGGGGCAGATTCCATATTAGCACAGGCACGCAGAAATACGTAAGGACGATGACAATTATTCAGACAAGCAACGGAGAAAAGAATTATCGCAACTCACCCGAAGGGGTCTCCGACAACTAGAAAAGCGACGTCAACATCCTGCGACTCTTTGAGAATTTCGTCGCTATTGGACTCGACCATTTCGCGGTCTGCCAGAATCACCTCACGCCCATAGTAGGTTTCCTTTTATTCATGAGACAGCATATTAGCCTTGCATTTCATGACTGTAGTCACTCCATCTACTCACCAAAATATCCTTAGAAACCAGAAGAATGCTTGTGTACGCCTCCAAATAAACACGGGCAGCCTTCTTAACCACTTCAAGGCCCTTGACTGTGATATCAGTCTCGTCTGAGAGACCTAGACCAACAAGATACAGCATGTTTTACAGGTGATCGACGAAGAAAGTATAAAGAAGGAATGAGAAGGGCGTTTCACAGGCTCATACCAGAACTGTACGAAGTAATAAACGCTATTCCCTACTCAAATCAAACACCGAAAGCTCGTGACCGAATAGGCTAAACTTTTGCTCGCGGGGCAAAATCTTATCTTATCACCGCCCCGCGATTTCCAGTATAGAAACAGACGGTAGTACAGAAAATAATGTTTGGCAGCTGTCAAAAGCTCGTGGCGGCCCGCCCCATCTGGCACTTGCATGTTCGTTTTCCTTGCTTGGAACTTGGCGCTTCAAAGAAATATGCGACTCAAGCCTTGATGTTAGAGACAGACATTTTGTTTGTTTCCTATTGTTTAATATAATTTGAGCCGCAGTCGCTAATATAGGGCTTGTCTCCACGCCACTCGATGACAACTGTTCCTTGCCGCATACGACAACACAATACACATATATACGCACGCCTACACACACACACACACACACACAGCTGCAATGTCAAATCCAAAAAATGGCAGCGCGTACGGGACGCCTGCTGGCGATACTGACTTTCGTAAGAACTGGGATCTCGACGAGTACGCTGAAAAAGCCAAAGTGCGCGAAGCAGCTGAGCGTGAAGAAGCCAAGGCACGATACGAAGCGAAGCTTGCGGGCAAGAAATACTACAAACCGCCAACTGGCAATGAGACGCTGACGCAAGCGCGCCGCACGGCGCTCGACGTATCGGCCATGGTGGGCAAGACTATGCTGGTTCCGGCCGGTGCTGGCGTGGGCAAGAAGGGTCGTGGCGCTGGTTTCTACTGCGAGGCCTGCGACCTAACGTTCAAGGACAACAAGAGCTTGGTTGACCACATGAACACGCCACAGCATCTAATGAATACGGGCCAAACATCCGAAGTCAAACGAGCGACAGCTGAAGATGTGCGCAATCGCATTCTCATGTGGGTACAGAAGAAGGAAGATCTAAAGAAGGAACAGGCGTTGACACTGGACTCGCGGCTAGCCATGCGACAAGAGGAGCGTGAGAAGGAGGCAATGGAACGGAGGAAGCGCCGGCGCGATGATGCTGAGCGCAAAAAGGTAAAGAGAGAAGAGGCTATGGCAGCAAAAGTCAACTACGGTGACGATGTACGGATTGATGGTGAGCATGATGAGGAGGATATGATGGCGCAAATGGGCATTAGCGGGTTCGGCACGTCCAAGAAGTGAACACCCATCACTCAGAATGAAGAACTAGAGACGGAGACAGTAACGGATAGAACGCACAGCCACCACGTCACGTAGGCGGTTTCGCACCAAAAACACACCATCTATGTACAGCCAGCTAGCCAATGCCTTACTACTAGGTAGTCTGGCAGGGTTTTCGCGGGTACAATGCTATAAATCTACATATCTTGCGTGTCCAGCGTCTGCATACATCGATCGCATGGCATTTCCTACACCAAGGAAGAAAACAGAAACGAATTATTGGATCAAGCTCAAGGGATTCCAGTTTGCCAGCATCTTCTATTATATTCTGTACAAGCAAGCAAGGCATTGCCTGAGAAAGGGAAAAAAAAAGAAAAAAAAAAAGAAGAAAAAAAGAAAAAGAAAAAAAAAAAAAGGAACCACCCATTTTTTTACGCCGCCGCCAATACTACTTACTCAAGGGGCGCCCTAAAGGACTTAAAAGACTGTGTTTGTTAGGCTTGGTCTAAACCTGCATAGCCTAAAGCATGCCCTAGTTCCAACCCCCGTCCAGCCACTAATACTACATAACATCACAGGAATACTAATAAATTGTTGGCCTCATGGTTCTTACTTGTTCGTCTGGTTTCTTAAGCCACGTTTGCCATCTTTCTTTTCTGCCTCATCGCCCTCAAACAGCTAACAACGATACCAATAAATTAAATCTTCATTCATCTTCCAGCGCTTGCCTTGCCATTAATAGCCAGTCTTCTAGCTCAGCCAGCGCCTATCAAGATAGAGAAGTCCCCTCGTCCCCTCTCATCCCTCCTCTCCCCTCTCCCAATCCACTATCAATCCCATCATCCGCCCTGTGTGTGCTGTGGGCACAAAGCTCTTTGTCCACTAAGCAGGGACCCATTCAAAAATCAGCCCCTCCCCCAAAACACAAGAGCATCCTGCTGGCTGTCGTACTTCCATCAAACATCCATTTGCCTTGCTATCATCAATCTTTAACACCGCTTCCTTTCTGTGCTGTGCGCTGTTTTTTGCCATTAAATATCTATTCCAAGTCTTGTGTTCGTCGCTATTCTTGCAGCATCTCTACTTGACCAACCAGACCGCAACCGTATTCACAGCCGCAACGCCAACGGGCAAGCAAGCCAACGATCGATCTATCTTGACCCCCACCATTCTATCGCCCCTCCGACCCCCGACCCTGACCCCGAACCTATCCAGCCCCGTCGCTCAATAACGGCCATCCCCGCCTGCCACGTTTTTCGTGTTCCGCCGCCTTTCTCTCCTCGTCACATCAAGTCACAATCACAATGTCGAGCTCTGAGACCGCCGCCGCCGGTTCGCTGCTTAAACGACAACTCAAGGAGATGCAACGCCAGACTGAGTTGCCTGGTATTTCCGTCGGTCTCGTCAACGACAACAATATTTTTGTGTGGGAAGTGATGCTGATGATAAATGATGACTGCAAGTACTACGGTGGTGAGTGTTCCTTGGCGCGTCGTCCATTGTCTCCTTTCATGCTCTCCGTATTGCCTTGTTCTATTATGATATCAGCGCTTAACTACTACTACTACTACTACTACTACTACTACTACTACTACTACTACGACTACACCTAACCTCCCGGTTCTCTTTCTCTCTACTTCCCCAGAAACACGAATACTAACAAACTGCTCTTCTCCCCACTTACAGGAGGAAACTTCCGCGCCCACCTTACCTTTCCGCCCTCGTACCCACTGATGCCGCCGCAGCTTACCTTCCAAACCCCCATCCCCTTCCACCCCAACATCTATGAGGATGGCCGCTTGTGCATCTCCATCCTACACCCACCCGAGGAGGACCAGTATGGCTACGAAGCCGCTTCTGAGCGCTGGTCGCCCGTGCAGACCCCCGAGACCATCCTACTTAGTGTCGTCAGCCTCTTTCACAGCCCCAACGATGAGTCACCCGCCAACGTTGAGGCTGCACGCCTACTCCGTGAGGAGCGGGAGGGCAAGCACCGCGATTACCGGAAGCGCTGCCGCAAGTGTGTTCGCGAAAGCTTGGGCGAAGAGTAGTAGCCAGCTCTTTCTGAAAAGAGCCCAATCAAAAAAAAATAAAAATAAAAAAAATAAAAATAAAAACACAATACGTTCCTAGTCATTTTCTCATCTTTTGATGCTCGCTTACGTCATTTTGCTCTTGTCGGTTTGTCTTGCCGACATTTCTGACTTCTTTTTGTCACTTGATTATTCTTTTAACCCTCACTCCAAGAGAATCGAGACAACATGTGGTGTGACTAGACACGGAAAGCGGTGACAGCAACGTCTATCGTGTTGAAAGAAAAGAAAAAGGCACCCGCGCCGGCCGGGAAATACTACTTCAAGTCTTCCCAGTCATCCCTTGAAGCTTGGTGGCCAGTTGTCCGCACTTTCATTCACACCACCCCAATTAATCCATCGTCCAACTCTACAGACTGTCCGCTATTCAAGCATTTATTTTTGTCTCTTGTTTTGCTGGGCTGTTTGATTGATATCCAAAACCCATTTTACTGCTAGTGACACTAGTTTACTACATAGACCGGCCTGTGTTAGCAAAATCTTTTTTTTTTTTACCTATGTACTGTGCGTTTGTGTTGCTAGAAAATAGAGGTCGACTTGGTGTTGTGTGTGATGGCACGTATATCGACTATGATGACGTCAGATAGTCTAGAACCACAAATTAACGTCTCGCTCTTTCCCAATACTTATTCTCTAATCAACTGTCGGCCTTTGCCCTCCTAGGTTCCTTTTCTCAGGTAACAATCCCCAGGGCTCGGCCCAAGACATTATCCCACTGTTCATCCCACCCTAGACTCCCATCCTCGACTGCCCCGCGCTTCAGCTTCGCCAGTTCTGCCTGGCCGGCGGGTGCCATCAACCTGACGAGAATATCGGTTAACTCTGCTGACGTCGTGAAGCCACAGCCATTGCGACCATCTTTCACCAGCTCGCTGAAACTCTCGTAGGCCGAGTATGCTGCCACGGGGATGCCGGCGCCAAACATATCGACAACCTTCATAGGAAGATCTACGCCCGATGATGACTTGTGCAAACACACGCCTAGATCAGCACATGAAAGCAGACTGGCGTAATCGGCTGTGGACAGCCAAGCAGTCATTATGGTAACATGCGCAAGTGTGCCAGCTTCTGTGAGCTTAGTGATCAGCCGCTCAAACTCGGCTTTCTGCAAGCCTTTGCCAGTGACAATGACGAGTAGTTCAGTGGTCGGTGCAGCGGCAGCAAAGGATACAAGGGCTTCAAGGAAAAGGCCAAAGTCCTCATCGGGTGTCCATGACGTACTACTGACAACGAGGCGCATAGCACCAGAGGTGATGCGTGCCGCGTGCAGCTGTGTTGGGGTGATAGCAGAGAGCAGTTTCTGGCGCTCCGCGGCAGATTGTATAGGTCTAAAGGTTGAAGCAGGCCGGTCATGCAGGGTGAGTACAGGCGAAGTGATATAGTAGGGGGCAACGACGAGTTGGCGCGCCATGGCACGGGTCACAGTTAGGTTGAGACTACCAGTCATCCGGCCCAACATGGTTTCGTAGAAACGGTAGAATATCACCCCAGGATTTCTCTTACTTCGGTTCAGGGCCATGATAGTGTGGCCATAATTGTGCCAATCAATAATGACCTTGCTGCCACGCAAATATGCTACAATGAGTGTGATATGGAAAGTTGGTATCGAAGGCGGGTTCTGATAGAGCATGTCAGTGAATACTGTGGCAAAGATGCGACAGACTTTATGCATACCTGGATGATAATCCACTTGGGGGCAGCTGTCCTATAAGCCATGGCCTGAAAGAGAGCAAACGAACTATACAGAACACGGATTGGGAGAACAAGCAGGCCCGTCGACCAAGCCAGCCACTCAGGCGTGTGCCGGAGACTGAACAAGCGGACATTTGGCTTTCCAATCAGGCTAGGATGGCGTGCAGTTTCTGGTGAGAAGAGTCAGATATACAACGAGATGCGGCGGCACAAAGAAGTATGGCCACTCACCTTTGTAGCCAACTAGATCAACATTGTACCCGTGTTTTGCGAAACTGATAGCGTGGTATTGCATACGCGGGCTGCGGCCGATATCGCCCATGACAATGACCTGCACATGCTCGTCGGCCGCATGCTCCGCCGGCTTATATGTAGATGGTGCCGTGAGCTTGAATACAGCCCATGTAATCAGAGCAAACAAAACCCCAGAGCCCAGGAGGAAGCAGAAGAGAACCTGGACATCTGGGATCCAAACATCAACAGGCGCAGCAGCCCCTGTATCGGGTGCCATGGTTTATGAGAAATCGCGGATTCCTATCTGACCTAGTATATCAAGCTGAAGACATAGAAATGCGGGAGTTGGGAGGGTAGACGTTGATTAGCCGCTTAAACGTGCTTGTGGAGCTTATTCGTGGCACAAAGCTCTCTAGTTGGAAGCCCAAGGAGCTAGACAAAAATAGTGGAGACAGAGACAGTATCAAGGGTTGCTGTATTAGGGTTTAAGTACAGAGATAAACATACCGTGGAACTTACCTTGCTTTACAGGCAAGCGAACGGTAAGCAAAAATAAAAGTAAAAATAATGATAAAAACATAGCAAAAAAAAAAGGGGACAAAAACGAGAGAAATCCTAACCAATGGCTTGTCTCAGCTTGGCTATTTTGATGCCAGATCGTCGAGATGTGGGGATGTGAGTGTTCACATGTGCATAGGGCAGTTTAGGGTTTCCTTAGGGTCTTATAACACAGTTCTTACATTTCAGGGGGGGCACACAATATCGGCCCTGCGACAGAATAGCAGGATTACTTTTTTACGCATGGACAATCTGATCCGCGATCCTTGTCTTGTGACATCACAGCCTACAGACAAGGAAAGGCGCCAGAGACAAAAACAAAGAGTTGCAATAGAAGAGGAGGAGAGGAAGAAGAGAAAATAAAGAAGTGACCAGGGAAAAGGAGAAGGCAGGAAAAAAAAAGGGGATATAAAGACGGGAGTGTAGCTAGGAAGAGGAACATTGTAGAGAGGATTTGAATTCTTGCTACTCATGTTTTTGATTCATCTTACTTTGCGACAGTCAAAGAGGAACACTAGAATCCCTATCAATAACCCGTGAGCTGCATTTAATGTAAGCGCACGTATGTTTCTCCCATCTTATGCCGCAAACCCTCCTACATAGCACCTGGGACCATGACTACCAGCCTTGATAGAGACAGGACCAGTACTTGAACCATTTTCTGTCTGTATTGTATCTCTGCGCTATTACTTAAAGCTTAGGCAGCTCCGTTGCCTTTTCTCTCGCGCCTTGTTCTCTTTCACGTCTATTGTTTTCTTCCGTCTTCCGTCTTCCGCCTCCCGTCTCCGGCTATCTTACTTACTTTGATCCCCTACCTTCGTCCTTGTTTCACGCCTATTCTAAGAATTCTTTCTAACAACCGGCCTAGCTTTCTAAAAGACGCACTGTAGCTCCCTGTTGTCGTCTATTAGACAGTAGCTGGCTTAGCGTCCAGATTACTCTGGAAAAAAAAAAAAAAAGCTCAGATCAGCCATCCTTACCTTGCCGAGCTCTGCAAGAGCCTCTAGAAGGCCGCCCCTCAAAGGCTACTAAAGGCCACTAAAATAGTAGGCAGCAGCGAAGGGCCAGGCCTGCTAACCAGCTACGCTACAGCCGTTATCATTATTAGCATTTACTTGCCAAGCCATCCATAACGAAGCACGAACGAGAAACGAAAGGAAAATTATCTGTTGTCAATGCCCCAGTACTAGCAAGTAAAGAAGAAGAAAAATAAACCAAAAGAAGAAGCCGACGGACGGCCTTGTCATCGTGGCTGCTGGTGGGAATTGCCTCCAAAGAACACAGTTAGAAAACGCCTAAACAGCATAAAGGCGCTAGCAGGACAAGATCATCATCACTAGCCATTTTCTACTATTGCACTATGGCCCACCATGAATCCTCTGGGTCGCCACTACTGGCTTTGATCTCTCATCCACCACCGTTTACCCACACGCACACGCACACGCACTCGTCCTCACCCTCATCCTCTCATTCCCAGTCGCATTCTCGTTCGTTCTCGTCCGCGTCTGCATCTGAGCCAGTGCCCGCGTCTGCACCGACACCCGCTGTGCGATCCTTTTCTGGAGGCTACACCAGCACGGGCACACAAAAGTTCTCTACTTCTACTGCTATTTCAGGCCCGTCGCCATCCCGTTCTGTTTCTGCGTCCTCAACGCATCTCCAGCCAGGCCTGCACCACTATACAAATCACGTCCATACCAGTCCTCAACATCGCCACCCCCAGAACCCTAGTCAGAACAGTCATCCAGCTTATACTGATTCCAATAATTCTCTCCAACAACCGCTTCTCCAATACCAACGCTCTCGCTCCCGCTCTCCTCGACCACACTCGCCATTGCGTTATCAACAGACGCCATCGTCTCCATCCTCTGATATTTCTCCCAACAACTGTCATACTAAGACCGCCTCCACCTTCGCATCCACCTCCAACTCCACCCATACTCGCCACCTCTCGCTTCACAGCAACTACAGCACCTACAGCCCTAGCCATAACCGCGGCTACGGCCACGCATCTTCCTCGTCTGCGTCCTTGTCGCAGTACAATTCTGGCTACGGATACGGATTCTCTTCGGCAAACACCGCTTCTACCACCACTGGAACGCTCTCGTCGCGGAAAATGGGTGTACATTCACACTCACCTTCGCAGCTGAGAGAGGCCACTCCCATTATCATTGACGACTTTTCGTCGACAAACATTAGCCAAGTTAGCCTCTCCACGTCCACATCAGGTTTTAACAATATGGGCGCACATGGTCATAAACACCGCGGGCACGGGCCGGAGAAAATCAGTGGCGACTTTGTTGACGATCACAGCTCCAGCCACGACGACACGCATCAAAATGAAGGTGGCCATGGCAATTCGTGCTCTCATGACCACAAACATGACCACAAACATGACCACAAACATGACCACGACCACGACCACGACCACCATCACCACGATCACACGCATGGCCACGGCCACGGCCACTCCCACTCCCACTCCCACGACCATGTACACTTCCACTCCCATGCCCGCTCCTCTATGGATGATAAGTCGAGAGTCACCAAGTTCTTGTTGCGTTACACGTCATCACATCCGTTTCTCAATGCCATCATGGTCGAAAAAGACTCTCGGCGCATTCTCTACTACATGCTGTAAGTCAACATATTGCCCCTCCCCTTCCCCTCTTTATCCCTTCATGTTTCTTCCCTTCCTCTCCCTCTTTCTCTCCGCCAATGTCTTTCCTTGCCCCTTATAATCCCTTACCTTGGAGCTTTTTACTCCCCCCCCCCCCCAACCGTCTCTCCCACAAGTTTAGGATCTGTTTTCTAACCCGTATTTTTATCCCCAATGCTGCAGCTTGAATGTTTCTTTTATGATGGTCCAGGCATTCTATGGCTATGTCACAGACTCCCTCGGCTTACTAAGTGACACTGTGCACATGTTCTTTGACTGCATGGCCTTGTTAGTCGGTCTTGTAGCGAGTGTCTTGGGGAAACGGCCTCCAAGTCAGCGCTTTCCATACGGCCTGGGAAAGATTGAGACTCTTAGTGGCTTCGCTAACGGCATCCTACTTGTGTATGTTTCACCCAGTGTGGCTACAAATAAATCAGTGTGGCAGACAACTATTTGAAAAACAAAACAACCAGGCACGAACGAAAACTAACGTATCTCGCTGCACACAGATTACTGAGCGTCGAAATCACCTTCGAGGCCTTCGAGCGCATCTGGGAAGGCACTGAGACTAAGCGTCTTGGCGAACTCCTGGCTGTCAGCGTCATGGGCATGGTAGTTAACCTTGTAGGAATGTTTGCTTTTGGTCACCACCACCACGGCCACGGCCACGACCACTCTCA
The DNA here is from genome assembly GCA_002742255.2 of Ceratocystis albifundus. Classification (NCBI taxonomy): domain Eukaryota; kingdom Fungi; phylum Ascomycota; class Sordariomycetes; order Microascales; family Ceratocystidaceae; genus Ceratocystis; species Ceratocystis albifundus. The sequence goes on along the minus strand of MAOA02000029.1, from coordinate 760,840 downwards.
TGGAGATGGAGGCTGTGGAGGCCATGACAACGAAAATATGCAAGGAATATACTTGCATGTTTTGGCCGACACCCTTGGCAGCGCCTCTGTCGTTGTCTCAACTTTGTTGACCTACTTTACCGGCCACAGCTTCTGGGATCAACTGGCCTCTGTCTTCATCTCCGTGCTAATCCTCGGCTCCTCCAAGCCCCTTATCATGTCGGCCGCACGCCGGCTCCTCCTTGGTATTCCCGATAATATCGAGTATAACTTACGCAATACATTGTCAGGTATCGCCCAGCAGCGTGGTGTGCTAGCCTATTCGGTGCCCAAATTTTGGATGGACGATCGACTAGGCCGAGAGAACCGCTTACTTGGCTTTGTGCATGTTGTCGCGGTCAAGGGCGCATCACTTGAGGATGTGCGTGATCGCGTGCAGAACTACCTTTCCCAGCATAATATGGATATCGTTGTTCAGGTCGAGCGCGAGGGTGATGCGTCGTGCTGGTGTGATATAGGGCGGGCGGCATCGGGATTGACACTCGCAAATGCATCTTCACTGTAAGCGTGGAAGTGCTAAGCTGTGGTTAGTATGTGTTGACTCTCGCTGATGGCCTCATTTTGCGTGCATCTTCCGATCTTTTCTTGCTGTTCTTTCTTCTCTATTCCCAACTACGATTCTTGTATATTACTTTCACCATGCTGGGCGCTTGACGGTTATGTTTCATTTTGCATAGACTTCTTACTACTTTAACTCCATGTCCCCCCCCCCCCCAGATTGACACTGAGATTATGTGATAAGTTGCAGTATATCAACGTGTTATACTTACTGCATTGGCTGCATCTAATGTAACGCTAGTTAGTAACTACAACTGTAAGATTGAAAGATTAAGACACCAGTATGCCGGCAGTCTAGCTACGTAGCCCAAGGCACTTGTGTTGTTTATCAGTAGCTCCGCGCAAATCGGGGTTATATCCACAGAGCTCGGAGAACCTCGGTTATAAACAAAGCTATGCAACAACCATAGCTCTAGTTGGAGGTAAGCTGAGCGAGCCACTAGAGTCTCACGGCTTTTTGGACCATCTGATACTGCTTCTTCTTTCTTCTTCTTTTTTTTTTTTCGTGTCAAAATCGGCCTCTCGAGCAATATGTCGGTGTTTCGGTATGTTGGTTCATTATCTTCTGCTCTTTGATGAAAAGTGTAATATGAAGATGCTTACACAGACAAATTATACACAAGACGTCCTACATTTTCGTCAGTCAAATACGTTGACGCTCGTCCACATTACCCTACATCCCTTGTGGATCGGATCCTCAAGTATCATGGCTCCAACAACCCCCGCCAATCATTGATAGATATTGGATGTGGTCCTGGTAACGCTGCACTTGCATTCGCCGGCAAGTTTAACAAAATTGTTGGCGTCGATCCAAGTGAGAGAATGATTGAACAAGCCTCGGAATTATCATCAAAATACCCAAGCATGAGTTTTCAAGTAGGCCCAGCCGAGGACTTGAGTGCATTTCCTGACGCCGCGTTTGACATGGCAGTGGCAGGCCAGTCAGCACACTGGTTCAATAATGCAGCGGCGCTTAGTGAAATTGCGCGGGCTGTACGGCCAGGAGGGTCTTTTGCCCTATGGGGTTACAATGACAATATCTTGGTGGGTTACCCGGAAGCTACAGCTATATTCCACGATTTCCTGTACCGCCCCGACGGCGAAGTCGCACCCGGAATGAAGAGCATGGCACAATACTGGGAACAACCAGGACGGGAGATTTTACGCACGTATTTCGATCAGTTAGTGATGTCAAGTGAGCATTGGGGCGAAGTCACGCGCAAGATCTACAAACCCAATCTCAAGACATGCCAAGTAGCCCCAGGCGACGCAGAGCAGAGTGGTTTGTGGTTGGAGAAGCGCTTGACGTTGGGCGAGTTTGAGGCGTATGTGCGTACATACAGTGCATTTTATGCGTGGCGCGATGCAAACCCGAAGTTTCTGAGTAAAGAAGAAGGGGGGGAAGGGGATATCATTGACGCAATGATGGACAAGATGAGAGCCAGTACAGAGGCGTTCAAGGTGAGGGGGGACCATGACTGGCGTAACCAAGAGGTTGTCGCAGTCTGGGGCACGGTGCTCGTCATGGCGAGGAGAGTTTGAGTTGAAAGTGGAGCGCTGCAGTCCACACCAGCTGTCTGCAGCTGTCATAGCTGCCTGACTGATGAACCGTGAACTAGTACTAGTTGCCATAGCAAAGGATAAATAACATCTCTCGAAGCCCCTGAGCCCGCTCTTATCATAGAAGAGGGGAAACCGAAAATAGTGGGTCAAAATCAGTTTTGCTACGGTCAATTGCGTGGTAGCTCATTTCCCAGGACAACGGGCTAGTACTGGTAGTGTGAGTGTGCTATGCCAGTGTTTACATTACTTTGCGTTGCTTGGCCTGAGGAAAGACACCTTGTAGTGGGCCAACAGGGTATCGTCTGGTTTTTCGGGGGAGGGGGGGTAAAGCCATACTGTCTATGTAGAGCCATAAACGATTCCGTGGCCCTTTACTAGTTGCTAGTACATTGTTTATTGACTTGTCAATCGTTGCTTGTGACCTGGGAGTTTTTTTTTTTTTTTTTTTTTTTTTTCTTTTCTTTTTTGTTTTTTTTTCATCCCTTCTCCGTTCTTATACATACATATATTCCCCCTCTTGCTGTGTGCACTTACCATCAACATCTTGTAGCACGTTTACTTGACCCCTTTATCATCGCCCATATTTCTTTACTTTCAGTCACGACAAAATGGTAAGATTCACGTTTTCTTTGCTTCTTGTTTATCTAATGAAGAGGGTCTCCTTTTAGCTCCAGTCCTTTTTTTTTTTCTTTTTTTTTCTTTGTCGTTCTGGTGATGTTTCTGGCTGTTTCTATATCTGCGATGCTTAGCATCATCGACCGTCGTCGGCTCTCACAAGTTTTTGTTATTCCAAGGCAACATGCGCATCTTCTCAACTGCTCACGACCCCCTCGCTGCTGCTTTCCCTCTATTGGTGTCTACGAATCGAGACTCTCGAGCACTTGAACATCTACAGACCGATTGAAATGCCTGGATATCTGGCTACAAACTCCTATCCTGTTCCCACCAGCATCTGTTGTGCTAGAACAACCCTTTCTCCTCTGATACTGGCTTTGGATTGTCTTTGTTTGTTGTCGTGGCTAGATAAAAGAAGGCTTTTCTGAAGAAGGAAAAGCTTATTCCGCGCTATCTACTTTCAGTCCCTGAATTTAGCGTTCCTCACTCCAGTTAGCCTTCTCTTGTCTGTCTTGTTTGGTCCTCGACTGGTCATGGTGGCTTTTTTTTACCCAGCCAATGGCTTTAACTTCTTTTGCGCACACCAAAGTCGGTTTCTCAAGAGAATAAAATAGCAAGGGGCGCTCCTTTTGTGTGTCAGGAAGTAAGGCGTTCCAGGCCAGTGGAATGGAGTCATCACGAGAACGAGGGAATGCAATGTCATTTCGATGAGGGAGAGGGATTCCTAATTGGCTTAATATTTCTCAGCCACTGGAAAAGAAAAACTAGTCTCTCAGCACTGAGGAACGACTCCCTTTTTGAAACTTGGACCTCAGATTTCGGTCAAGGCAAATCTCCCTCCAGAGTTCCCATACGTCTCATACACCCAGCCGGACAACACGGACCGCATATCCACTCGAGTCACTGTTGTCATCTACACATAAAATCAAGAACCAACCTGAACGGAGCCAAGCGCTGGCCAGAAACAGCCCGACATCACCAGAGACAATCAGAATCGAATAGCAGGGGCTAGACACGAAACTGGGAACTACTCTGAATCCACACTATGGCATCTAACCTCTATGAACAGGCTTCAACCAACTACAAGGAGGCTTTCTCTCTGTTCGATAAACGCGGCAATGGTCGTGTGGCTCTAGAGAGTCTTGGAGACCTTCTGCGTGCTTGCGGCCAGAATCCCACGATTTCCGAGATCCGTGACCTGGAAAAGAGTGTTGGCAGCGACTGTAAGACTTACCCCTTAGCCTCAATCTTTCTTGGGCAATGCTGCTCGTGGTGTAAATTCAATGCTGTTTTCTGGTGTGAATCATTAGCTAACCAAGTATTCTCACCATGTGTACAGTCGACTTCGAGACCTTCCAGCGTATCCTAAACCGCCCCGGCGGCTTCCGCGACCCCGGCGAGCCGGAAGAGTACTGCCGTGGTTTCCAAGTGTTTGATAAAGACATGACGGGCTATATCGGTGTTGGCCAGCTCAAGTACATTTTGACTAACCTGGGTGAGAAGATGACGGACGACGAGGTTGATGAACTACTCAAGGCCGTCGATACTTCTTCGGGCCAGGTCAACTACACTGGTGAGTGGAAGGACAAACACAGAATGTACTTTTCGCATTATTCATGCTAACCCAATTTGCAGACCTTGTCCGCACCATTCTGGCCAACTAAGCAGGCCCAATAGGAATCCGAGTGCATCACCTTCGCCTACAACCATTTGCCTGAATTCATCTCAATGTATGCGCTACGGAGACACGAACTGTTACGCTTTCTGCCACGTCTTGTTTTCCCCCCTGTTGCTTCTTTTGCCCGTTTTTACCTTCTGTTTTACGCTCATAACATGCATGTCTTGTCGAGCTTCAACGGATCGGCAGATATTTGGGATGTTTGCTTTTCCGCCTTTTATTATTCCTTTTTTATGGCGTTACCCTGCGATACTTACTGTCTTTTCATCTAACAATTGATTTACAAACGTACATACATTTATGCACATGCAAACTAGTCTGTCGTGTTTCTTGGGCTTGGGGACCTCTGGTGGAGTGGTACTAGGAGACGTGATAAAATGATGTGGATGGAGGTGGTTAGCGCCGACCAACGTTGTTACTTGGAGTCCAGGCCTAGACTTTGATCACATCGCCGCTCATATATGCAAGCCCTTATAGATGGAGATAGTGATGTAGAGCTCGTGCAGCTACCCTAATATCTTGGCCTGTGAGCTTGCGTCTACACCACACATAGCAAAACGCTAGGGCAAGTTGATATGAAACGCCATGCATAGAACAAGGGCGTGTTGGGCGGAGAGTGTCGCATTGACTATGTATCATGTAACATGTACCGACTTTTGGGCAATAGTGCAAAGGTCCGTACATGCAAAAGCAAAAGCGAGTGTATGTGTAAGTCCATATCAAGAGCAAGTAGATACTAGAAGCGAGAGTATGTTAAGAGTTCGTGTATACGTTATACATACACACGTACGGAAATGTACGCGCTGCGCTATGTCATGCCCGTTTCTTTCGCCCTGCTTGAAGACACACAATCAACCACTGAGCCAGCCAGCCAGCCAGCCAGCCACCTATGTCTTTCTTGTCTCTTACTAACTAGACAAGGACAGTAGTCCCAGCGTCCTTTGCCCCACTACAACATGCTGCCTGCGCTGCGCTTTAGTTGATTTCGCTGTCACTGCTAGTGCTTGCCTGCCTTCCTACTCTACTAGACAGTTGGTTCGTGTTAAATTAAAGAAAGGCCTCAGGCTTCAGGCATAACTTCAGGTATTTTTCCCATTTTTCTCCCGGTACCTTCCTCATCGGCCTGTTGTTGACTTTTTTTTTGCTTCCTCAATCAGCTTTGCCCCTCAAAGCTTCCCTCCTTCATCCTCCTCCATCCCTCCATATCTTCTACCAGTAGCTCGCCTGCCCCTTGTATAAAGCTCAACTCACCAAAAAAACCCCCAAACGACCAAGATCCAGTCCAGCCCTAAGCCGAGATCCCCTTCACCCAATTCTATCGCTTCATAGCTTGGTTTTAGTAGCACCAGTTTTGGCGTTGCATCAAGCCACCTCGACCTGACCGCTCCATAGCCCCATTTACAGCTAAAGTCATCTACGCTGGCGTCCAACAGCCCCCCTCCGTCTCGCTCTCGCCGCCCCTCTTCTCCTTCCATCTATAAGAGTCGGCCGATTTTCTTGGTTGCTCTTTTTTTCCTATTCCTCAGCATATTCACCACCGTGGCTACATCAAGACACTTTAGTCGCCTGAGCTCTGTGCTGGGCCAGCTGCAACTGAGCGGAATTTCAGTCTCCCGTCCGTATTCCTCGTTCCCAGCCTTCTCCAAGATGATTCCCCCACAGCATCAGAAGCCTCCCCAAGCTCCACCGCTGTTCACTGGCACGAAAGAGTCTATTATTTCAGATTCTAAGGCCATGTGTGCCGCTACCCGTGGCCTGCTTGACAAGCTTGTGTCTGAGATCAGTCTGGATGATGCCAACTTCAACAACACCATTGTCCCGCAGATCCACGACGAGAACAAGGCATCCAATGGCCATATTCTAGGCTTCTACCAGTATGTCTCGCCTAATGCTGAGCTCCGCGCCGCCTCGACCGAGGCTGAAGCTCTGTTGGATGACTTTTCTATCGAGATGGGTATGCGTGAAGATGTGTTCAAGCTTGTTGACGCCGTCTACTCGCGCCGACAGACCGAGAAGCTAGACGGCGAGAGCCTGCGTTTCATCGAAAAGGAACGCAAAGCCTACATAAAAAACGGACTGTCGCTACCTGCAGGCCCCGTACGCGATCGCTTCAAGGAGATCAAGAAGCGTCTCAGCACCCTGGGAATTGAGTTCAATAAGAGACTAACCGAAGAGAATGGTGGTCTCTGGCTTACTGCAGAGGAGCTGGACGGTGTTCCTAAAAACGTAGTCGACAACCTGGAAAAAGGCACTGGCGAGAACGAAGGCAAGCTCAAGTTGACTTTCAAGTACACTGATATCTTCCCCTCCCTTAAATTTGCTACAAACCCCGAGACTCGTCGTCGTATTTTTGTGGCCAATGAGAACAAGGTATGGCCCAAGTTGGATGAACCACTAAGAAACCCTGACCACTAACATGGGAATAACTTGCAGTGTAATGACAACGTTGCTCTTTTCAAAGAAACTATCTCTCTCCGCGACGAGGCCGCTCGTATGCTAGGATACCCTGACCATGCTACTCTGGTTATTGAGGATAAGATGACGAAGACCCCCAAACTTGTCCATGAGTTCCTCGGTGATCTGCGGTCTCGCCTAGCTGACGGCGGAAGGAAAGAAATTGATCATTTGCTGGAGCTCAAGAAGCAAGACGTGGAGTCCCGTGGCATCCAGTTTGACGACAAGTACTTCCTGTGGGATCACCGCTACTACGATCGCCTGATGATTGAGAAGGAGTACAGCATTGATGAAAACTTGATTGCTGAGTACTTCCCTCTGCAGAGCACCATTGTCGGTATGCTCAAGATCTTTGAGGAGCTCATGGGCTTTTCTTTCCATGAACTAGATGCTACCGAGCGCAGTCGCCTTAGTCCCACTGGCAACGGGAAGGATATTTCGTGGCACGAGGATGTCATTATCTTCAGTGTCTGGAATGACGCTAGTGAGGGCGACGACTTTGTCGGCTATCTATACCTAGATCTGCATCCCCGTGCTGGAAAGTATGGCCACGCTGCCAACTTCAATTTGCAGTCTGGGTTTGTCAAGGAGGACGGTTCACGCCAGTACCCCGCCACTGCTCTAGTGTGCAACTTCAGCAAGCCTACGGCCACTCGCCCTTCGCTCCTCAAGCACGATGAAGTCGTGACTCTGTTCCATGAGCTTGGCCACGGTATCCATGATCTTGCTGGTCGTGTCAAGTACAGCCGCTTCCACGGTACCAACACCGTAGGCGACTTTGTCGAGGCTCCTTCTCAGATGCTAGAGAACTGGTGCTGGACACCGGAAGTACTCAAGCGCCTATCAAAGCATGTCGAGACTGGCGAGCCGATCCCTGAGGATTTGATCAAAAAATTGATTTCGACCAAGCATGTAAACGGTGCTTTAGCTAACCTTCGCCAGCTGCACTTTGGTATTTTTGACATGACTGTGCATACTCCCAAGTCTCATGCCGACATTGAGAAGCTCGACACTTCTAAGACATACAACGAGCTGCGTGCGAGCATCTGCCACCTACTGGGTCCCGATTCTTTAGGCGAGAATAGGTATGAAAGTTCGCTAGTCTCAAAGTACCGAGATATCCCAATGAATATTTGCTAACCAGATATGACATACACAGCGACTGGGGCCATGGTGAAGCCACCTTTGGCCACTTGATGGGCGGATACGATGCCGGATACTACGGTTACTTGTCGTCTCAGGTTTACTCAACCGATATGTTCTACTCGGTGTTCAAGAACGATCCTATGAATGCAGCTGAGGGTCGTCGTTACCGCCACACTGTCTTGGAAAAGGGCGGCAGTCAAGACGAAATGAAAACGCTAGAGCAGTTCCTAGGTCGCAAACCCAACTCAGAGGCCTTTTACCATGAGCTTGGAATTCCCTCTGCGTAGACATACATACATTGGGTGGGAGAGAAGGCTCAGCCAACAAGCACAACCATATCAAACCATCAAACCAGAGAGCATTCATACTAGATAGGGCAGTACGACATTCTGCAATTATGATTACCCATCCGATACTTTTTTTTTTTTTTGCATCCATTCTCTTTCTTTGTTCTTTGTCTCTTTTTTTCTTTTCTTTTTCTTTCTCTTTTTTTTTTCTTTTTGCCGTAGTCCTTTGCGTGTTAATGTATGTAGAAGGCGGTGAGTGGAAAGTAAACAAAACGCGACTGAACCAACCAATCAAAAAAGCCCCACAAAACAAACGAGGGCATGTGCTGAGAACGTCAACATCGTTTAACTTCCACCTCTTTGATTAACAGGGTAAAGGTTTCAAGGAAAAGAAACTTGGGACGAACATATACATGCTACGATAAGAGCTACCTCGACGCTTTATTTATCTGTATCTATTTCCAATTCATTCTTGATTCTTCAGATTCGACGTTACGCGACCATCTTATCCCCTGACCATACTCCTTTTACGAATCACGAACGAGATTTCTTCACACGCTGCGCGGGAACGACTTGGCTAATTGTTCCAACGACGATACATTCCCACGATACAGGAAAATATATCCTTCATACTTCACTGCTCCTCGATAACCCGTAAATATCAAGATAAACCCTCGCCATCTCGCCAAACCCTTTACGTATTCTAGCATACCTCCTGGCAATCTGGGCAGGTGACTTGCACAATGATCTGTCACGAAGACTTTGTGACATACGATGCCAGATTGGCATCGTTCACGAACCCCAAAAAGCGTGCGGTTACAGCCAATGGAAGAGCTGGAAAGATCATGCGATGGCCGCATGGATCAATCCGCCCCGAAGATGTAAGCTGAAATCCCCCCTACTTCTCATAGACAGCTTCAAGTCAGCCTGATGGATGCAAATCCAACCACTAGCTATAGGGCCAACAATATTACATACTGACAGTTGCAGATGGCTGCTGCCGGCATGTTTTTTGATCCCGCGACTACGAATCCCGACCACACGATCTGCTTCCACTGCGGCAAGGGGCTAGACGGCTGGGAAAATGGCGATAACCCGTTCGATGAGCACCTAACACACTCGCGCTCATGCAGTTGGGCGATTCTTAAGGCTGTAGAGTTTGGCGTAGATAGTTACGATCAGCTGGATCCCATGGATCCCGGACTGGTCGAGGCTCGACGAGAGACTTTTGCAGGCTTGTGGCCTCATGAAGATAAAAAGGGATGGAAATGCAAAACTAAGCAGCTTGTAGAAAGCGGCTGGGTGTATACTCCAACACTTGAGTCTAATGATATGGCGACATGTCTGTACTGCAGTCTAGCTCTAGATGGATGGGAGCCTGGGGACAAGCCCATGTGAGTAACGTCATTGTTAATACTAAACAATGTCTATGTGAGTACATGCTAACAATGACCCTCCAGTAACGAACACGAAAGTCGCAGTGCAAGTTGCCCTGTAATCCTTGCGCTTAAGCGCAACAAGAAATCACGAGCCAAGAATTCGACACTAGGCAACACTTCGCTTCTCTCGTTGCAATCTAATGCAACATACATGTCGGAGCAGCCTTCGATTGATATAGTAGCTGAACCTGAAGACAGTGTACTGACGACCACCTCGACGACTTCTAAGAAACCGACTCGAGCAAAAAAGTCAGCTACAACTAGTAAAGGACGCAAAGCAAAGGCGAAGAAAGAGGAACCACCTGAGCCAGAACCCATGGATGCGGAACAGGATAATCAACTGGAGTCTGAGCCTAGACTAGTGCTTTTACCAGGGCCTGCGCCTGCGCCTGCGCCTGCGCCACGGAAAAGAGCAACAGTGAACAAGCGAACAAGTGAGGCTATGGAGGATTCGGCAATGACGGAGGCCGAGGCCCCAGCACCCAAGAAGAAGACTCGCGGACGAGCAGTGAGTCCAGCTGCTGCATCCGTTACAGAGGACGTTCGCTTTTTGCGAGTTGAGCCACCGGCGAAGAAGACTGGCAACAAAAAATCTGCGCCAAGACAGTCAACCCGCTCTAGTCAAGAACGAGAGTCAAGCAACGCCTCATTTATGTCGGCCATTTCCACTACGCAAACACAATCCATGCTGGAAGATATCCCGGACGATGAGGAGATTGATAAACAGCTCGAGGCTGATCTTGAAAGATTTACAGACCATGAAGATCTCAGTGCCGATTCTGACTCTGAGCGACGGTCGCGCTCTCGAGTAGAAAGCTACCAAGCAGCTCAAACGGCCCAGACCAAAGAAGCCAAAAATCATATTCGTGGTCTGTCAAGCAACTATGCGATGTTTGACCCGTCACCGGCCGTATTTGAACAGGATGTTGAAGCGGAAATGAAGGCCATGGAGGTTGAGATGAGAGCGTCAAGGGCCAAAAAAATCGAAGTCAAGCCCCGCTATGAATTAGAACCAGAGTACGAAGCCGAGCCTGAACCTGAGCCAGAACCTGAGCCTGAGCTACAGTCAGTACCCGCTAAGAAAGGACGCAAAGCTGCGGCATCCCGCAAAGTCTCGAAAACAAAGAGCGCCAAGGATACCTTGGAACCAACATCTGAAGCTGAGCCATCTTCCGCTGTAGTATCCATGGAAGAACAAGTACTCCCCGAACGGTCTGCTACCACTTTGAATGCCCACCAAGATGAGGATGAGCTTGCTGGTAGTACCAATGGAACATCAGCCACGGTTATTAAGAAAACTACGACTGTGTCGGCCTCATCTAAGACGAACAAGGCTAAACAAGTAAACAAGCAAATGCCCATACACGACACCGCTGACGAAGGCCAAGATGAACCAGAGAACCGGTCGGCACAAATAACAGCGGCTAGCAAGGATAGTGTTGTCACTCCCGCCGCAATAACTGAAGAGGCTGTGGATGACACCCCCCGCCACCACCGCCACACCGCTCGCTCAAGATCAAGTCGAAAGCAAAACAAGCAAAAGAGCCTGAACTCGAACGTGAAGCTGAGCATGAGCCCGGACACGAGCCGGAAATTTCCTCGGGGTCGCAGTCACAAGAACGTTCCGAGTTGGAAGTCGAGGAGCCCGAAGAACTGTCTCTACCAATACAAGGAAAAGCTACGCCACCATCCCGGCCAGCCACTGCGTCCTCTATTCCAAGACCACTGCCTCAGTCTCCTCAACGAACACAAGCACAAACACAACAGGCAAATACACAGACACAGACGAAAGCACAAACGCAACCCCATCTTGCGTCTTCGCCAATAGCCCTACGCTCATCCCCTCGTCTCCGACATGCCATTGCCCTGTCACCGTCCCAATCCCCACAGGCATCTGATGCAGAAAATAAGCCCCCCTTGTCCATCTCGGGGGTCCTGAACTTGCCGCTTAAAAAGGTTGTACTAGCTCCGCCAGCCGAGAATGTTGGTGCTAGTGCTATGGCCCTAGATACGTCAGCTAGTGAAGCAACACCACATCATGGGCATTATGAAAATCACGTAGCACTTGTCCCTATGGGGTCACCCGGTAAACGCACCGTGATGACAAATATCCGTACGGTTAGTGCCCCGTGGGCTAGCATCGACGTAGACCAGCTATTTGACGACTTTGCAGCTGGAGCGCACGACACTCATACGACAGGAAAAGACGCCGAACAAAAGGAGCGAGAAGGAGGGGGGGATACAGCGCTTGCAGAGACAGCCATTGCTAGTCCAGCAGCATGGATAGACCTACTCCAGGCCGACCAACTGAGTGCATCAGAGAAGGACATGACGGTTGAGCAGTGGATACATCATAATGCTGCGATGGCAGAGAAGAAGATGAGGCAGGAGTGCGAGGCCATGGTGAGCCGATTTGAGAGCGAAGGGAGCAAGGCAATGAGGGTACTGGAGGGTTTGGTTACAGAGTAGAGGAGAAAGAGGAGGAGTGAGGGTTTAGGGGGCGGATGGAGGGGGCTTGGGTATTTGCACTATGCTGTAATGAAGGTTTGTATTTGGGCCAAGTTCTTTTAGGTTCATATCTTGTTGTGTTGTAAGATTCACTATTATTTGCTTCGACAAGAGAACATTTGAGAGTGAGTGAATAAGCTAGTAAGGCCCGAGCTTGTATGGCAATGGCATATAGCTTTCAACCAATAGAACCAGTAGTCCGTCCCACTGTACTTCTGTTCCCACTTGTCGGGGCAAGCAGAGTGACCAAGGTCCCATTGTGAGTTAGTCCATGCACGCATACCACCATAGCATTTTTGGAGAGGTGGTCAGCCAGGAGGCATCAGCTAAAAGCCAAGAGCCAAGACTCCGGAGCAAAGACGGTTCCAGCGTCTGAAGTGGAAGATACGCACCAATGGAGAGAGAGAGAGCGAGAGAGAGGGAGAGAGAGACCGCGCAGTACAAGAGAAGGAGACGTCATGGTATAGTGCCGAGGTATCGGTATCGGACCAAGGGTAATGTGAAGGGGGGAAAGCATACAGAAGGAGGGAGGAGAGAGAGAGAAGACGTGAGAGAAGCCAAGAAAGCAAAAGAAGACATATGGAAAGACGGTGAGAAAATGAAAGAGGAAACGAGGCGTGGCATGGCGTGGATTGTAAGTGCTTATTGGAGGACAAGGACGGGTAAATAGGTAGTTAGACTAAAGAAGAGGTAGTGCTGCTGGCTGCTGGGAGCAGTCAAAGTATAGTAGAGACCAAGATTACGTGAGATGCTACAAGATAGGCCGTTGAGTTTGAGAATGCAGCACGTACAAAGGCATGGAGGTGACGATGAGCGATATACGCACGATATGACGCGGACGGATATAAAAAGAAAAGCAACATACAGCGTGATAAACACTAATCAGCAAGTTGGTCTATAGCTGTGCGCTGTTTTTCGTTTTTTTTTTTTTTTTTTCTTTTTGATCACCGCTGTTCTGTACCATCCATCACAGCCAGATGAGCAAAGACTACGCCCGCTTTTGCACATAAGATATTAAATGAGCGTGGTGAGGGTAGGAGAGCTTGGCACGAAAGCGCGAGAGGGTCAGAGTGATATCTCACATTGATGCGAGATTTAGATATACAGATATACCTGTGTGTCTCATAGAACCGTGGTTCAGTTCCCAAACAGGTTGCCGAGCCCAAAGCAAAAGGACATGGCTGGAGAAAAGAACGACATAGCAATACAATGCCGGCCAGCAAATAGGGCCTGGAGTCGAGGAGAGGTCAAGGGAAGGGTGTGTGTCGAGGAAGAGATAGGGCAGGCAGGGAGGAGGTTGAATCAATGTGCGGGCGTCAAAATAAGAGGCAAACAGAAGGAAACAATACAGGAAAAGCCACAAAGGGAGAAAAGAGAAAAAGAAGAGAAAAGAGCTTAGCTAGCACATATCTTATCCCGGCACATATGAGAGAAAACGAAGCCCCCAACAGCGAATTAAATCATAATAAGATGATGTTATCAAAATCTCAAAGCCAACCTACAGCGTATCACAGGAATAAAAGTGGGGAAATGTCCTTTCTTGTTATGCCAAGACAACAGAGCAAAGCTGAAGCAGGGAAAGTGCGGGGGAGCGTAGAAAGCGCATAATTGGAGTTTGGCGGGATACCGCCTAAACCCCAACTCGTGGGTGTCCCCCGGACTTTACATTTACTAATGGGCTTCAAGGGGCCGACGCTCCACATCAAAGGTGGAGAACAGCGTAGCATAGCACAGGGAACAGGGGCTCAAGAGGCCCTTGTATAGAAATATTGGGGTAGCTAAGGCTAAGACGGCTGGCTCCCTTCAGGCTCTATTGGTCTTTTGCCCAGGCCAGGAATCTACTGTACAAGCTTAAGGCTTAAGTTTTTGTTTTCTCCTGTATGGATGCCAAAATTCCTTGGCTACTCTTGACTTGGAAGGGGGGGGGGGCTCTACAAACAGACAAGATAAGCAAGAGTCCAGGGAGAAACAGGGGAGAAATGAAGGGCAGGAAAGGTTGGCTAACCGAAGGGGGCTTTAAGCGTCGTAAGCGCCTTGAGTTGGTTGAGAGTAGATTTAGGGTTTTGGCTGTAAGAGGCAGGGTTAAGCGCGGCAAAGGCAGAAAAAAAAGGGCGTGACGGGGAAAGGAATTTGCTTTTTATTTTTTTATTCTTTCTTTTTTTTTTTCAGCGCGTACGGTTCAGACCAATTACAGGCAAACGTGGTTGAGGCTCTTCAGCCTGGCAGAGTCGCTCAGCATGATCAGACTGAAGAAGAGGGAGCAGATGATGAGAAGACGGGGCAAAGCTGACCGGTGATGATTAACTCCGTGTAGATACATGGATCCGTACATAACGCCACCAGCATTGAGTGCTGAGCTCCATTGGCTGCCGCTCGCCCCCCACGCCTCTTCTTCTTCTTCTTCTTCTTCTTCTTCCTCCTCTTCTTCTCGGGCCCGTGCATTCCCACTATGCTTGATATTACTGCTGTGTTTCTTCGCTGCTGGGTGCTGTCTGCTACACAGGCCGACGTTCTATTGGGTCGAACTAGAAGAGGGAGACTGTGCGTCAATTTCGCATGTCTCTATTCTTTTTGATCTGGCCCTCTCTTGAAAGCGACCGCACTCTCTGGTACTTGGCTCTGGTTTGTGCAGGAGGGAGTGGCTAGGGCTAAGCCCAGATTCGGATTCAGGCTGAAGTCCTCAGCAGAAGGAGGAGAGGGGGAGGACAAGAGGGACTTTTCTCTTTGATGCAGTGCCAACCATATCTGCAAGAGATGGGAAGAAAGAAGCAGAGGAAGAGAGGAAAAGAGGGGAGCAAATGCAATTGGTCGGCCGGCTCTTTAGTGTGTATGCACATGTGCAGTGCATGCATACGCGTACAACGGGCTGTAGTGAAGCTGCTGCTGTTGTGAAGCATTTGTGAATCTCTAGTGAGGCAGCAGTAGCAAGACGCATACACACAGACGCAGTACACGGCACAATCAAGCGCCCCAGAGCCCCAGGGCACGCATGTACGCGCATACAGCAAGATAATACAGATACAGATAGCGAGATGGCAAGATAGATGGACAGATACGTGCACAGTAGATGCATAGATAACCACGCCCTCCCACCCCCCTCCTTCCATATCCACACATCTATAAACAATACGGAGGGGGGGGGGGGGGGAAGGCCAGTGCCGCAGATCCGACGCTCTGTTTGCTGTCTGTTTGTTTGTCAAGTCAGCCGCGCCTTGTCCTTCTCCCCCCCCGTGGTCTGAGGTCAAGGCCCTCTCTCAAGGGACGGGGTTGGTTGAGAAAGAGACGGTCACTATGCTATGCTCTTGTGTCTTTGTCTTTACTTCCTTCTTTTCTCTTCAAGTTGTTTGAAGCCAAGAACGTGAGACCAATTTGTTTTAGCCAGAGGATAAATTGAGGAAAAGAACAACAAGAGCCAAGACCGCCAAGACAAGACGACACGAGATCAAGAGGAGCAGGAAAAGACGCATAATGTGGCCAAGGTGTCACTCAGGCTTGCACAAAAGGCTTGTTTCCCTTCGGGGCTTTTTCTTTTTCCCTTTCATTTTCTCTCATGTGCATTCTCTCCTTTGCTCCTCATTCTCATTATCTCTTGGCTCCTTGGACTTTCCCCCCTCCCTCGCCCCTCCCCCCCGGCTTTGAAATCTGGGGTTGGACCAGGATCTCAATCCTCTGTTGGCGTTAATAACAAGGAGAAACGCAGTCAGAGGAGCTTTGACGTTGACGTTGTTTCTGGGCTACTCTTGGCGCTCTCAAACGGTGAAGCTTGAAGCTAGACCAAGCTCTTGCTCTGCCTTTCGGGGCAAGATATAGCGCTTCTTTTGTCGCTCTGAGTCTCGCGCTGGCTTGCCCTTATCTATCCAGTAGTATTGTGTGCTGGTGATGTTGCTTTGGCGGTTTGGTCACGAGACAACGGGGCTCGGAAGTCTTTCCTAATTAGAGAAGAGGAGAGAGAAGACGGAAAAGACAAGAAACAGCGCAGAGGAGTAGGAGTAGCAATACAAAGAAAAGGCCGCACGACTGCAGCTGAAGATGGTGAAGATGGAGATATGGACAGGGTCATGAGGGTTCTGCCAAACCCTATTGAAGCAGTGTAAGTCACAAGCAATGATGCTGCAACGGACGGGCACGGTGTTCTTGGGGAGTGTGAAGTGTGAGACGAGACTAGGCCAGACACTACACGGAAACATGATTATGGTACTAGAGGCTCTACTCTACATCTACATCATCACTGCCCAGATCAAGGACGAGATAGCAACAAACAGAGCGACACAGACACAGACAGAGAAAGAGAGAGAGAGAGAGAGAGAGCGTAAGACAGTGCTAGTGCTAGTGCTCGGTGTCGCATCCAGCCATGCAAAAGCGCTGATTGGCTGGCGAGGGGGTGCTGCTAGTTGCAGCAGTAGACTGCTTGCAGACATATGGTCGGTCTGCTCTCGCGTGTTCACGTGTTCATGCCACTTTATGGTACGGGGAAATGAGTGAGTGAGTGAGCGGTAGATGATGAAGCTGGATGGATGAGTGAATATTATCATAAGTATGAGGTGAGAGAGAGAGAGAGAGAGTATGAGCGGGCCTTGACTGTGTATGTGAAAAGTCTCAGTCTGTGTGATGCATCAAGTGGCTGGATATGTTCTCCCTTCTCTCCCCAAATACCCAAGCACCCTGGAACCCAGACACATAAGACGAGCTTAATTCAAGCTTAATCGGAATGTTTTATTTATCTTCTATTTTATTCATGCCGTACTTGTGTGTATTCTTTGCTCTTGGTCCCAAGCCCGCTAGCCCTAGCTTGAGTCTAGCCCGTCCCCTCCCCGGGGGGGAGGGGGGGTAGAGCCAGCTGGCCTAGTAGGGCCTCTGGCCCGTATCTGCATCTCTGTCTCTGTATAGTCTCTTCTTGTCTCCAGTCTCCAGTCTCCAGTCGCTGTTGTTTCGGTTGCGCTTCAAGGCCAAGAGCAAGAAGGAGGGGAAGGAGGAGGAAGAGGAAGCATACGGATGAGGAGGACGACCACGGCACAAATGAGACAACAAAAAAAGGAAAAAGAAAATAAAAAAAATAAAAAAAATAAAAAGAAAAATACTAGAAGAACAAACCCAAACCGCCAAGATATTTAGAGTAAAAAAAAAAAGAAAAAAAGACCGGTCTCAACATGCCTGACTGACTTGACGTTTCGGTGCTGGGCGGGCAAAGGCAGAGACAAATAATCATGTGAGGAGACGGACCTCAGAGCTCGATATTGGGAGGCGTGTCGATGTATAAAGCTTGTCTGCAAGCCCACCTCGTCCCTTTCCTTCTGTTCTTCCTGTCTTCATGTTCCACATGCCCTTCGCCCTTCTTCTTTTCCTTCCCATCCTCCTCCTTCTTATCTCTCTGTCTTCGCCTCTCTGCCTTTGATCTGGTCTTGATCTGCTCCCTCGCCTTCTCCATTCCATTTCTCGAGCTCCGTAGCTTGCTGGATCTACGTTTCCTCTTTTCCTCTTTTCCTCTTTCTGTCTGTCTGCTTTCGTACAAAGGCCGCTTGCCGCCCTTGTCT
The DNA here is from genome assembly GCA_002742255.2 of Ceratocystis albifundus. NCBI lineage: Eukaryota > Fungi > Ascomycota > Sordariomycetes > Microascales > Ceratocystidaceae > Ceratocystis > Ceratocystis albifundus. The sequence goes on along the minus strand of MAOA02000029.1, from coordinate 743,022 downwards.
CTCACCTAATTTTGCCTCCCTACTAGCCTTTATTCTTGTCTTTTGGGTTTCCTTTTCGCCTTCAAGCTAGAATATTGTATATATATATTACCCATATCGCCTCTCACCCTTCCCCTTTCTGGTGCTTTCACTTGGTCTTACCACATCTACATCTACATCTACAGCTACAACTTTGCCTTTCTTAGTCTGGTTCGTTCTATATCGTCCTCCCTTTCCTCAAATCTGTCCCCGTCCCTGCTAGAGAGTCTTCTTCACCACTACCATGACTCGGGACATTTCTCGCACCGGAAGCGGTGATGAAAGCGGCTCCGGCCTTGAGAAGCCGGCCTTCTCGCAGCAGGAGGTCAGAGCTGGCGTTATCCAGACGGACTTGGTTGATCCGGATGCTGGCAAGAGTGATGAGGAGCGTGCTTTGCTGGTAAGTCGTCGCTGGATAGTACTTGTCTGCCCCCGTGTTATACAAGCTTCTAACACTGTTTTGCTCTATAGGACCGTAAGCTTATGCGAAAGCTTGACTGGACACTGATGCCCTGGGTGAGTCCCGTTCTACACTCGTGCTGCCTGCCTGTCTGTCTATCTGTCAATTGGCCAACTAATCTTTTTGGTTGTTTTGCAATCTAGCTCTGTTTCCTCTATCTCATCTCCTTCTTGGACCGTACCAACATCGGCAATGCCAAAGTTGCCCACTTGACCAAGGACATTCCTATGAGCACACCCCGCTTCAACGATACTCTTACAATCTTCTTCGTTTCCTACAGCTTGTTCGAGCCTCTGGCTAATGTGCTGCTGAAGCGGATGCGCCCATCCATCTTCATCCCTATGATCATGTAGGTCTGCCCATGGACCTAGCCAGGTCCCCTTTGGCGCCGTGTTCAGCTACTTACAACTAACCGTCTGCTGCAGGTTCTTCTGGGGCTGCACTATGCTGGGCATGGGCTTTATTCACAACTGGGAGGGTCTCATGGCCTCGCGCTTCTTCCTCGGCCTGACTGAAGCTGGGTTGTTCCCCGGCGTGTCCTACTATCTATCTTGCTGGTACAAGCGCAGCGAGTTTGGCTCTCGCCTGGCCATTTTCTTTTCTGCCGCTGCCATTGCCGGTTCGTTCGGCGGTCTTCTGGCTGCAGCCATCTCCAAGATGGACGGCATCGGCGGCAAACATGGCTGGGCCTGGATCTTCATCCTTGAGGGTCTGTTGACCGTTATCGTTGGTCTGCTGTCGTTCTTCTTCGTGCACGACTTCCCCCATGAGGCCAAGTTCCTGACGGATGAAGAGCGCGCCCGTGTCTTATACCGTCTCAGTCTCGACAACCAGAGCTCCATTGACGAGAAGTTTCAGTACAAGTTCCTTTGGCAGTCGCTGACTGACTGGAAGACCTATGTTGGTATGCTCATGTACATGGGAGCCCTGATGCCCATGTACTCCTTCTCGCTGTTCCTGCCCACCATCATCAGCAGCATGAGCTTTACTACTCCCGACAGCATCATTCGCAACCAGCTGCTTAGTGTGCCGCCCTATATCTTGGCTGCCATCAACACGATGATTTGCGGTCTGTGGTCTGACCGTATAGGCCGCCGAGGTGTTTTCCAGACACCTCTGGGCCTGCTGGCTATCGCTGGCTTCCTGATGGTCATGATATCCACCAGCCCCTCGGTACAGTACACTGGTACTTTCCTTGCTGCGGCCGGAACATATGCCCTGATTCCTATCTCGCTTGCTTGGGTGGCTAACAACATCGAGGGAATGTACAAGCGTGGTATCACCATGGGTCTGGTTGTTGGCTGGGGTAACCTCAACGGTATCGTGTCTAGTAACGTGTACTTTGACGGCCCGCGCTTCTTCCAAGGCCATGGTGTTGTGCTGGGCTACTTCTGTATCTGCACCATCTTTGGTAGCTCGCTGATGATGTACATGCTCAATCGCGAGAACAACCTGAGACGTGAGGGCAAGAGAGACCACTGGATAGCCGGCAAGAGCGAACAGGAGATTGCTGAGATGGGTGACAACCGCCCTGACTTCCACTATGTCATATAGGGAAAGGTACGCGCGAGATCTGTGGCCCACCGCAAAATAGGGGTTTAATATAGGGAAGGGCCTGGAGAGCGGAGAGGGGAAATATCCGGTGAATGAATACCTGGGGACTACGGATTTAAGGATGGGTAGACAGACACCTGCTTTGGATAGCCTGTGTCTTGGGACGCTTATGCTTTGTCTAAAAGCGTTTTTATGAATTAGTTGCTTCATGTCTTGCTGTATTTCGTTAAAGAAAATGTTATGATGGCCTTGAGAAAAAGAAAACAACAACCATAGCCACAGAGTAATCTTGCCTTGCACACATGGTAAAGCTGCTGTCCGCAACATACTGTACTTGTACTGGCTTTGCTTGTCAAAGGAAGTCCTTTTAATTACCTACGCGTAAAACCACTCTTTAATGCTCCTCTATACACTTTGTTTCTAGCCGTCTACACCCACCAAATCGCCTGCTCCTCTCCTCGTTTCGCCTGGCCCGGGACATAGCCTCTGTTGCGGCCTCCACCCTTATCCAGTGCCAACAAGTCGCGCAACTGTGCCCTCAATGCTGTTAGTTCTCCTTTGCTTATTAGAGATAACTGCTTCTCACGTTCACGGCGACCGCTGCCCTTTCCTGTCTTGCGCTCGGCCTCGCTAAGTTCTTCGCTATCATACTCAACGCCCAATTCCTCGGCTGCTGTTTTGAGCCAGTTCTCCTGCTTGCTCGAGCGCTCTTTCGCACTGTACGCATCAGCTAGCTTCTTGGCCAGTTCTACGCGCGGCTTGTACTTGCCCAGAGCCTTGGGGTCAATCTGAACCGTCTGCATCTCGTCTAGTGCGTCTCGCTTTTTGTTCTTGGCCGAGTGGATCTTGCCAATTAGGCGCCGTGTGGCTGTTGCCTCGTCGGGCGTGCAGATGAGAATACTTGTTCCCGTCTGTTGGGCACGTGCTGTGCGGCCTGATCGGTGCACGTATGTATCTGCCGTGCGTGGGACGTGGTAGTGAATGACTTGGTCCATGCTGGGGATATCTAGACCACGTGCTGCAACGTCCGTAGCCACTAGAATCCGCGCCTCCTTGCCGCCTGCCTTGACCCATTCGATAGCCTGTAGACGTGCCTTTTGAAGCATCTGCGAGTGCAAACCCTTGGCCTGGAAACCCAGCTGTTGCAGGAATGGCACCAGGCGTCTAACGGCCTTGATGGCGTTGGTGAAGACAAGAGTGCGGCGGGGTGGCAACAGGGCAATGGCACTATATAGAAACAGATCTTTTTGCACTGCGTCGCCGCACTGCAATAGACCCTCTTGTAGTCCCGAGGCCAAGTGTGACGCGGGTGACACGTCAATAAGCACGGGGTCTTCCTCGCGGAAACGCAGGCGTTGGGCTAGATACTCCATGCTCTGTTCCTCGGACGTCATTGCTTTCTTGCCCTTGCCGCCGAGCTTTTGGTGTAGCGCCTTGTTTAATGTTGCGGAAAAGACAAGGGTCTGCCGGAAAACCTCGGCTCCACCATCGTCGTCGTGCTCTGCTACGCCGGCCACTAGCTCGCGCCGGTCCAGAGCCTCAAGGATGGATGAGGCCTCTTCGAAAGAGCCATCGGCTAGTAGTCGATCGGCCTCATCGATGACCAAGAATTGAATACGCTTAAAAGCGTGCAGAAGCGGTCCTCCATCGCTTAGTAGCTCCCACAAACGGCCAGGCGTACCGACAACAATATCAGCCTTAGCCAACTGGCGGAGCTGCTTGACCTGGGCTAGACCGCCGGTTACCGAGCACACATACGGCGCCTTGGGGAGGCCTTGGCATACATTTTGCAGATGGGTGCTGATCTGGCGGGCCAGCTCACGTGTTGGGGACAAAATAAGGGCAAGCGGGACTTTCTGACCCTGAGCCGTTTCATTAGCCACGAGATTGTCTCCGCTGTCGTCACCGTGCTCATTGCTATCGTGCTTCTCTAGCCATTTTTCAATGATAGGAAGGCCAAAGGCTAGCGTTTTGCCAGTACCCGTGGCGGCTTTGCCAATAACGTCGTGGCCGGCTAGGATTTCCGGAATTGACTGGACTTGGATGGTAGTGGGCTGGGTGAATTTGAGTCGCTCGAGGGCGCTGATTATTTCGGGGCAGAGGTTGAGTGAAGCCCATTCCGACATGTCAAGCTCTTCCATCATGTTGTCCATATTTTCAAGCACAGAGAATGCGCTGGCTGAAAGGTCTTCTTGTGCAGGTGTCGCGGGCTTGTTATTGGTCTTTTTTGAGGGCTTGTCTTTCTTGGAGCTGCTCTTCTCGGTCTCGGTCTTGGGCTTGGGCTTGGGCTTGGGCTCGGGCTCGACGTCGTCTTTATCATCTTCGCTGTCCTCGTCGAATCCCTCAAATTCGTCTTCGTCTTTGTCGGCATCAGTATCGGACTTGGCTTCTTCCACATCCGCGCCCTCTTCATTTTTCTCTTCCACCTCGTCGGTAGTAGCAGCGGTTGTCTTTTTCTTTTTCTTGGGGTCCGCATCTCGAACAACAAATTTTACTCTGTCACCTTCCCGAACGACCTCCACATTCTCCACAACCTGAAGATCTAGAAACTCATCGATGTCGTTTTGCCACGGCAGATCGTTGACATCGGTAACGCGGGCAGGCTGTGTAGGTTTCTGGACTTTGGCCGCTGTTTTGGAGCGCTTGCGTGCGGCTGGCTGGCTGGCAGCAGGGAGCTTGCGCTTATTCTGCTGTTTTTGTGCCATTGCAGCGATAATGATAAGAGGAGGTATAGAGAATATTGCCAATTGGCGTTAATGTGATGTAAGGTCTCCCCCCCCCAATATGAAGTCGTCATTGTGTTGAAGCGATGGCTGCTCAAAAAAAAAAGAGAGCTCGAAACTTTTCTTATCGATAACAAGATAGACTATCTTATCGGAGGGAGATAACTAGGGTCTGTACTAGGGTTTACCAAAGTCCGATATCGACATCAGGATTGTCGTCATTGCTTTGTGTATTAATGCGCAGCTGGACAAGACGGAGTAGGACGGCCCTAATTGACAACAACGCTCACTGCCGGCGAGGCTTCATAATCTGATTTCCGTTGCTATTACTGAAGCCTTACAAAAGCCCAACAAAGCCCTGCTTAAGGCTTCGTTGGCGGCTACTGTTTGTGTGGCCCCTGATTGGTTGGGTGAGCTGGAGCGACAGGAGGAGGGGTTAAGCCCAAGTTTCTTGTTTCCACCTCGGTAGGTTTGGGCAGCAACACATTTGCCAGCTTAGTACAGCTCAGAGACTCATGAACATGTGGCTTTTCTGGCCGCTCGGGCTATCAAGCGAATCATACTCTAATGTTGGAATTCAGGGCACGTGTATTCCTCGGAAACAATCTACGGGAGTTCTTCACTTATAGGGCTTCTAGAAGTGCTGTTCCTCGGGCTTCTTTCGCCACTCTCAATGACGACAGGACTGAGAAAGTCTAAGTTGGTGGCTGGGAAGAGCCACAATCAACGGGGCTGGAGCACTGTCCGTAGCGTGGCTGGAGTGGCGCTCCCTATGGCACTGCATAAAACATCAGAAAGGTGGGCAACGGCCCGAGGAGCACAATGAGATGACTATGGAAGAAACAGAAGAAACGATAGAAGATGCGCAACGCAGGCCGCCTTGGACTTAGGAAGCTGTGTAAGCCATGCATTGCTACTGTGTGAGTACATCACTCCAAAGAAGGGTTGTGGCTTGAGTCAAGGGGTCAAGGTCACGAGAACCCCGCCCTGGACGGCTCCTATGACTGATAACCTGAGGTGGGCGGGCGATGAAGCAAGGCGAATCACTCAGCCAACAACGCAGACGTAGGACGCAGGCGAGGCGAGGGAGGACTTGCGAATGCGGCAGCCCAAGAACATGGCCTAAAGCGGGATAATGTGACAGGGGCGGCGAGGCGATGGATCACCGGTTCTTTTGATGTGGATGAGTAGAGTGTGCCAAGCACTGTCTGCCACTCTATTTTTTTTTTTTTTTTTTTTTTTGGTGGTGTTCACAACCAAGGTTAGGCCTGTACATAGACAGGGTTAGGGGAGGGAAAAGAGGAGGAGGAGGAGGAGGAGGAGGGGGGGGGGAGAGAAGCGGGACATGAGCAAGACAGCGTCTCGGAGAAATTCTCACCGCTTGTCGAGTCCGGTTGAGATTCTCATATCAGCTGGCTGGTCTGAAGATGCTTGATACCAGTATTTCACTACGATGATATGGATCAAGCACAATGCAAGCAGCATGTCATTTAGATAGAGCACAGAAGAAAAGCCACACAGTCACAGTAAGAAAAAACAGGCGAGTCGCCGGGCAATATGGAGAACGGACCAAGACGAGGAGGCCACAATAAGGATTACCCCCTCCTCCCATACCTCCGCCTTCTGAGCATCATATCTATGATGTGGTGTGGGTCATGACTGGTGGCCCTGCATGGACAACTCTCCATGCCAGGCTACATGGCATGGCTGTGAAGGTGCGAGGGTCTGATGCAAGCACAAATATAATGTACAATAAACATAGATACATGCACTGTTTCATGTAGCTGCTGTGTATTGCTACTCCGTACCGCTAACCGTGCTGCCGCCTGTGGTAATGTATTCTAGATGTCTAAAGCTATATAGTGTGTATATAGCTGATTTCACATCCTAACTTGACCTTTGATCAGTCCCAGTGATGCATTCTATGCATGCGCAGAAGTCAATCAATTGTAGTACCACCACCACCACCCCCCCCCCCCCCAGGCACAGCAGCATGTCGCAGAGGACAAGCCGATGGCAAGCCGATGGCAAACCGTGGCCAAACCGTGGCCAAACTGATGCTGTCATGTCATTGCGGTGCGTGCATATGCTATGCTATATAAGTAACAGTAACATAAACATAACATACATATCATACGTACATATACATCCCATGGATACATATGAGAGCCATGACCCCTTTGTCTCCCCCTCCTCTCGTTGATATATTCATATTCCATTTTCTTGCCCTGGCTTTCATTCTCCTAGAGTCTTGAGTCCCTATTTCCAGCTCTTAGAGATCGTTCTTCCATATCCCCATCCCTTGGCCGTTCTGCTGTCCAACCCCCTCCTCACCTAGCCGCCTTCTCTCCCCCGGTCCGACCCAGGCCAAGCCTACCAGGGATTTGTTTGTGTTGGAAAAGAACCGAAAAGAAAGAGAAGAAAAAACGCACACACACTGTTAGCAGAGCGGCCAAAACAAAGGAGCTAAAAAGCACAAACAACATTAAGCGGTCAGAAAAATCGCAGCTTGGGATGTGCTTTGGCGTGAATATATTTAATAGACACCCGCCGCCTCCTCGCTACAGCTGTACCTACCTCTTTGTATCCTATCCTGTCTTGTTGTTATTCTTACCTTTTGGTTTTTCTGTTGACTTTTGCTGCTGCTGAACTTTGCTAAACCGAAGCTTCCTTCACATTCGGGCTTAGCCATACGCACAAACCACCTGGACTGGACCGCATACTGCGTTACTATCCGCCCATTCATTGCCTTTTCCCGTTCTTTTTTTCTCTTGCTGCTCAGAGCCGAGAGCATCACCCCGGGACAGCCATGCCGTACGAAGGAACCGTCACCATCATTAACAACTCCGGCAAGATCATTAGCACTGTAAGAGCAACGCAAAGCTACCAGTCCTCTCCCTCATTCTAAACCGGGCTTATCAGAGAGAGAGAGAGAGAGAGAGAGAGAGAGAGGGTGCCCTATAACTCTGCGCGCAAAGCGCACTCTGCAGCCCCTGCCCAAGTGTATACCCACTAACAAAACCCACAAATACAGGGTCGCCAGCTACTAAACATTTGGAAAGAAGCCAAGGCCAGCTACGACGAGCGCAAAGCCCACATTCGCCAGGTCCGTAATGGCACGAATTCCGCACCCGTTCCAGAGCCGTCTTATGAAGAAGAGGAAGACGATGAAGTGCCTCCGCTGCAACAAGCCATAGACTACAACATTGATGAATTTGATCCTACTCCACGACCCCAGGCACGTCTGTACCTTGAGGACGACAATCGCTCCTATGTAAGCCTTCGCAGCCACCGCAGCCATCGCAGTAGCCGCAGCCATCGCACTTCACACACCACCCGCACCTCAAAAACCAGAACTTCACGGCGCGAAGCCCCTAGCGAAGTGGGCAATGGCAGCACTACCAGCGGTGCTACACAGCTCACACGCTCGAATCTGCGTGCCTTGACTGAGGTCTCCTCGGTTGCCCCTAGCCAAGCCCCAGATGGCTACCGGAGCCCATATGCTGAGACGGCACCGCGGGATATGCAAGTGTCTCGTCCAGCTTTTGCTCGTGCCCAGTCTGAAGCGCCCCGGCCTGAACATCAGAGTCACATGGAAGTGATGCAACGTCCGCCCATGCCTGTAGCCACCCGTCGTTCCAAGGCTAAGGACGATAGCGATTTAGCTTATGGAAACTTGCCTCCAGACTTGGCTACCCGATACGACCTGGAGGCATGGGAAGAGCCCTCAGACGATGAGGACCCTTCAAAGCTTAAGAACATACTTGAGGACGAGAAGCAGGTTAAAAGCCTTATTCGCAGCGTTGAACAGATCCTTGACGAAGCCCACTGCGTGCAGCATACCGCGTCATCCATTATTGAGCATTTGCAAGGCAACCCTGAGGCTGCAGCGGCTGTTGCCTTGACTTTGGCTGAGCTGTCGTCCATCCTGGGTAAGCTGTCGCCTAGCATAATTGGCCTGGTCAAGGGTGGCTCTCCTGCTGTCTTTGCGCTGCTAGCTTCGCCACAATTTCTTATCGGTGCTACTGCAGCCGTTGGCGTAACTGTTGTCATGTTCGGCGGCTGGAAAATCATTAAGCAGCTGCAAGGCGAGGCCATTACTACCCAAAAGGTACCTATGGCCATGGCTGCAAAGCCCCTGGATGGCGCAGGCCCGCGCCCAGGCAGTCTGAAGCGCTCTGCGACGATGCCTGCCAACAGCACAATGGATGGCGCCAATTCGCTTGTTGGCTCTCAGCCACAACAGGCGCTTGTTTTAGATAACGCTAGCGAAGTCTCATCTATCGAGAGTTGGCGACGTGGGATTCCTGTCTTCAGTGATGATGAAGCCGAGCTCGAACTGATTAGTCCCCATGCCCACCGTCACCACAGTCGCGGCCACAGTGGTAGCGGCTTCGGAGGCGGCAAGGACCTAGCCGAGCTAGAGCCGTGGGACTCGGTTTCGCAGGTTGGCCGCCCAGATAGACCGCCCCGGTCGTCACACCGTAGCAGTGCCGGAAGCTCAGTGTCCAAGAGTAGCCGCCGCTCGAATAGCACAAGCCACAATCAACGTGACAAAGACGGCGCGAGCTCTTCTGTTTCGCGTAGCAAGTCTGTTGCGTCTCGGCCGTCTACACGGGCCCCGTCCGAAGCTGGTACCAAGCTGTCATCTTCGTCTTCCAAGTCCAAGGCCTTGTCAGTGGCATCAAGCAAGCCTGCATCCAAGGCGCCATCGCGGGCTGGCTCAGTAGTTTCTACGTCCTCGAGCTCATCTAAGAAGAATCGCAAGGAAGATAAAGACAGCGACGTGCAGTCTCGCGCGGGCTCCGAGCGGTCGCATCGGTCTAGCAGCAGCAAGAGTGTAGTTTCCACATCATCTTCATCGTCGTCCTCTTCCAAGAAGGATCAGAAAAAGAAAGACGACAAAGACGAGAAGAAGCCTAACCTTCTCAAGGCCATGTTCCACAAAAAGAAGACACAGTACACCCATTCTGCTGTCGTTGTCTAGGCTTGGGTATCTCTATCTGGCAGTATTGGGTTATCTGGAATGCTAGCTGAGGCGCCACCGTTTGTCTGTCTTGTGTCTTTTGTTGACGCGTGCCTTCCAATTTCTTTTTCTTGGTTTTCTTGCAATAACTAAAAAGAAAATGAACAAAGAAAAAAAAATTTGCTGTGCTCCTGCCTTTCCCTTGAATGACCGATGAGGGGAGAACTAGGAACACGTGACCCAGTTGATATTCTTTCTTCTCCTGTTCCTTTATTCTCACGATGTTATTTTCTTTGGTGTTGTTGGAGTTTTTCTTTTCTCGACCTTTTTTTTTTTGCGTCTCTTTTCTTCCTTTTCCTGCCCTTCGTTACCCCTCTTTTCTTTTTCTCAGCGTTGTCTTTCATACCGCCAACTACACACAAACTTTGGTATCAACAGAACAATATTATGCAACGACATTGTTACACTCTATCTGATTGAACTTAGGTTCAGTCTATCACCATCCTTGCTACGTGTGGCTTAGATGTGGTGTAATGGCGCTTTTATCAAACATGCCAATCTCACATGTAGATGTGTGTACACATTCATTCACAATGGCTGCTTTTATCCAGCTTTGGTTATTTACTTGTTCATGCTTGACCATCTCGTCTTCATTTTCTTTTGCTTTCTTTTCCTTCATTTTATCGCTCATTTAACAATTTATACAATGAAACTGAATATGTAGTCAATAACACACAGAAACGCTCTTTTGCTTCCTTAACGTCCTTAGTCTTCTTCTGCTCCTAGGATCCTTGGTGTCTGGGCATGGAATTCCAAAAGCGCCTTGCGTACATCGAGCCGATGCTTTCCAGCACCACTCTTGGACCATGTATCGTGGTCTTGGAGTGCATACAATGGCTTCATTTCGAAGAATGCCGGCTGGTCGCTGTCCTCGTTGTCAAGGTCCGCTTTTTCTAGCGACATTCCTAATGTGTAGTAGTTCATGCTGTAAACAGGCCGTCGCCATAGCCGCTTGAACCAGGATTCGTTCAGCGCTGAGCCGGCTACTGGCGAGCACTTGATAGGCTTGCTGGAATCATCACCACCAAGAATCACTTGCGGCTGAGACTTAATATTGACATTGCACACCAAAACCATTTCCTGGGCTGGTGGCGCCATTACTGCTAGGGGAATCGCAGTCTCATGCTCGGGAATTTGGCAGGCGGAGTCGATGATGAGAGCATCCCAATGGAGGCTGTAATCAGAGCGACCCCCCATGCTAAATGGATCTGCCACTCGTGTGATCCCGTCCTTTAAGTTCCTTGCTCCTGAGACAGCAGAGACAAATAAGTCGGCATTAGTTAGCCGGTGGTTGGTTAGAGTAATAGCATCTACACACCGGGCAACTACCACTCGGTACTGCATCATGATCTCGGGAGAAGGCAGTGCGAAGCGGTTGTCTTTGATGTGGTAGTATGTGCTAATTGGGCTCTTGGTCGAAGCAAGGGTGTCACTAGGCATAAGACGTAGCATCTGCCTTGGGTCTAGGAACGGCGCCATTTGGGCTACAATGGCGTCTGCAGTCCCATGATCTTTGGTGCAGATCAAGACGGAATAGCGGTGGTCTTGCTTTTGCAGAATCTGTAGAGCGCACTCCACCAATGCTGGAGTGTATGGGACTTGAGGAAACCCTTTGATTATGAAGGGCATTGTTCCATAGTTGTTAGCGACTGCTCGCGACACGGCATACTTTTGCTCGGGGAGGAGTCCCTGGCGGATGAAATTAGTAATCAACTCCGTGTTTCTGAATGAAGCCCCACACTCCGTGGCTGGGTAGAGCATGTTGTACATCCAAGAATGTCGAGTTTGGGTGATGACATTACGCTGGAGAGCTTCAATGTCGAGCTCCTGCTTCATAGCTTGTTGACAAAGGGCAAGAGACAGCCGACAATCCGCAAACCGCTCAGAGCCCGGTAAGACAGTGACTTTGAAGGCGTCACGGGGGTCTAGAAACGAAATGCCTCCAACTTCTACGGTAATAACACCAGTCTCATGGTCTATGAGCTTGACTCGGGCGTTGAACTCTTGTTCTCTGGGCTGGTGGAAAGTCTCCGATGCCATGTGTTGCGAAAGATCAGAATGCGAGCCAGGTGAGCTAGCCAGGTCAGACGGGTTGCTGTCGCCAGGTCTGCTAATGGACGATGAGTTTTCAGAGAATACAGGACTGGCAGTTCCTGACGTAGCCGAATGCTGTGCGGGCCTGTTTACAAGTCAGTGAGTGGTGTCTGTATAAAAGCCGACCAATTGCAATTAACTTACTGCGAGTCTGATACTAGACAGCTTGAGCTAGGCGAAGATGACAGTATCTTAGAATAGACAGTAGTCTGCACTTTTTTTGAGCAATTTCCAGTTCCAGATTCTGTAGTCTTGGGCTTCAAGGGAGCCTTGGTGCTGTTGTCAAGGAGGCGCATATAGACTACGTCATTGATGCGCAGAAGCTTGAGAGCCTGAGGGCTGGTCACCTTGAAGGCTAGTTGTAGAGCGTTTTGGTGCCTGGCAACTACTTTGGGCACCACACACTGCATATCAACGCGGCTGACTATGATATCAGTCTCGATTTGACTACTGAGATGTTTCTCATGGGTTGTAGGGGTAAAAGACGTAGGATATGCATCCCATACTGCTTGCTGAGGGCGTGGGCTGAAAGTAACCCCTGCAAAGTGATCTTCAATATATCTCTCTGCATCAGACTGACCTAGAGATAGGGTAGACAAGATGCCACTCTCTTCTTTGTGAACACGAGCAATAGGACTGTGCTCAAAAGGGAGAGCTAAACCGTTAAGTGATGATAATGATGTCGAAGAAACCGAACAACATCTAGAAAGTGTTGGAGGAGGTGCCGCAGTAGCCGGAATATCGACGATAGAGTCTCCCATGTATTTGTCACTCGTAGACGCTGTTGAAGATTGGCTGTTCAGGGTCTTGCCATCATTGACCCATTGTTGAACATATGCCCATTTGGAACTTTCTTGGATGGGCGTAAAGGGTGTCATTTCAACGGGCTGTGAGTGGATTCTGTAACAATAATGAACTATTTGACGTTTGACTGATAGGGTAAGACGGTGAGTGGCCGAGTACTGTGAAGAGGTTCTCTAAGCACTTTCAGTGAGTCAAGTACAGCAAACAAAAACCTCCGGCTATTGGAACAGCTAGAGCAAAAGGAGTAGAGGAAAAAAGGGTGGCAGACGAATGCAGACCAAACGCGACGCAATAGATGCTCTTATATGAGGAGTTTGTTTCGTTGCAAAAACAAAGGTACTTTTATTTTGTCAAGGATACCGGAATCAAAGAGAAAAGAAAGCTACAAGAAGAAGAGTAAAGGACGCGATTTATATAGGAGAACAAGGAGCAGAACGCAAAGTGGGAAAATGGGGAAAATCAAATTCAGCTATGATGCGGACGGAATCAAGAATATTGAAATGTAGATGCTCTCGGTGCGGAGGAGTTGAGACTAGAGCTAGATTGGTAATGAATACAAGTCCGGATTCACGATGTTGACGGTTTTAGAAAGCCAAGTCGATAGTTAGCAAGTCAAAGCCATTAAGAGGATATAGCCAGTACCGAGAGTAAGATATAATGCTAGAGTAAATACCGGGAGAAAAAGCCCCAAGAGTCCAAGTAGAAAGAAAAATCCCCCCCCCCCCCCCCCCCCCGAGAAGCTTGTTTATTTGTTGTGAAGAGTGGGGCTCAACAGTGAAATGAGGCAGTTGCAAACGGAACCGAACAAAACGTGGCTTCCATTTACGTATTACTATTCCATAGTTCCGGCTTCGTTCTTTCCATTTATCTCCTGATATTCTGGCTACTTCCCTTTAGCTGATGGATGTGAATATATATTTAGATTTGGAGGGAGGCAAGTGCTTTTCTTTTGGGTTGTACACGTAGTATCCGAACTTACGAAGGTAGTTTCTTCTTTCACGCTTGATTCTAAAGATAGCATAATTTGAAAGGTTGATGTAATGAGTTGGTCGCTCTATTATAAAGCTCTCTCTATCGGGTCAAGGAAGACGAATGCAAAACCGAAAGGTTTGTCTCATTACTTCACAATAGAAATTTCTGGAATAGTTCATTCGCTCAACAATGGCTCTGCCTCAGCCCCAAAGATTCAGCTTCGAAGAGGTGGATGATGATATCACCCTGGGCATCTATTCATCCATTTACCATCTCTTTCCGCCCCCGAGTAATGAACGCGAGACTGAGTCGAATGCCCGCCAGGGCTGAGCCACAAGCCTGACCTTTATCTACACATCTCCTAAATGAGAGCTCCTCGCTGATAACAACACCAACGTCACGACCCGCTTTCGCCGTCTACACGGAAACCCAAATAGTGGTGTTGTAGATGAGGATAATTCGAGCTCTGAAACCAACGACTTGAGCATAGCCGGTCAGGATGATTAGTGGAGTTGCTATTATGTCCCTTTACAGCCTTAGCTTTCGTCATGGGCAAGTTCATAGCCTTGAAAAGCAAATAATATCCGGAGCTGAGTTAACCTCCCGCAACTCTTCTAGTGGAGATCAAGTCGCCGACACACCTCAGATTGAGACACCAACTGATACTACCACTATAGCCTCTGATTTTAAACCCAGTACTGCCAAAGAGAGTGCCGAAACAGCCAAAGAATATTTTCTTTTCGACGCATCACCATCTTGATTATTCAAGCTTCCGGATACTTCCTTGTGGAAAATGGAGACATTCGTGGACTATGGCTGGAACATTGCCATGGACTCATGCGCTGCCTTGGCACCTATTGACTATTACTTTGTCTGCCAGAACACAACTATCCGAGGTGAGTTTTCTCGCTGCTATTGCATTAGTTGCTTCATCCAGAAATCGACAGACGCATACTCCACCTATCTTCAGAATAACTTTCAGGTCAAGGCAGACTATTATTTTCTCGTTACCGTCGGTCCTTCCAGCAATAAACAGCCTATACTCATTTATGTCGACCCTGCTAGTACTGGGATTGGTCGTAATTCCAAAAAGCCTTTCAATATTTTCTCCAAAAATGGCCAGCCTTAGTTGTGTCTTTTGTTGATGCTAAAGGCCAGCAACAGTAGTCAGACCTTGGTAAGCAACTCGTAACAAGATTGTCGTGATTTTACGGTGCACAAGACATGCTTCAAGGCAGTTCATACGCTGGCAAAGTGTCTTGATTATAACCCGAACCAAGTCATCCGCAGTGTGCTGCTAGTGTGCCTCATGTGAACGGTCTTGGGCCTACTAAGAGGATCCGCCTCAGCCTTGACCTCACGAACATCTCATCACTCGCGCGTTCGTCTCTGAGTTCTTTAAATAGTAAGCTTTTTTAGATATATTATGCAGTTGCCTTATGAACTCCCAGACTAACTCACCTAGCAGCTTGATAACAGCTGTGAGGTTGCTCGTATCTTCCACACTAACAAACTGACACCCTGCATTTTGACCCGGACAAAACGCCCCCAGCTGTACCGGAGAGATACATCATAGATCAAGCTACCTGGCCAGAGCAATTTAGCGCAAAAGCCTCACAGAGAGCCTTGGAGAATTAGACTCTTTCTTTCTATCAGCGGTACACTGGATAATAGCTCACGTCATTTACTTAGCTAGTTTTAGAGATATCATCGGCCCTCGATAGTACGGAGTGTAAGAGCGGCGAGTATTGCCATAAATATCTCATTGTTTTCTAAGTTTATATAACATCGACTGCGAACATTCAGTACTATGAGGCTTTTACTAGCCCGTATGGTGTAACCGGTATCCATCTCTGTGTTTTTTAAGGGGACTAGACAACCTAGAGTATTGGAGCAGGCTAGAAAAGCTGATGTACGCTTTTGGGTCTTTTGTTTTCTACCACAACCTGCCCAGTTTGACAATCGTCTTGTCGATATAACCGTGGCTGACAGTCAAACTGACGTAACTATACTCACATATAAGCCAGTGTTGGCTCTACGGCGGATGTGCAGCCACTACGTTAGCCTTCTAGAAGCTTGGAATGGTCTCTGTACCTGCCGTGGTGCGCAGAACGGAGCTTACACGAGCGGTTGCAGCAAGATCTTTAGGTGCTAGAGGACAGTGAACATGCAAGCAAAGGAGAAAGAGTCCGTACGGAGGAAAACAAAACCTAGCTAACTATTCACCAATTAAACAAAGGAAAAGAAGATGATATCCCAGCCTTCGTTTCACTGCATTATGCATGTTTCCGTCACCCTCAAAAGGTGCACATTGCAAGACCTTGACATTAATTTGGACTGGGAACAGTATAGCAAATGTCATCCATCATTAATTCTAACTAGGGTTGCTTTTAGCGCCCTCTGTCTTAGCAGCTGCATTAAAGTTTGGGTTTTTATCCACATTCACATGTACTATTACTGTTTTAGAGCAGAATCAAAAACGAGTTATAATTATAGCCGTAAGAAATAGTCATCATCAAATCGTCTATGGTGTGTGTATCAACACAGGGGTATATCATAGCAGCTCTTATAAACAGGCGCACATCTTCCAAGTCGCCTTTCTTTTGCAGAAGGGGTTAGCATCAAAAAGTAATAATACAGAAAAAGATAAAGAGAGAAGTTGACCCCATAACAGTCGCGAGAGATGTAACAAGATAGCCAAGTGAATCCAAGCAAGAAAATGTAAGCGACGAATAACATGACCATGGGCGTATGCGACAAGCAGTAGTCGTACAAGCTCCTAGGCTTAAGGGCAATAGCCCAAAACCTGGAAACTACTAGCGCGTGTGTAACCAGAAGAGTGACAGAACAGGCAAGGGCTCGAGTTGCGTTGCATGGACGAATACGTGGGTACAAAGTCTATTCTGCCCCCCAAAAGAGGCAGTTACTCATTTCTTGGCTGTACTGTGTACATTGCGCCCAAAGCCTGGCTTCAACAAAGAGGTGACCATCTCTGAAGATTGTTAACCGGCATTGCGATAATGAGTTGCTTGGACCATGTACTTTGCTGGCGTCCCCGTGGCTTGAGACGTGAAAGCAAAGAAAAGAAAAAGCAAGACTAAGTATCCCCTCGTATGCTGTCGTCAGCACTGAGCAGCCTCTTCTTGTACTCGGCACTCTGGACTTCTACACTTGGAAAGTCCTTGTCGTTTAGGTACGGTAGGATCATATCCGGGGAGAAGTCACTTTTGGTGATGGGTGCCAGACGACCCCCATGGTTGGTCGTCCAGATTCTGGTGACCACAACGCAGCCTGGACTGAAGCGCAAGTGACGGTTCATGTTGTAACTGCGGGTAAATGTAGACCCGCAGTTGCATTGGCAGACCATCAATATACTTAGGTGACGAAATGCGTGGCGACGCATATCGCGAACTGTGGCAAAGGTCATATCGCAGCCGGGGCACGCATGGGGTCGAGTATGCGTTTTTCTGTGCTTGCTAGAGGACCAAATCCGACTAT
Organism: Ceratocystis albifundus; assembly: GCA_002742255.2. Classification (NCBI taxonomy): domain Eukaryota; kingdom Fungi; phylum Ascomycota; class Sordariomycetes; order Microascales; family Ceratocystidaceae; genus Ceratocystis; species Ceratocystis albifundus. The sequence continues at coordinate 725,873 of MAOA02000029.1, read as the reverse complement.
GGTTAGCTCAGGTATGCTACAGAAAGCTTGGAGGCGACTTACTTGAGCTCAGACTTCTTGGTATATCCTCCACGAACGCAGAAGTCGCAGTTATAAACCTGCTCTTGAGGCTTTTTGCTACTAGCGCGGCTACGGCGCTTCTGGGGTGAAGGGGTACTTGGGACCACTGGGCTTGAGTCTCTGTTCTCTTCCTCAGCGCTGGCATCCTCAACAACGGGTGGCGACTTTTGCACAGGGAGGGGTGTAGGCCCCACCCCCAAGCTATCTGACACCAATGGGCTGTATTGGATGTCCTCTGCAATAGAAACATCGACAGCGGCCATCTGCATCGGGGAGGACAGGTGATGGTGGGAGTCAGAGGTAACAGTTTGAGGACTAGCATAGCCATTCTCCAAGTGGTGATTGGGCTCATGGTAGCAGATAGAGCAGGTACTCATGTTCATGCAAACGTCGGTAGTTTCTGGGTGTGCAGACACAACACTGCTATATCCCAGCTTTGACGACTCAGAACTTCCCTTGGAGCTACCTGCCACAGTCTGGGTCATAGACGCAGTGTATGAACTCTCAGTGGTAGTCTTGGGGGCTATACAGTTGGTGTATGATGCCTTTCCCTGCAAGACGCTTTGAAGAGATGGAGACTGGTCTTCAGGGCTCTGCAACATTTCAGAGATACTAAGCACATGGCGAGATGAGTTGCTAGTAGTAGCCATGCTGAAGTTAGCACTAGTGGCTGAACCTTCCATGCCTGATACATGTTGGAAGCTCTTGTGCCGGAATGGCAGACCCCCGACAAGTTTGGGTACTGTGGGTGTAAAAGAGCTTGGTCCAAGTGACTTGTAGAAGGTAGGGGAGGGTACTACAAGCTCAGAAGCTTGATCAATGTTCTTGATCATGATGTTCATAGAGCTAGAGGGCATTTTGACTTGTAGAATAGTGTTATTGGTAACAAGGAAGGAAGAAGAGGTAAGTGAAGACAAGAATGATGGTGTAAGCCACGAAGATCAAGTGCTGAACGAGGACAACAGAGATAAAAACAGAGTGAGAAGAGTGTAGTTAGAATACAAACACAGGTATTCTAGGGATAGATATAGTAAGTGAATGGGAAAGTGAAGAGGGGAGATATATAGAAGAGATGATAGATTCTGATGAGTTAAAGAATACAATACTTTGAGCAAAAGAGGAGGGGGGAGCGACTGGCTTTAATAAGTTTTCGAAAGATGCCTTTAGTGCCACACGCAGAGCGAGAGACCTGTACCTTCTCCGAGTGTAGGATAGATATGGACCCAGAGGTCTAGGAGGAGTCCGACTCGGAGTCCCTTAAGACTGCTAGAGTAGGAATCACATACATGCAATGATGTGGAATCAAACAAATAATAGAGCAGGGGAGATGGGGTAAAGTACTGGAAGGGGAGTACATGGAGTCTGATTTTGATGGACCATTCATGTATGAGCAGAATGAAAAATGGAGATATAGGAGGGAGGGGAGGGGGGGGGGGTAGTAAGTCGGTGGACATAGCCGGCACCCCCTCTTCTCTCTCTGTTTCCTTGTAGACTAAGTTTTCTCCTTCAGTTGGGCCAGGTGATCCCCATCATCGTCCGGGCGGTGTTCACTTGGGGGGTTTATTATACCAGAGCCAGAGAAACCTTTCATCACGGAGCTCGGATTTACGTTTCCTCATGCCCAGCCTGAGGAGTACTCTGACGTTTGCTGAGTGTAGATAGAATATACGAATAGGGGCTGTAAAAGGCAGTGAAAGGGCTCTAGTTACAAACTGGCCACTTGATAACAGCCTTGTCACTTCACTGTTTAACTATTCAAAAGCCAGGCTTGTGTATCGTCATGCCCCTCTGTCGAGGAGGCCATAGGACCATAGTTTCTGCTCCTTGTCACAAACAGCGGCTGTCTCTCCGAGCCTCTTGTAACAGTGGCTGGAAGTATGGCCTCTAGGGCTATTTCTCAGCTACTTACTAAAGGGTGGCTTTGTGGCTTCCAATGGCAGACACATTTTCTTCCTCAGACCGCCTCTCGGCTTTCCACGTTGTACAAGTATCTCCAACCTTCTGATTGATGCTATTTAGTGTGCTGCGGAGGAGGGCTGATAGTGACGAGGTGAACACGCAACCCATGTGGACGGGCAAGATGAGGACTTTGTTCCTAAAGTTTCAAGTAGGCTCTTAGGCCCATCCAAATTGAGTCCAGGCTACTCAGGTGTTGGTCTCCGCTGTCCTTTCTCTGGTGCCATGAGTCCCGAAGAGGAAAAGATTCCACTAGAAGATCTAATGGAAGAGAAAAAAGAACAAGCATAGATATGGGAGAGCAGTACAAAACGGTGGCGTTAATTTGCTCAGCGGACGGATGCATATTGGAAACTCGGCCAAGCTACTGCAGTCTGGCTTCTGTTCTTGATGGCGACTGAGACTGTGATTCCCAACTGTTACTTGCTCTGAGAGCAAAGGAAAAGACAAACCTAGTGGCGGATGACTTAAGATTCTCCACGCTCTGTTGATGTCTGTCTAGGAAAAACAACTCCGTCAGTGTTAGGATCATAGTGTATATTGCGGCAGAGATCAGAAAGACGGAGGAAGAAAGCAGCGGGTATGCGGTTGGTCATTCTTGGTGTACAACAACCAAGCCACCTTTACAAGGCCTACACAATAGGTATGAACTCAATGTGCCAGCTATAGCCCTTCTAGGGTATAAGGCGGGAGGCCGTGTGATCGAGAAGGTGCGCAGGATGTACAGAGTAGTCAGGACTTCAAGATACCACCAATATCTACACCCCTCAACAGGGTGGTCCAAGCAGCATATCGACTGGAGGATTGTCTGACAATTCTGAGAGCAAGTTCGTTTATGCCAACACGGACGGCAGCCAGGATATCAGACTCAACAAAGCGGCAGGCACTGGACTGCTGACTAGGAAGTTGATTTCCCAAAAAGCAAAACTCTATTCATGTTGTCTCTACCCTACTTGCTTTTTCTTGTTATTCTCTTAGATATGCTATGAAGCCTGCTAAGACTTATTCGTACTGTCTGTCATGCCACACATGTCAGCTCTAGGAAAAAGAAACAAATACGCAAGCAAACAGCACCTAAGACATGGTAAATGCATCTAACCGCCAGACAAAACCCACCATGGAGGCAAGTCACGGCTACTCATGCTCTCTTTGCAAACCAGGCTTGGCTTGGAGTTTGAAGGTTGTCGTATTGTGCTAGCTAAAGCCCGATGGGTGTCTGCTGGTCTTAGTATGGTCTGCCCGTATCGACTGTAGCTTTGTGTGAAGGGGACAATGTACTGCTAGCCTGAACGGACAAGTGCAGGCTACCAACGTAACCAGCAAAGAGCAGCATTGGGCTTTGTATACCAGAACAATAATGACGACTTGGGGCTCTGGGCGGTACTATAGGTTGGCGTTCCCCCCCTCAGTGCTACGCTACTCTATTCTTTACTATAGTTGCGTATCATGCATGCTATGGTTCATACGCAATACTTTCGCTTGCCTAACCTCTCTCTTCCCCCCCAGTTCCCTCATTCCTCTTATGGCTCCCGTCGAGGCACACACTATTTTCCACCTTTCTACGAACGTCAGATGGTCTTGTTGTATGTATCTGTTCTGTATATTAGTGCTAGTACCGTCTGAGTGTTTTGCTGTGTGATAAGTGTCCCAGTACAGTACCAACACTCGCTCCTTAGTTACCTGATTCCATGGGGAACTTGCTATACTACTCACTTGAGCTGATCTCCGTTTGCTGTCTAGTATACACACTGTTTTGTATGTGGGCCGTGCCGTACCATCCTTCTCCAACCAAGATAGCTCGCTCAGGGGATGGATGGCATGCTTTGAAGAGGTTGGTTCTAGTATCAAATGTAGCACGTGCCTAGAGTATGGGCTCTCAGTTTCTGGCTATTGGCTTATTTCTGTTTGTTTCCAAGGACCCCGTCCCCTCCTTCCCCCCCCCCCCCTCGCCCTTGTCCTTGTCAGCTCTGGGAGGCCTTCATGGCTAGAGAGCTGAGATGACTTATCTTACACTACCTCTACTCTAAGGCAGCAAGGTTCACAGCATTGTCGTCTGGGGGGGGTGCTAGGAGACTAGCCAAGATTTAATGTGCGACTATGGCTGTATGACATAGGTTCGATTGCTGCTTTTCTTAGCGAAGTGTATATTCTAGACAAGAGTGGCTTTGCTTCACACAAACGGCAAGTCAGGTGGCTTTTCAAAAGTGCGAAGCGCATAGTAAGCTTACCTATAAGCCACTATACGTTATTAGGATAGGAAGTATCTGCAAACAGTAAGGCAGGGGAGTAGCCCCTTCTCTCGCCTTAATTCTTGATTCTGTGCCTCTCAGTCTTTCCCATTCTCTACTCCTTCTCTGCTTAGTCTCATCTCCCTTCTTCCTTCATCTTTTCTCTCTCTCCCTGCCCCGCCTCCTGTAGAGCCCGATCCTGTCGCTAGCCAAGGGGAAAAGAAAAAGCCTACGAAGCTGGCATCTCAGAAACAGGAAATACCATGGTTACAAACAGCCAAGCGCTTAGTATTGATAACAACGGTCTTGATGCCTTACCATATTCTCTTTTTGGAAAACACACAGTGTATAGTCTGAGTATACGCTTAGTCTGCAGGCCTCACTTTCCACCAGGCTCTTGTGTTCTACCCTCAATATGTTTCTGTACCAGAGCTATGATGGCACAGAAAGCCCGGTCATTACGTCTATATACCGTACATTCTTTTTTTTTCCAGAAAGACGCAGTGGGGTGGCTATAGACAGAGCATGACGCCGTAAAAGGTAGCTGTCCATACGAGCCTCACCGCTATACCATCGCTCGGATAGTTCTCTGGTCACAATGTGACTATGCCCTTGTATCTTATTTTTCGTTCCAGGATAATTGGAAGGGAGACTGAGACTTCGCGCTCTACTTGACCTTCATAAGATCAAGGATTGGCAGCACAGTGTTATGGTTATACTTGGGCTGATAGGACAAGTCGGATATCATAACTGACTATTTGATGAAATCTCAGCTCACTGGTCCGTCACTTTCGGCCGTCTTCGTCATCTCTTTTTCTCCGCCATGAAGATTTGCTATGGAGACTAGCATAGTAGCGGTAAATCTTACAGCTACCATTAGTCCAAATTTCCCAAGTTTGGGGAGCCAGCAGCCAAGAAGTATAGCCGAGGGTCTGGAGGATGGTAAAGAAGCCTTGTAAATTCACTCATACCTAGCCACTACAGTTCATCACAGTCCTTCTCTCGATATTGCCATAGCAGAATGGGGGGGGGGGGGGGGAATTTGAGAGCTTGTAAATGCACCAAAAGAAAATAGACGTACGGATGTTTGGGGCCATAGATATGTCTCTTTGTACGCCACGTTCTCGCATGTATGCGTTAACCCTTTGTCGGTGTGCCGTCAGAAAAGAGCTGTAGAGACTACAAGGTACACAAGACAGGGTAGGGTCCAAGGAGCCAGAATGAGCCACGAAAAACACGGCTGTCGAATATCCGTTTACCCGTTCACGTTAACAAAGCTCATTCCTGACATGGTATAATTTTGCCATCGGACTACTTACAACGTACATTCAAGCCCTGGCTTCTCTTAGTGATCGAGTACTGGAAGGCTTTGGTAAGAAAAGGGGAGCCGGCCAGAAGTAAGGTCAAGGGATCAAATAGGCGTAAAACCTCAAGATCAATTCTATTGAGGATAGACAAACAAGACAACCATCTGCAGGTTTTTTTTTTTGAGATGGCTGACTGAAGCACACGGACATACTACGTACGTATGTATACAGACACACATGCAAGGCCAATTCTACGACTATATCAAGGCGAATTAGTGGATTGTCGGAATGGTTACCCGACAGGAGCAAGAGCCCGCCTCGGTGATATTTGATGACCAAGAAGGCAGGGGATTTTCATACAAGCCAAGAAAAGGATCAAAGAAGAGCATCAAAAAGGGCTAGGATCAATATTGTGGATAGAGCTTGGAGCACTGACCACAAAGCTTACTGGCATGATACCACTCGCTATCTACATCTCCGCTCCCCCCCCCTCCCCCTTCCCCATGAGTATCCAGAGGCATATCTGTTCCAAGTAGGGCATAGGCCAAAAGCTAAGCACAAGTTGTAGGTTGACATGGACTTGGCACTGCCCAATTGCAATTCAATGTTGCCCTTAAGCAGTCACCGTGCTTTACGTTTATGGTTCTTGTCCGGCCACCCAAGTGGCAGCCAATGTGGAGCTTGTCTCAAAGAAGGTTGTATTTGTGGTAACAAGACTCGGAGCTTTTTGTTCTCTTCTTCTTCTAGGTTGGCTGAGTTGGCAAAGTAGAACAGGCTTGAAGAGAAAAAAAAACAGGTATATCTTGGCCAATGCACATGTAACTTGCATATTTTCTTTTTTTTTTTCTCTGATATCGACATCCAGGTTATGAGTTTCTAATGGGTAATAGTTTCCCGCTGCTCCTCTTTCCCTCTATTAATCTCTTTCTATACTTTTGTCGCCCCCCCCCCCCCCCCCCCTTCTTATTCCTTTCTACTTTTTTTTTTTTTTCTTTTCTTCTTGTTCTCTCATGTCTCCTTGTCCAACCCCGGTAAGGCCGACTCCGCTCAGAATGTATACTATACATAAGCGTAAGTATGTATGAATACTCAACTTCAGACGAGGAACTGTACACCACCATTATGACAAGCAACTATTAGCAAACTCCAAAAGCCAAATCTAATCCTTTGTAAAGGTGCCTCTGAAAACAGTGCACAAAACGTAAGACCATCTGGTTACACCAGAGACGTTAACTATATCTTGTGTAACTCCAGCACGAGTTCCGGACCAGCCTCAAACCCTATTGGCTGCTATATTTAGTAAGCAATGGCGAAGTACATAGCCTCTGTTACGATTGCTACGATTGCTCTTCATGAACTTGCCACTGCAATATAGAACAGTGTCAAAGCACCATGGGATGGGGAACTTGGTCTCGGAAGCATAGGAAGATGGTGAGAAGAAAAAAAAAAAAAAAAAAAAAAAAAAAAAAGAGGAGAGCGCCTAGCATGCTCCCGTAGACATGGGTGCCGCAAACGAGAACCTATGACCAAGCCTGACCTTCCCTTCAAACTGGCCCGCTTTGGTCTCTCTCTCTCTCTTCCTCCTGCTTATCTCCATCCTCTTCCTCCCCCTACATAAATGCGCATATGCGCATAGAACGTAGCAGTTGCGATAGATCCATATGTATATGCACACCCAAAAACTAGATGTATGCATGTGATATGTGCGTATGTGCATGTATGCATGCAGAGCCAAACGGTCCGAGCTTCTCAAGACTATCGCATCTGGTATTCGACAGTCACTGATGGCAGGAAGTGCACACAAACGGGAAAAGAAAAGGAAAAAAAAACCCCCAAAAAAAAAGCAATACCGATGCCGTTTTTCCTTTCATACACGCAAGCTGACAAGCTCATGTGCGAGCTTCTTGCTTTTCTCATCTATCATGTTCTCGTTCCTTATCCGCTCTTCCGTATCCTTGTACTTGCATAGCACTAGCAATAACTTTGCTCATTCTTGTCTCCTTTAGTACATGCCTAATCTCTTTTATCATGCCCAGCTTCTCAAGGCCTTACACTGTTTCCCCTTTTCATCCCCCGCCCCCCCCCCCCCCCCCAACGTGGCTCATTAGTTGTTCGTCTTTTCAGTCTTTATTCTACATGTTGATGAATGTAAACCGCATTCTCAAAAAAGTTCTTCTACAACATCACAAGGACAATGAGCTGTCAAAAAACGGTGAACCAAAAAAATGCAAACCAAAGCTGAAGTTGACGCTTCTTTTTCAGCAAGCTCCCTGGTCCTTGGGTTCCCTGGTCTTCGACTCTTCTTTTCTTTTCAAAGTTTGGCTCCATGCTCTGCTGTCTCAGATTTTCACATATCACAATGGTAGTAATAAGCATGACATGGGGTACGATATAATGGAAGGATCCGAGATCCACATACTCCCCATGTCTCTTCCCCCTCTGAATACCACACGGCAGAGAAAGGCGTGTCTCGTCTCGCTGTACTCTGTTCTCGTGAGGTGTCTGCTTATGGAAGCCACTGGAAGTGGCTGGTAGCTACTACTTGGCTGCTGTTGCTGCTGCTGCTGCTGCTGCTGCTGCTGCTGCTGCTGCTGTTGTTAGGTTAGTCAGACTGTTCTCGTTTCTGTATTGCCTTTCCTTTCTCTCTTTCTACTGTGAGATCCAGTTCTACACTCTGCTATTCATCCCCTCTATTTCTCTCCCTTCCTTTCCATTCCTCTCTTCCTTCAAACCCTCTGTCTTTGACCCGTGATTTTCTTCCTTGCCGGACGGCATCCTGAAAATTTGCGCTTGAGCCTCGTATTGCTCTAATCTCTCTGCCACTGCGGAATGCATACACCAACTGAGCCTGGTCTTCATTGCTGTTAATGAGTGTGGGTCCCCAGCCTTGTGTGCATGTGTGCCCAAAGTGTTTCTTCCCTTCTCTCCAGGCCTTTCACGTTTCTTTGGATGGTGGCGCTCAGCTTCCTCACCAAGTTTGCTTATCCTGTTAATTGTTTACCCGGGCCTACAATGTAGTAAAGTAATATGAGGCTTTGGTCTAGCCCAAAGCAGGGCGAAAAGTACTTCGCATAGATAGATAGATGGATAGTAGAATGGTCTTACATATCTCGCATATTCAGCAACCTCCCTAAGCGACGGTGCTGCAAGAGTTGGTGAGTGCATACGTACACATCACATATGTACCTACGACGTGTGTGAATGGGAGCTCGTAACAGGGTAAGTGTTTTCTCATGCACCTCCCCCCCCCCCTTTTACACTCATCAATTTATCCGGGCTAGCTCTGTTGAGTTACAGGTCAGGCATACCTATGTTTTAATTTATCTTGATGGATTATAGCTTCAACGCCAACTGCCCGAGTTCTTGAGACCCTTTGCCTCTCTCTCTCTCTTCTGCGCGGTTCTTAACCTTCCCACCTCCTCAACAACAGGGGTTCTCCTTCTACTTGCTGGCCATGCTGCACAGGGGAGTTTGTTCAGATGGAATCGCTGCCCTACAGCCGACTCGCTTGGGGCGCAAGTTTTCCGGGGGGGGGGGGGGGGGCGGGGGGGACGAAATATGTTCAAGTCATTCTAACAAGGAATGCCACCGGATACTAAGCTACAGGGTACGAAAGATATGACCACAACTGGTCCTGCCAAGTCATCTTATTTGGCCTCGGCCTCTGTTCCAGACCTTATAGCTTCAACTTTCTAACTACAGCGTCTGCACGGACTGCAACTCTGATGCTACATTTATGTAGGTATGTGTGTACACTTGCGCATTCAGATACAACGTGTCTTTCTTTCGTGTTGTTGATACAATGCTTTGCTGACAGAACAGGCTGAGATTCCTGCAACCCCTCTTTCTCATGCATTCTCTCATAGCCTATGCTATGCTCTTCTTTTACCTCTTTAAGAATGTGCTAATGCGTGGCCTCTTTGAGGCCAGGTTAGGTTGCCGTAATTTCACGGATGCTGTCCCGGTGCATCAATTGCAACACACCATACCCACCGCCACTACTATCTCTGCAGTCAGACAAAACGAGGAGATCGTACGATGAGCGCTCTGTTCTGTTCAGCTTTTGGGTCTTCTGGGGGTCCCAGGCAAGACTCATTGTCCAGCTCGTCTTTGGAGGGGCTCAGAATCGTCTCAAGACTAGCCCCTCGTTATAGAGCATCGAAGATGAGAAGGGGGGAGGGAGAGCTAAGCTATTCAACGCTGAATTGGATGAACCACAAGAAGGTTATAGCGTTGTCGAGACCAGGCGGGATGGAGCCGTTGTTCCTTCGCAAGGGAAATCGCTGTGAGCCAAGGCAACTATTCTCAACTGTCTTGTTTTCTTCACATCTACTCAAGTGAGGCGAGCCTAGGCAGGGTTGAGACGGGCTATCCTACTATCCATCGCCTTGATTCCACACACTGCACTACCATGTTTGCCCTACCACTCTCTGTCATTTTACTTTCCAGTTGATATTCCGACCATCTAGCCCTGGCTTCGCGCTTCCGCCACTCTAACTCAAACTATTGACCTGCTAAGCCACAAACCCAAGTCAAGCTCGAGCCTGGTACGCCAGAATAGGCAAATGCTATGCGTACAAAGCGGGACATGAAATTAGTTTCGAGCTTACTAGGGGGTGAACAAACATAAACCAGGCACGTGGAAAGCCTTAGTGGCTCAGGGCTAGAATAAAACAACCAACAAAAAAGGGCTGGTGGGACAGTGTGTCTGGGTGGACAAAGAAAATGAAAAGTCAACGGGCCACTGACATGTAGATGTGTCACTTTTGTGTCAGAGCTATTTACACGCTGGTTGCAAGGAGGTCGTCTGTTTTGTTAGAGCAGACGGCAATAGTAGCAGCAGCAGGAGTAGATAACAGCAGCGGTGGGTGTTGACGATGCTAACTAAGACCTTCAGTGAAGATAGTACTACATTGGGCTAACGAGGTGGATGTGCTGCCTTCTGAGCGGACTTACCCGTATAAATGCGCTGTATTAACATCAATATGGGCCTATAGTTTTGCCTATTCGTATCTACGCGTATGGCACAACGTACAATCAAAATACACGGCGCGAATGAAAACAAAGTCGGACCGCTTTGACCGGCCTAGGGAACCAAGTGTATCAACTGGCTCTTCCCCCCCCCCTCACCCTGTATTGCAAGGTCCCAGGCTGTTGTCAGACAAGCCTGCCGCCTAGTCAGTCTCTAGTCAGGCAGTCCTCCTCCCGTCTTTCCGTCTTTCAACCCCTTCTCATTACCTTGCACACACTGTCTGTTGACCTACCTGACTGACTTGCAACCTTCCTCTTGAACCTAACAAGGGCCAAGAGAACAGTGATTCCCACTCAATGCAACGGTCATGTCCCGCCCCAGCATTCAAAGCTGAGCCTCCATCCACTATAGTGCATGTGTGTCGACTAATACGCTATTATCGCGGTCACGCCGCTGCAAATCACGGGCTGTCTCAGTTACATGCAATGCAGCTTTGAGGGCGTAAATCAAGGACCCTTGTTGAGTGAAGAGATAAGAACGCAGAAGAAAGGGAGAGAAGGCGGACAGGCTCCAGGGAGGGAGAGAATACAGAGAAGAATTCAAAGGAATGAAGACGGCGGTGCAAGATAAAAGAACCGAATTAAGAGAATATCAAAACAATTGACGCCCTCCTCCTTGTCACGGGATAGTCCGGACCAGCCTTCGCCCTCGACAGCATGCTGTCCGTTCGCCTCCTCCTCATCCTCCTCCCCCTCCCTGTCCTCTCTTCTCCCCTTCTCTTCTTTCTTCTGCTCTTCCTCAAAGTACGCATAGTCCTTTACACACCCGCACACGCCCATGAGGAAACATACGCAAGTAAACAGACCATATATCCGTGTTATTATTACATATAAAGAAAAGAAACTGCAACGAGTTTGAAGTAAATATAGCAAATAGACCAAAGGAAAAGAAACCAAGTCAACCAGGCAAAGAAGGAAAATGCGGCAATGCAATAATACCATGAAAATGACAAAGAAAAATAAGAAGACACGCCAAGGCAGATAACAAGTGAAAAGAAAAGAAGAAAATGACAAAAAGGAACAAGAAAAAAGAGGCGCCTTTTTTCGATCAACACACAGATACACCACCATTACACATCCACCCCAGCCTTAATGACCTGCATTGCCGCCGCCTCGCACACGCTTAGCTCCTCCAATATTGCTTCCATCATTCGGCCGCTTAGTGCCAGCCTGGAAGTCCGGCGCTGCTGCATTCAGTCCACCTCGTTGGTGGCCTCCACCACGGCCTCTCATGCCACTACCACGGCCACGCTGGTTACCACCACCGCGGAGCACGGGGAGCCCACTGGTTCGTGGAATTTGCGAGACAGCAGGCGTGGGTAGTTGTGATGCAGGGGGGACAGTTTGGCCGGTAGTACCAGCCCCAAAGCCCTGTTGCTTTTGACCCTGTTGCTGTTGCTGCTGCTGCTGCTGCTGATGCTGCTGCTGCTGATGCTGCTGCTGCTGCTGCTGCTGATGCTGCTGCTGATGCTGATGCTGCTGCTGCGTAGGGCCTGTAGCCGGATTCGCGGCACCAGCAGGCTGACCTTGAGTAAGAGCCTGAGTTGTGACGGCCTGGCCCGGGACTGCTGCTTGTTGCGGCGCAGAGACACTGCTTGCAGCTGGTGTTGCAAAGGGGTTAACAACAGCCTTGGCATTATTAGTGTTCACGGTGGCGGCGAACGGATTGTGAGATACAGGGACGCTAGTGGAAGCTGGACCGTTATGTCCCGATGCCATCATAGGGCGAGGGAGTGACGGATGAGGCTGCAAAGCTTTGGGCGCATTGGGTGTGGGAGTCGTCGCCACGGAGCCTTGTCCCAGGGCTTGTCCGTTAGCTGTCTTGTTAATAGCCTGGGCAGAGTTTCCGAAAGACGGCGGTTTGCCCTGTGCTTGGAGAGAGGCTAAAATGAAACAGCGTGTTAGTTATACATGTATTAGTCAGTATTCGGTTAAAATAAAGGCTTACCAGGAGTTCCATTAGCCTTGGCTGTGGCCGATGCCGGGGTACCAGGAACGGAGCCACTAGCAGCTGTAGCAGTAGCCCGACTGATAGGCGGAGGCCTAGAGTCCTTCACCACTGTCCACACCTCAATTACCGGCTTCTGTGGCGTGTCCTTGGAAGCAGCTTCAACAAGGTCTAGACGATGCTGAGAAATTCGCAGCTTGTTTTCCTGCATGTTGGAACGCACGGTGCTCTTCTTTGCTTCCATCAATTGGCCCTGCTCACGTGCTTGGGCAACCTTCTGATCATACTCTGCCTTGAGGCTTTGCTCAACCTCTGACTTGACCTTGGCACTCTCATTCGTCACCTGTTTGCGAAGATTGTGGCTCATGATGCTGCGTAAAGTAGGGTTCTGGCTAAGGAAAGATCGCATATCCTCATCGCCAAGTCCATTGATGTGCTGAAGAGCAGCCTCAAAATCAAAAGTACCTTCAGTCTTGATTTTGGCACCACCGCTCTCTGTAGCAGAAGTCGGGCCTTGTGCAGAAGGGATATGTTGCGATACCTTGACAGGCGACATACCCTCAGCGGAACTATCCTTACGCTCGGCTTCCCAAATAACACGCTCTTGGTTCAGCCGCTCTTCAAAGTCCTCCTGAAGCTTTTGCTTAGATTCCTTGAGTTTATTGTTGAGAGCTTCGCGCATCTTGTCGCTGCGAGCCTTGACCGTCTCATTAATTTTGGTCTCAATTTCCTCTAGGCGTTGCTTGGCATCAGCAGCCTCCTTCTGGGCAGCACTAATACGCTCCTCAAGAGTCTTCTTTTCTTCCTCAGACAAAGTCTGGCCGGAGACAAGGGCAGGAGCCTCTGTTGGGGCAGTATTGGAGCCAGAAGAAGCTGACAAAGCTTCTACTTGCGCTGTCAGATCGGAAATAGCTCCGGTAGCAGTCTCCAGCTTTTGGAGGGCATCGGTACGCTCCAAAGAAATGGCCTGGAGCTCTTGCTTGAGGGACTCGAGTTGAAACTCGGCAGTTGTCTTGCGAGCAGTGACCTCAGCGAGCTGTTCAGTAAGAGTGATGGTTTGACTCTGAAGCGAAAGAATAGTCTGCGCAGCGTTAGAATCACCAGCGCTATCAACAGCCATAGCCTCGGAATCGGTGGTTGTGGGTGCAGGTACAGGTGCAGGCGCAGGGGTGGGGGTGGCAGCTTGAGCTTGAAGCTGCTGTAATTGCTTCTCGTAGTTGGCAATGTCGGACTGGAGTTGTCCAATTTGTTGTTGGGACACCTCTAGACTAGCCTTGGCGGAATCAAGCTCAGCAGTGACAGTGACAAGTTGTGCTTCAGCTTGGCTCTTTTCAGCAAGAGCATCGTTCTTCTCGGATGTGAGTTTACGCGAACGCTCTTTAGCCTGGGCAACAATCTTCTCCCGAGTCTCGTACCACCTGGCCTTTTCTCCTTCTAGCTCGGCAATCTTGGCATGTAGAGGGTCGGTGCTCTCCTTATGCGCATTGCATTGGGCTTCGAGCTCTGTAATCTTCTGCTTGAGCTGGTCCATTTCAGCAGGATCCACGCGGCCATACTTGGTGAGAATGCCTTCGGTACGTTTCTGCCAGCGATCACGATCCTCTTGAATTTGCTTAATCTCATCCTCAATGTATGTCTTCTGTGTGCGGAGATCTTCGATGGTCGACTCGAGGGGAGAAAGTTTACTCTCAAGGTCCTCAATCCTAGCATTCTTCTCCGTGAGTTGGGCACGTACGGTCGTTAACTCATTGCGGAGAGTAACACTGCTTTCGCGGTAGAGGTTGAGTTCGTTGAGCTTAGCCATGAGATCTTGATGAGAAAGAGAAGACTTGTTAGATTCGCTCTGGGATTGCCGCTCTTGCTCAAGTTTCAAACGAGCATCGTCGACCTGAGATTGAGCATACTCAAGCTGCTGTTGTAGACGCTTGGTCTCTTGCACCTTGAGGTCAAACTGCACTTCGGCAATTTCCTTTTCGCGGCGAAGATAGCTGTTGAGCTCACGGAGAGCCTCGATATCATGATTTGCAGCAGTGCCAGCAGCAGCAGTAGTGTCAGTGGGTGTATTCTGGTTACGACTTTGTTGAATGGCGGAGATTTGGTTGGTGACAGAATCCAGCTGTTCGTGCAAGATCTTGTTTTGCTGGTTGAGATCCTCGCGACGGGTCGCCAGCTCATTGATTTCGCGCTCCATTTGAGTACGGCGCTCCTCCCAAGAAGCTTGGCTTTGCGAAAGGGCAACTTTGGCAGACTCGGCATCAGCACGGAGAGAAGCAGCTTCGCTCTTGACCTGGTTACATTCAGTGCGCAGACTTTGCACCAACTTGGCAGCCTCGGCATGCTTAACCAGTTCGACCTCGTAGTCTTGTTGAGCCTTGGCAGCAATGTCAGCCTGGGCCCGAAGGTCCTGCTGATGGTATTTCTTCTCTTCGCTATGACGCTCAGCCTGTTCCTTGAAACGATTGATCTCCTCTTGCAGGATAATCTTCTCATCCTCAAAACGACGGGTGAGTTCACCTTGGGAATCGCGAAGAGATGACAGTTGGGTGTTTGAGTTGGCCAACTCAGAAGATATCTCTTCAATACGCTGAAGAAGCTCTTTAATGTGTGCTTCCTTGTTGGCAACAGATTTGTCAGTCTCCTGTTGCAAGATTTCAACAGTAGACGTTAACTCCATGAGACTCTCCTCAGCGTTTTGACTAATTTGCTTGTACTGCTCAACCTGGGCAAGTGAATTTTCAACCTGTGCCTGGGCCAGCTCAAGATCACGCTTCAGATCACCAATCTCATTCTCAAGGTCAAGAATACGTTGTTCGGTGTCCTCGTCGTTACTTTCCGCGGCTTCCATAGCCATTCCAGGTCTGGGAGTGGGACGAGGAGCAAGGCGACCAGCACGATCTTCGGCATTCCGAAGGTTGATTGAGAGCTCATCAACGCGGGCCTGAAGTTGGTCACGGGCAGTCTTCGCACTGACGTGATCCTCGCGAGCCTGTGAGAGAGACTTGCTGAGATCGTCAATGCGTTTCTGAGCCTCACGATTGTCAAACTCCTTCCGAAGCTGGAGTTGCTTGTTCTCTTCAATCTCCTTGTTGAGAGAATGTTTGAGAGTGGTGAGCTCAGACTCCAATGCTTCCATACGGGCCTGGGACTTGCGGCGGTTTTCTCCATCGGCAAGATCCTTTTCGTTGAGCAGAGATTGCTGGCTAGAGAGAAGGTTAGAAAGACGAGATTTTTCTTCCATAAGACCTTCGTTATCTTTGGTGAGGCGCTCTTGGATATCTTTCCACAACTTCTTCTCAGCCTTGAGGTTGGCGGCCTCATTACGCATGCTCTCAAGAAGACCACGAGATTCAACCAGCTCCTCAGCAACTTGTTGGGTACGAATATCCTGTCTGGCAGCGACCTCGGCGTAACTCTGATTACGTTTCTGCACTTCAGCCATTTCACTTTGAACCGCAACGTAGTTTGAATGCAACATCTCATAACGCTCGGTCTCAAGCCTGAGTTGACTAGAGATCTTGACAATCTCGGATTGGAGCGAGTTCTTCTCAGAAGACAGTTGACGAATCTGATTGTTGAGTGTCTCGCGAACCGAGGTCTGCTCTTCTCTGAAATTGTCAAAAGTGACCTGTAACTCTTGGATAGCAGATTTGGAAACTTGCTGGTCAATCTCACGACCAGCCCCTCCGTTAGTTTCAATGCTAGCAAGAGGCATGCGATCTTCCTCACCCAACAGAGATCCGAGCTCAGAAGCAGTAGACCGTTGTTGGAGAAGACGACGGAACATGTCACGTTCGGACTTGTAACTCTCCATGGTAGCCTTGAGAGATCTGGTTTCGTCGGTCATGTATTCGAGCTCCTTCTGCAGTTGTTCAACTGCCTGGTGGTCCTCAACTGCTAGGTTCTTCTCGGCAATAGCCTCTTCACTCTCCATCTTGTTAACTAGTTCACGAGTAAGGTGTAGAAGCTCTGAGTTCTTTTCCTGGAGCTCCTTGATATTCTTGAAGACCACGAAGCGTTCCGTGACATACTGGTTGGTGTCCGTCATGTCGGAGAGAGCCTCCTCAGAGAGGACACCCTTAGAAAGCTGCTCAAAGCGTTCCTTTTCTTCGTTGGTGAGTTGGTCAACACCGGTTTCCAGAGCATGGATGTTAAACACTAGCATTTGAATCTGTGTGCTCAGATCGCGGAGCTGCGTACGAAGGATCATAGCCTCCGCCTGTGCCGTTGACAAAGCTGCCTGTGCCTTGCGAGAAGCGCGAATTGCATTATCACGGTCTGCAAAGTTTTCAGTAGACAATTGCGACATCCTTTCCAGCTCAGCCTTAACAGCTTCGTTTTCTTCCTGAAGCTCGTTGATTTGTGGAGCCTTAGCCTCAAGAAGAGCAACAACATTGTCAAGCTCATTAGTCAAGTGTTCGTTACGACGCTGCTCAGACTTGAGCTGTCCCTTAACCTTGAACAGCTCCTCGACAGCCTGCGTAGCAGTAATTCCAGTGCCTCTACGAATCGACCCAGGGGTAGCAAAAGGAGACATGGCACGGCCTAGAGTGTTGGCGCGGGGAGTCATGGGTGGATCATGAGCGACAGGCTGGTCGAGACGAGCCTGCATCTCATCGATTTGCGATTCCAATTCGGCAATCTTGGCCTCAAAGTCTGCAACCGTCTGGCGCTCTTTCTCAAGCTCGACGCGGATAGTATTTGTTTCATTTTCGTAGTTGTCACGAATACGTTCCTTGTCCAGCTCCATTTCTTGGAGGCGGTCCTGGTGTTTTCTGGAGAGTTGATCGGACATGTCAACCAGGCGGCGCTGGTTTTCAAGTTCTTGTTTGTAGCTTTCTTCTGTACGAGCAAAGGACTCCTGTTGACGTTGCATTTTCAACATAGTATCCTCTGCCTTGGCCTGGGCGGCATCGAGACGGTCACGAAGCTGCTTGCCAGTGCGGTTTAGAGATTCGATTTCAGCGCGAGCATCGTCGTTTTCACGCTGTAGCTCGGCAATACGGGCGCCCTTTTCTTTGCGGTATTTGAGGGCTTCGGCGCTCTTGGTCTTGACCTCAGTCTCCAGCCAGTCACTGTTTTTCTGTGCAAGATCAAGTTGCTGCTGCAGCATCTCGGCACGATACTTTGCAGTACTTGTTGCACTTTGAGCAGTCTGGGCGGCCTGCTGCAAGAGAGACACCTCTTTGCTTAGCTGAACATTCTTTTGGTGTTGTTGGGCAAGTTCTTCGGAAAGTTCC
The DNA here is from genome assembly GCA_002742255.2 of Ceratocystis albifundus. Lineage (NCBI taxonomy): Eukaryota > Fungi > Ascomycota > Sordariomycetes > Microascales > Ceratocystidaceae > Ceratocystis > Ceratocystis albifundus. The sequence goes on along the minus strand of MAOA02000029.1, from coordinate 708,106 downwards.
TTTTCTCTAGAGCTATGCGACTCGAACAATGCCATATTCGCACGGCTAGACTCTTGAAGGGTTTCGACGCGATCGCGAAGGGTTCGTATTTCGGACTCGGCATCGGCGTAGGTTGATTTGAGGACCTGAAGCTCATTCTGTAGTGATAGACGAATTGTCTCTTTTGGTCAGTTAGCATCGACGGAAACCTTCGAGAATACGAGAGATGGAGATCAACAAACCTTCTTCTTTAAGCTTTTGGTTCAAAGATTCAACCTCTTTTAAGGCTTTGTCAGCCGTAGCCTTGAATGCCTGGCATCGCGATTCAGAGCCAATAACAGCATTCTCAAGCTCAATGTCAACGCGAATTTTGGAAGAGTACAAATCATCGAACTCTTTTGCTTTCACTGCAACAGCTTTCAAGAAAGCGACGGTGGCCTCATCGGAAGGAAGGGCGTCTACACTAGTCACCGACAGCCCGAGATGACCAGCAAGATATGCTGTGTCCACAGCGGCAGCAGCCATGATAAAATGTCAAATCACCACAGCTGGGGTGACATGGAATCAAGGCTAGCAACGGGGTAGCTCAGACGAAAGGAAGTCGAAAATAAGATCGAGAAGGTAATAAATAGCGAACGTTGAAAAGATCGTGTAGATAGAATAGTTGATGGAATTTGGTTGCGATAAGATGTTGCGCAAGTAAATGAATGGAAGAGCAACGGCTCTGTTAATAGTGTGTTGCTCAGAGAACAGACACTTCACAATTTGATTCGATTTCGATTAAGCAAGACGAAAGAAGAAAAGAGTAAGAAAGAAAATTAGCACGCGCTTTTTGATGCCAAGTAAGGGAAAATCTACAAGGGGGCGATTGTGAGGCAGATATTTGATTGATGCCGGAAGAAAATTAGAAGTTGAAATAGTCGACACAAAAGAAACACCACAGAATAGGAAAAAAAAAAAGAAAAACCTACGATAAATGGCGAGGTTTTAACATCATCATAAATAATTAAAAATTAAAAATAAAAATAAAATAAAAAAAACAGACACCAAGAGCCAGATGCCTGCCACTTTTTTGGCCAATAGAAAGGCCAGTTTTGATGCGCTAGGTCACGTGTTGCGTGGCAACAAAGCGCGTCAGCAACGCGATTACGACAAATGTGTATATTTGCCTTAGTTTAGCCGGTTGGGCAGCAGCCTCTACAATAGTTACAAGGGTTTGGCTTTCGATATGTCATTCTTAACCCTCTCCTACGAATTGGGACTAACACAACTACCGAATGTCAACGGCTTGATGGCCACCGTTTATGACGCAGACCAATTAATGAGAAACAAACTCTACTCTACTCACAAGAATATGGCATAATTTACAGATTCACATAAAAAATAGAAACTAAAGGTTGTCTTCGCATAAAACAAAACAAAATATCGCGTATATAATTGTGGGAATTTACTTCTACAAAAGAAACTTAAGCACCAGAGAAACCATGCGCAATATACAGCCGACACGAAACGTCAAAGCCGCTGTTGGCACTACGGAAGAGAGATGTTAGCATATATCCTCTCAGTGACGAAACGTTCAAGTTGGCTTACATAAAAAACAGAAGAGAAGGTAAACGTGGTTTGCTTATCGTGACAGGCTTAGGAACGTCTAATGGAGCGTCTGACAGAGCGTCTAGCCGAGCGTCTCCGCTTGCTGCAGCTTCCAGGGCTAGAAGGAGAGGAAGGCGAAGAGGAAACGCCAGTCGAGCCAGGCAGAGCGGCGGTCTGAGGGGAACTACCAGTGGCAGCAGGCTGGGTTGAGTTGTAGCCATAGCCACCGGAGCTGGTGCCGCTGGTGCCGCTGGTGCCAGTGTTGCTGGAGCCAGTGGCATCCGGAAGAGCGAGTATTCTCTCAGCGGCCTTCTCAGAAACAGTGACAATGTAAGCACTGGGGTTGGTGGTCACCATACCAGGGAAGATACTGGCATCAACGACGAATAAATTGTCGGTACCATAGACCTTGGTGTCAGTGTCAACAACAGCGGTTCCGTTGCCGGTTCTACCATCATCAAGACCCATCTTGTTAGTACCAATCCAGTGGTTGGCTCTGCGGTTGGAGTAGGAGACGACCATCTGCAATATCAATGTTAGCTTTTTATACTCTCTCTCTCTCTTACTACCACGATCTGAAATCACTTACGTTGTTAACAAAGTCAGCAACAGTGGTGTTGGAAGCCGGCCGGGCAAAGGTGAGACCAGAAACGGAGCCAAGAGCCTTCTTGACGTTCTCAATGCCCTGAATGACAGCCTTGACATCGTTTTCGTCCTTGAGATAAGGAGCATCAGAAACAATGGTGTTCAGACTAGGGGTGATGGTCATACGGCCACGAGAAGTAGCTCCACGGCCAAGGTACTGACTGAGAGTCATGGCTGTCTTATCCGAAACACCACCGCTGCCTTCAACACGGGCAGTCCATTGCAGCTGTCGGACAATGCCATCTGCGCCCTCAATTTCATCAAAGAAAACAGGACCAATGTTGGGGGCGGACTGGGCAAGGATGCCATTGCGGCCATCCAGGTAGCTGTCCTTGTCAGCAGCAATAGGCTCATCATAGGCACCATAGAAGTCATAAAAGACAACGTCGGGATGGGTAATAACGACGTCAGTGTTGGTGTGATCCTCCAGATTGTGACCAACAGGAAGGTTAATCCACTGTGCCTGGTCAATCATGGTAGGACCATCAGTAGAGTTCTTAACAATAGACAGTTGGTCGGTAGGGCCGATACCACTGCGGAGCAGGATCTTGGCACTTCCAAATGTTCCAGCAGACAGAATAACTCTACCAGCGGGAGACAGGTTGACAACGCCAGAGTAACCGCCGTCAAGGAAGGCCTCAACCTCGACACCTGTGACGCGGGCACCCTCACGGACAACACGCCTCACGCTAGTGCCAGTCCATAGTTTAAAGTTGGTGCGCTGGGAAGCAGAGACCAGATAAGTAGCTAGAGGGCCACTTCTCTCACCATTAGAGAACATGTAAGGAGTGTGTGTGAAACTGTGGTTCTTGGAGGCAGGCTCCTCAAGGGCATTGACGCTCTTCCAGCCAGCCTGGGTAAGACCGTTACTTAGGACATTGAAACCCTCGTCCAGGTATCTCTTGCCGTCCATGGACGGAGCGATAGTTCCCGGAATGCGCTCAAAGACCTTGTCAGTGGAAGCAGACATGTCGGCAGACTTCCAGCCTTCGGGGAAGTTGTAATCCCAATCAATGGGGTAAGGCTTCCACCAGAGACCAGCGTTGACAGCAGTGCCACCACCAAGAAGGCAGCCAGCCATCTGGTCAGTATCAGTGCAAGCAATGCCCTTGGAGTCAGCCCAGATCTCGTTGCAAAGACCAGGGACATCAAAGCGGGTCAAGTTGTTCTCTAGAGCCCACTCCGGGCCCATCTTACCACCCCAGTGAGCAGTAGAGGGCGGCCCCTTCTCAATCAGCAGAACAGACTTTCCAGCCTCGGTCAGACGGTCAGCTATGGGCATACCACCAGCGCCAGCACCGACAATGATGTAATCATAAGTGTCAGAAGGGACGGGGACACCCGTAGCAGGGGTGATGGGAACAGCAGAGGTGGTCGCGTTGCCAGGAGTTGTTGCAGAGCCACCGCCACCGCCACAGCTTCCAGTGACAGTCTTAGTGGCCAATGCAGTCCAAGTAGTGTACTCGGCACTGGCAGCATCGTCGCTGAAAGCACCACCAAAGATGCTTGCCGAGTCATGCTGGGAAAGACCGATGTTGTCGGAGCACTCGGGGGTAGTGGGCGATTCGTAGCCATGGGCCCAGCCAAGAGTCATAGTCTTCTTGGAGGTTGTTGCCTTGCCGCTCTGTCCGTTTTGGTTCCAAGCCAGGCAGTTCTCGCAGCGGAAGATCAACTCAAAGCCTGTGTCCGTGATGCTTGACGAGATTTGGGTGAGCTTAGCATCGCCGGTGTAAAGGTCGGGCATAGTGTAGCCGGTAGCATAGCGGAACGTAGTGAGAACGTCTTCGCCATTGGGGTAAGCAACCAACATCAGGGTCTGGGTCATAGGTCCTCCCAGCGAGACACCGCACCAGCCGGTGCCTTTGCCATTAGGGGAGCCGCATTTCTAGGCGCAAGTCAGTACAAGTCTCGTATCTATATATGCCCCAGTAGGGAAAAGGTGGCCTACCAAGATACCAATGAACTCAGTTGCATCAGTTGTGAAGGCATCAGAGGGGAAAGTGAAACCCAGAGTCAGGCCACCTTGCGTTGTCGCTGTGGGAATTTCCCATGTGTTAAAGACGATACCAGTCGCCGTGTCAGTGTAAGAAGTAGCAGCAGTGCTCTGTGCCAGACCAGAGCCAACGACTGTTGTTGAGGGTAGTTGTTAGTAAAATATATGGAAACGGTCTCCACCAATAGAGAGAGGCCAACGCATGGCCGGTATGCCACAGTGCTATAGTGAGGGACAGCAACTTACGGGAAAGGGCTACCAGAGCCCAGGAAGAAACCATTGTGAAGAAAAGAAAGAATAAAAGAATGACACCACAAAAACACGCGTGAAGCTTAAAGAACGAATGGAAGCTTACTTCGAAAACCTCAACATGACTGTGAAATGGGCTGGGCCGACCGGCCTTTATACGTGGTAGATAGACTCTGCCCTGCCAAGCTCGCTCTTGGCGACATCCGTTTCCCTGGCCTGGAGCATGGGTGGCGCTGTCTATCCGTATGTGTTCCTTATTGCCTTGATGGTGATAGGAGGAAATTCCCCTGGAGACTGAGTTTCAGCTTTTCCGTCGGACATCTTGGCAGCCTGTGCTTCGGACGAACAAAGCTAGTTTGAGGTTAAGCCCCCCTCCACACCAAAAATGCGGAAGTAGTGGGAGTGTTGGTAGAGGTGAAGAGAGCAGAAGAAACTAGGGGTCGCCGGTCGTGCAATCTGGGTCTTCTGAAGAGGATCTGTGCTTTAGATCTGCAGCAGTTTCTGGATGACATATTTTCATTGATTAGCAACGCGTCATTAGATTCATTGCAAGATGTTGAACGTGTTATGAGGCTAAATATAGGATATTTCTTCTAGTATAGGCATGATGTCTTGTGTCTCTGAAAATTTTATGTTCTTTGGCCCTTAATAAAAAACCCCCAGCATTGAGGTATCATGAGAATTGTGGAGAATCTGCAGACAAGAAGCAGGAACCTGCCTCTAAGAACGGGAGTTACCCTACCCGATAGCCCCAAGCCCTAGCCCTGACTTTTAGGGTAAATTATGGAGTACAGTGCGTGTGTGTGTGTGTGAGAGAGAGAGAGAGAGAGAGTCTGTAGGTAGCCAGTATTATTGGGTTATCCCTACAAATCCTCAGACCCTCTAGAACATAGCCAGAATAATATTAGGAGTCTTAAATTGTTCGAACTGCACCGCTTCCTCCAAATCCGCCCCGATTCCCCGATTCCCAAGGGGATTGTTAATTTCCCTACCTTGAGTGAGTTGTTTGACCTTGAAACTGGCTCGTCATGCCCATCATCTTCCTTGTTGAAGCCCTGACTCTTCTTCCACAGAGCCGTTCTTCTTTCTTCAGTGAGCTGTCCATCTGATGTTGTCCGACCACTAACATACATCTAGACTGACATGCTAAAGTTGATGAAAGTCGTTCGCATGCGTACACCTACTCACAGGGGTGAGTCTTACCGCAATCTGGCCCTAGCTCTTTTGTAGAACAGTCACGTCTATTTCCGAGTTTGTGTTTTTTACGTTTACGCGCAAGAAGACATCACCCAGAACAAGGCTCCTTACACTTGAAGGGCCCTATGCTCGACCACATACATAATGCACTTACATTATTCGCTATACAATCCTTAGGTCTCCGGGTCTCACACTCGAACTTATCCGCTAATTAAAGTTTGAAACATGGAATCCTCCACCTCTAGGAGCACATATCCAAGCGCGAAATTATCACAGGATCATTGCTCCTGGGCTTCACATACCGCATTATCCAGCCCAAGTTTCTAGCTCTCGCCTAGGTTCAACGTAAATACAGGAAATAGGACTAATATACCCTTTCATAACCTGCCTTTTACATCTTTTACAATATCCAAAGGACCTAGCTTTGCCCTATCTCTACCATTACCGTACCGTAATGCATAGCAAAGCAACACTCTTACAACTTTGATTGGGCATTGCCAGGCATTCGTGGAATTCCAAAGTCTAAAGCCCCCGTACGGGGCTTTTTTTTTTCCTGCTATTTTGAGTCCATTTGAGCCCATTTTTTAGCGCTCTTCGGTTTGTCCTTGCTCGTGCAAGTATGGATATAATGAACCTGGCCGTGCTGGGCGGCTGGGCTTCAAGACCTTGTTAACTCTCCCTCAATCCAAAGACCTAGCATGTCTACAGACAATGACATGAAAAAGATAAATCTTAACTAGCTGGTTTCAATCTGCCTGGCTAATGCCAACCCCTCACAACTAGACGAATCAACCGCAAACCTTTTCAAACTTGACATCGCAAAAGACCAATCAACTGACCCTCAGTGTTGATTACCCCGTTAGAGTTGCTGGCAATACAACGTCACTAATCTAGTCGATCCATAGGATTTTAATTTGCTTTCCCTACGTTGTAGCTTTCTATTCCAGACCTTAAGCCGTTATACGATCCGCAGCAACGCACACCGTGATTTACATAGATTAAACCTAGAATCGGAACATCGACGTGAGGTGAAGAAAAATACAAAGCTTAAACTGGATCATGACACTCTATATGCCAGTTTTTGTGAGTTTCCTAGCCTAAACAATCGCTGCCAAGCATACTCATCTACACAACAACCCATTTTCTTCCCCTTCCTTTTTACAGCGAGGAAACACAAGAGGCAAAGGGGAAATTCACATGGCTCTATACAGGGCGGTTTGAAACCTCAGATGGCAACTTTTCAAGGCAGCACTGAAAAGCAAATGCCAAGAAGTGGCGCTGGCTGCTGACCCCAATCTTGTGCTGCGCACGAGGCTAAGGTTACAGAAGTCAAGAAGGGGTGAGTGAAACCGCGGCTACGGAATTAAAGTCATGAGATTAAGACTGCACCTGATTGGACTAACGCAGCAAGAAGAAAATGTAAAACACTACTCCAGGAATCGCTTTCTTCAACATGGAGATATGAACTAGAGTGTCTTTACGGATAGAAAAGACGCTTAACCCCATTTGATACCGCTCATGGACTGATTGCATGCAAACAAATTTCCATGACCTGTGCATGCATCTCTCGGTGTGGAAAATAAGGGCCCCTGAGGCAAGCTTGTTTCACATGGTTCTGAGCAAGAAAAGCCTTTAGCGTTCCTATCATCTAACAACTAGCAAGGCTGGTCCGCAGAAGTATTTCCATATGCACACGCCTCGAAGCATCCACATTCTTGTCTTTCACATCAGCTAATTTATCAATAGCACAACTTGAAGTTCAGTCCAGATCAACACTCGGTACTTCCCCGCATCGCTTAATAGCACCATGGAACAACAATATCAAGCGAAAAATAGGGGCACTCTATTCTTCTTTGAGTAAGGTTTCCATGTGTGTTAGGCAGTATATGGGGGAAGACCCACAAGAATGCAAGAGCATTGCACGGACAGCTTCAAAATAGACAAGTCGAGTTTGGAGTCGCTGTTTTTTAATTATGGGTGATTCAAACCCTAGAATAATAGATATCACTAACCCTTACTAATGACGCGTGTGCTTATATATATTGAATCCATTGATATTCCGAAGTTCCGTGACGAGAATTCTTTCTGTCAACTTTGTTCTAGGACTTTGACTGAAAGCATTTTGTATCTGCAATTGCATGGGTTTACTGTTAGAGGACTCCATGTCTGCATTGCATATTGGCTTAATCTAGCCTATTCTGGCAACCTCCATCTCGACCTGCTTACATTGGCAGCAATACATACGCCAAAGGTTGGCTTTGTCAAACACTTCAGCGGCTTAGCAGACTGTGACTTGTGGGACATGAGTACATGTGCCTTTTCATAATGCACATCTGACATATGGCTGTTTGCGCTTTGTAGAAGAAGAGATGGAAAAAAAGACTGCCAGAAAACAGTATCAAGTGGGAGAGCACGAGGCCAGAAATTGCTGGAATGAGTGTTGTGCATTCTAGGCTGGCACAGATCGCCGTCGTGTTTATTTAGCATTGCTTGAGCATACGTGTTTAGTTATTGTCCAACAAGACGCTGTTTTTGATGTCAACTTGTACTAACTACACTATTGGAAAGAAGTATAGATAGAGTGGGTGGCATCACTACCATTCTATGACCAAGTGACGACTAACTAGTCTTGGCTATAGATACAACAAGCATAATACGGCGACCGCTGCTGCAAGACTATACATAACCTGGCATGTCTACGGAAGTATGGACGTGTTACACGGCATAGGGGATGACAAGCATGTGCGTCGTACACGAGGGAGCCTCAGATGCTTTGTATAAGAATGATTTATATTAAGTCTTGAAAACATTATGAATTTGCTTAAATGCCGCAGTTGATGCCGTGCATGCTACCGACAAAGAGAGAAAGGACAGAGTCTGCCAAAGACACTAGAGCGAGAATCACAGAGAAGATGGCGGATTCTAAGCTGGAGGTCTAGGATAGTCGCGCAAGCGAGTAAGACGTGACGCAGGAGTCTCTTCGTAAAAAAGACGAGAACAAGAGAAGAAAAAGAACGCCAAACCAAGTGCTGGGGATATCCTCCCGGTGTATATATGGACGATAAAAATAAACAAGAAGTGAAAAGAAGGAGGAGGGGACGGGAGGGGGAGGACATAACATAAATTTTGGACGAAGACCAGAGAGACATGTGAAAAGAAAAGAGACAAAGGAAAAGAGAAAATAATAGAAAAGTAGTGTCGATGACTACTGCCTTGCCCGTGGATGCACAAGCTCTTGGGAGCCTGGTACCTCTTGCACGCCCATAGACATGCTGTCAAGTTCATACACAACAGTCTGTGCCGGGACCTCAATTGGCGAGGCGTTCACACTTGGCACGTATCCGTATGGGCCTTGCTCATGCGGACTGACTTGGTGCTGGGCAAATGATGGCGGTGCGGTGGCCTGTACCCACTGGCCGTTGACCATATATGCACTAGGTAGTGGTGAAGAACCACGTGTACGATCCCAGCTGGCCATAGAAGTGGCTGGCGAAGAGTTCATGGATGACGGCGAGTATGCACTTCCAGGTGCCAGAGGAGCCTTGAAGTCGCCCGTGGCGAGAAGCATAGGATTAGTGGCCTCATCTGGCCGCGGGTTCAATTTCTGGTGAGACCGCCGGCGGAGGAGGAAGGCAGTGAAGGCAAGGATAGTAATGAGGCCGGCAAGACCGAGACCAGCACCAAGACCGACGATGGCAGTGTTGGAGAGACCCCCACCGGAGGATGAGGAAGAATCGCCTTTGGATTCGGATTGTGTGGCAGCTGACGAATTGGCAGAGTCGGTTGTTGAGCTGGGGAGAGAGGAGGATAGAGAAGCAGATCCGCCGGATGTGGAAGCCGCTCCGGCAGAAGAGGCGGTCGTTGTTGAACTTGATGATGATTGGGTGTTCAAAGCATCGACGGTCTCAGCTGGTATTGAAGAAGATGAAGAGGCATGTGCAGAAGAGGTTGATTGAGGGCTGGTAGATGTTGTAGCAGCAGCAGCAGCACTAGAGCTGCCACCAGCATCACCGGCAGCCATAAACTGACTCTCGCTGACAGTCAGGCCTGAACCACTGCCCTGGCAGTTGACTCTCAGTACACTGTAAGTGGCACTCAAGTCGTCAGAATGACCTGCATTAATCATACATTTAGCCGTGTTAGTGACAAAGCTGCCACCATTGCCACATAGACAGGCATTCATGATGGTGATAGTGTCGCCATTGCAGCCACTCGTGGCGTCGGATTGGTTGAGGCATTCTACTGCACCGGAGGGGTAGGAAGAAAAGTCGTTCTGAAAGCGCGCCTGGGCGAGATCGATGCTGGTGAGGAGCGAAAACAATAGTATTGACTTCATCGTGTGAGGATACTACTAGCTGTGGTGTGTAATGAAGCTGATGATGAGCCATCGACCGTCTACTGCGGAGGTCGAGACGAAAGATGGCGTGGATTGATGATAGTACGAGCAAGAGGGATAATAGAGAGCAAGCCTATCAAGTCTTGAGCCCCAAGTATATTCGCGTTGGTTGCAAGGGAGCGTCGTTCGTGGGGAACAGTCACCAACGGTGTATTAGTGGGAGGCCGAAACTATGGAGGAGTATATTGCAAGGCCATATAAGCAGGATAGAATCAGGGTGACTTGAAGTTATTGTATTGGTTTTTTTTTTCTTTTTTTTTTTTTCGCACCACGACACAGCTGCGATTGCAAGGACGAGCAATACAGACAAAGACCCAGCCGAAAAGAAATAACGTAGAAAAAAAAATAGCCAAGGTGTAGTTGCGAGATCGTGAGATCAAGACCTGCCAGAGGAGCGATGCATGGAGAAGGCGACAGAGCCGGAAGAAAAGGAAAAGAAGGGAAAAAAAAAAAAAAAAAAAAAAAAAAAAGGAAAATAGGAGAAACAGGGGACACGAAGAGATGGGACAAGCAAAGAGAGAAAAAAAGAAAATTCAAAGTAAAAGAACGCTAGAAAAGAAGTTATAGAAGGATATGATATTCGTGGGATCGACAAAGATGATAAAGGCTCTGCTTAGAGGAAGTTAGCAAGAGAAGAGAGGAAAGGAGCCCTGGTAAAGGCCAGGCAATAAAAGGAAGAGTAAATGAAAATCACGAAACACGCCGCAGAAATCGTCAGACGGCGATGAAGGGGAAGGGGAGGAGGGGCGGGAGGAGAATATAAAGCCTGTTGTACAGTTCACGGAATATCGTTCAACCCCTTGTCCCCAGGCTCCCAAGCGGCCCAGCCCAGGCCATACCAGAACATAGACTTTTAGGGATTATGAGCCAGAGAGTCAGATTGGAAAGGACAAAGTAATCTGGACCAAGTTTGGAGGGTATTGTTTGCTTGTCTACATGCACTCTCACAAGAAGAGAAGACAAGCGAATAGCCGAGTTTGTCCATGTGAAACCTTAGGCGACCTCGTCAGAGAAACGCTTTGCTTCAGTTTGGCGGGTCTTTGGTGGGGGCCATGAATTTTATGTCTCTCTCTCTCTCTCTCAAACCACGAAAACATGTCATGCCGTGAGGAAGCCAAGGAGAAGGGGAAGGGAGGGGGAGCTTGGTGAGTCGTAGCCCGGCCCGGCCTGTGGAGATAACTATACTGCCTCTTCTTAACCTGCAAGTCTCCAGCATCACAAGAAGACATGGCCAGAGGGGCAAGAGCTATAAGAGCTATCAATCACCGTGCCCAAGTCATGAACCCTGCATTAAAGAGTCCACTAACAAAGCGACTAAGTTCCCCTCGCCCCCCCCCCCATGTGTTAGCCCATCCACTATCACGAACCAACCAAACCAACGAGACTCGAGACTAGCAGAGCCTTACTCATTAGTAGCATTGCTTCAGGAAAAGAAAGAGGACTAAAAAACAAGAATTCAGGAACATGAAAATTTCGGGCAGTGTCAAGTCATAGTCCAGCCAAGAGACAATCTTCCTCATGGAGCTCTTGGCTTCCCAGACACAAGGAACAAGATCAAGCCAGGACCATGCTGGCTGTTGTGCTATTCACTAGTGTTTTACTTCTTGGCTTCTTTTTCTTTCTGCCACTCGCTGATATTTCTTGTTATTTAGCTATATATCATGCACAAAACTATTGCTATTAGGATGAGCCTTCACAGCGAAAATACGCCTGCTCTGTCTCCTCAACAACTCTGAAAATCAAATCAAAAAAAGTCTCATTGCGGAAAGTCTTTCCAGCCTCTGTTCCCTCTCTCTCTTCACCACCAGACCTCGTCCAATGTTGGTGTATTCTTAACCCGTACTAGCTCCTTGGCCCTTCCCTTGTCCTTCTACTTAGTCTCCCTTCTGCCCACACAAATGCTCTCTCTCCCTTCTCTTCGTCTAGGTTTCAACCTGAGCCTGATTGCTTTTTCTTACACACGGTCCTCGTGTTTAATTTCAAAAAAGAGTGTGTGAGTTTTTAATATTCCCTTCTGAGGAGGAGAGGAGGCGGGCTCTTCATCCGGGACAGCAAAACAGAAGAGCCAGAGCCAGTTTGCCAATAAAAATACGGTCAGATTCTCGTATATGTCGACCCTAAAAGGAGGAAGAAAGAAACTAGGGGGATAGTAAGTATGCCTCTTTCAGCTAGTTCGGATGGGCTTCCAGCATGCGAGTCTGCCCAGCACGTACGTAGCTGTTAAGTCTCCCCCCCCCCCCCCCCATGGCAGCGATGTGATTGTTGATTCTTGGACCGGACTCTGTATAACCGTATTCTCCGTTCTACACAGGAGCAAATCCCTTGTTGTCACTCGCCCTCGGCCAGGTCATGCTGGTGTGTACAAATCATGGCTTCCTTCCCATATCAATGAATTCTTTCCCCTTCCGCCCTGACCGCATCTTGTATTGTCATCCCATCCTGTGTTAACCACAGACCCTCTCGCCTAGCCAGCTAGCTATACTCTGTCCTTTACCGGCTTTCGTCATCTGATTTCTACTGCTAAAATTAACCATTAACCCAGAGACGCAGATGTTATTCTCCGAGCTCCTCGAATATAGATGGCTATGGGGATGAGGACGGAGATATAAGGGCGGAAGACTGGCACCAACATATGACGAGCCGTACTCTCTCCTCTTGGCTTGCTGGTGCCTTATACTAGGGGGCTTGTCTTGTTCTCTTCTGCTGGGTCTGGAATTCTGACTGTCTATAACATGTCCATCATAATCTTGCTACCATGCTTCAATCAAAATTACACGATCTAGACTTTGCACAACACAACATATACAGGGGGGGGAGAGGCAGGCAGGCTCCAACCTCACTTAGCTTGACTCTTCCTGCTCTCTTTTCGCGATAGGCCTCAGAAAAACACAACCCAAACCCCAGCCTTCCACTCTCTACAGCATTAATGCAACGGCATAAACTGAAGCACAGACTCCATGATGCATGTTTGTTCTATCTAACCCTTGTTTCATCTTCCCCAGTGAAAACGGAGCCTTCGTCCACTTTCGGCTGTGTATTCCGTTGTTGCGCCTCAACAATGCCCTCCTCCTCCTCCTCCTCCTCCTCCTCTCTCTCAAGACACTAGAAGTGCTGAGCTTTTGCGTCGCAGGGCAGATTCTCTGCTCTTATTCCCCTAGAAGATAGCTTCCCAATTGTGAGCAACGCCGCAATTATGTTTTGTTTAGGTCGCTAAGCCTTGGCCATACTTTGTAGTGCCTTAGTCACCAAGTCCCTTGTGCATATGACAGACACCAGGCGCACGGGAGGGCAGAGCTTTGTGTATATGTGCCGCCTTTGCATTGATTTTGTCCCGCCTCACTGAACCAACATGTCTTCTCTTGCTGGCAAGACGTCGGTACCCTCTTCTCTCAAATAGGTTAAGACATGACATCACCGTAAAATAGCTCCGTGGCAACATCCACAACCAACTGTATAGAAAGCTAAAGCTACGCATGGCTTGTCTGTATTATCTAAGCGTAAAATCAGCCATGATACCCACATTGATGTCTATTGGTCGTTGTCGTCATCGTCGTCGTTGTCGTCGTCGTCGTCGTCGTCGTCGTCGCTAATAACCACCCGTTGACGCTTTCGTACAAGTTCCTTTGCTTTGCCCGCTTGGTGTTTCCTGGCTTCTTGCTCGCTCCCACTATCATCGTCTTTGCTATCGTCCGGGTTATTTCCGTTCTCGCAAGTAACACTGTCTTGCTCCTCGTCGGACTGTTCGTCGGATTCATCTATAACCTGGCGCCTCTTCCTGCGCGGTCTCATAACTGTTGGCTCTTCATCACCATCACTGTCCTCCTCATGGCCATTATCGCTCCTGCTCTTGGGTATATTAGCAGCCTCACGGTACCCTGATACCCCGGAGTATCCCGTGCTCTGAGGCTTGCTCCGACATACGAGCGGTAACGGAGATGCATCAGAGTCGCTGCCGTCTTCACTGATACGAGTGTCCATTTCCTCATCATCCGATATTCCAATGGCAGCGCGGTCCTCTCGTCGGTGCTTCCGCTGTGATTTGTCCATGGCAGAATCAGACTCAGAATCAGAGTTGTCGTCGTCTAGTAGTGTATCATCGCCGCGTTCCTCAAATTCCACCTCGTCGTCCGCAACAACAAAGTCGCTCTCGTACCCATCCTGGTCCTCGGAGTCTTCTTCGTTATCAGAGAGGGGGTTGTCATGTTCATCAGAGGCAGCAACCTGATCACTAGCAGGATTGATAACGCTATAAAAGCCTTTGACGGTTCTTGAGTCGGGAAAGTACAACAAGTCCTGTACTGGCTCATCGTCGTCGTCGTCGTAATAGTCTATATTTTCAGGAGGCATTATATCTTCCTCGTTATCGCTTTCCTCCCATTGCAACATTTCTTCCTCTGGGATTTCCGTTGCAAGGCCTAGTGCTAAATTTGTGCGGCTCTGTTGGCAATACCGTGCGAACAGGGGAACGTTCAACCGCCGTGTCGACTCATCACCAAACCGGCACTCAAAACTTAACGATGGTGGCCATGCCATGTCTTCAATCTCAACTATTGGCCAGAAATCAATTTTGCTAAGCATTTCCCAGTGCACATGGCTAGGGAGAATGCTCGGGTCGGCAACCCTTCGTGCCAACTGGACAAAGTCACGAAATGATTCCATAAAAGGCCCACTCCCAGAACCGGGCACTGATGGACCGAGTGCTTGTCGATGTTTCCAGATATCGGGGAAACTATATATCTGCGGTATCGGCCTCGCCTCGCCAAACTCGCAAGTTTCTACGGTGATGTTCCGAATTGTCACGGATCTTTCTGATTGGATCCAACTGCAGATATTTCCTGGATTGCGCATGAGGTCAGACTCTAGGAATACGTTTTTCAGACAAGGGAAGCAGTTAAAGAATGAAAATAGCGTCATCAAGCTGCCCGTCTGTTTCTGAATGCAATTAGGGTAGAAGTGATCCGGTCTCAGTGCCAAGTTCTCAATCTTGCCTGTAATGCTCTTGATCAGACTCCATTCAAAATTGAACGAACGCATGATAACGCTCTGGAACCAGATAACATCAGTGGTCGGGTTAAAGCGGATCTCTGTATTGTCTTGAATGCGCAATGTCTCTGGGAACTTGGATACACCAATAGCGCGTGTTTCATGGCAGATGGACATGAAAACTCGGAGACCAGAAGTGATGAAAGGCAGGGATGGGCTCACAACTAAAGGGGCGTTTCGTGAGGGTATATAGATGAATGGTAGAATGCGTGGTTCTCCTGATATTTCTTCAAAAGCCAGTTCCCAAATGTACAGTCGCAGTTCAGCAGGTAAATTCTGGAAGATAGTAAAGGACTGGTCCAGAAGACGACGATGGCCTGTCCACGTAATGCGAAGTTGTTTCGCGGGCACAGCTAAGGCCGCATGTTTTCTTTTAAGCCTCCCGCCCAAAAGGTTGTGAAATGTCATAGCCTCAACGATTTCCCATGGGTTTTCGCCATCATCATAGCCCCAGTTGTAGTAACTGTCGAAGTTTCTGAACATGCCTTGATTTCCTTTGCCATTGTCTTCGTTGGGGTCGAGGTTGTCGCCAAATCCCGGGTAAGAGTCCCCGCTGCTGTCGGCCTCCTCGTCTTCCTCGGAGGCAGACACGTCAAAGAACTTGGCAACAGTGTGTTTGTGCCTGTGCTTGCGTTTGCGCTGATAGACTCCCTCGTCTTCCTCGTCGTCATCATCATCATCATCTTCTTCTTCTTCTTCTTCTTCTTCATCGCCTTCTTCTTCTTCTTCATCGCCTTCTTCTTCTTCTTCTTCTTCTTCTTCGTGACTGTCATCCTGTATCGAGTCTACATGCATCTCATCGCTAGACTCAATCTCGGACTGGTCATTTGAAATCATGCGCTGTAGTTTCTGGTCCTCATCCTCATCATCAACCACAGCCTGGCGATTTTTTCTTTTTTCGCTCATGATGTGATAAGTTATGGTATGAATCAAAGACTCCAGGCCAGGTGGCAAAAGAAATGCTCACAGTGACAAGATCACAATAAGGGGGCCTAGCGGTTCGCGATGAGCCGACAAAGCCCGTATAAGGCAGGAGCAAAGTAAATGCAAGTGTTGCGACTCGAATTATCATAGAGGCCGGGCCGTATATGTCACAAAGGCGGCCGTTCAGATATTATGTGCAACAAAACAGGCCAGGATCATTGGTTCTGAAGGTGGAGATATTTGAGTGTTGCCACGAAGGCGGTAATACAGATTTGCCACGTACATTATTGCCACCTCACTGTCGTTTGTGGCGGTGGGATTTGTGGCGCTCGCGCATTCCTGTGGCGTCTGTGCAACCTACTTGATAACACGACTCAATCATATTATCTGTTTTCAAGTCATAGTGGAAAGTTTTCTTTGCTACAATCAGACATCAGACTGTTCATATTCCATGCTACCTAGTATCCTAGTTCAAGACACTGTCTGGAATTTCACAAATTTACTGTCGAGAATTTCCCGGCGTGAGCTTCAGGGCGACACTACCCTTTTGCTTTGCCCAAGCTGCTCGGAGAATCCAGAATGATGTCATTATTGGTGTAGTGAAAACAGCCAAAACACTTGCGTACACCAGTTTAAACAATGGGCCTGCCCACCTCGATTCATAGTATACATCGATAGTTCCGGGTTCTTTGACTCCAAATGTTGACATGATGCCAATGCTAGGTCCCCATAGAAGAGCCCATGCTGGCAGAGCAATGGCTAGAATGCGGCTGACGTGGAACCATATCGACATCCTCATGGATGGATTTTCAGTTTTGATTGAGTCTAGTGCGAAGAACCAGCGGCGGAGTGCAGCTTTAGGTTCGGAGAAGAAGGCAACCGGAGTAACTCTGCCACTGTGGATATCCAGTTGCACAAGAAAAGCCTCGATGATCCAGGTTGTCCCAGTTTGTATGAATACGGAGAGTGTAGCATCGCCTGCCAACGTTCGGGGGAAGGCAAAAAGCCTAACAAAATTTTCAGCATCGTTGTCGTAGTCGTGCTTGTACATCCCTAGGAGAAATAAGTGCCCGTCAGTTGATCAAGTCTCCAAGTTTCAAGCAACACAATAGTGCAGGCTACAGGCCGAGACGTAATCTAACCGTGGTATATAACCAGAACGAGAGACGCACTTACACCATGCTATCAAAAAGCTCAGGCCGCCTGAGACGATACCGCCCCCAAGGGCGTGTAGAAAAAAAATGTAAATTGTTGTAAACAAATTAAGTTTTGTGGGAGCCGGGCCATGACTGCCGCTACTGCCTCTCGTTTTTTTCGGCGATGCTTTTGCAACAAGCCATGATAGCGTGAATTTTGATGGCATGAGTTGATTTGGAGCTTGAAGCACACGAGGTTGTCTCTGTTGCTGATGCGATGCAGTTCATGACCGGGTGTAGGTGGCATCAGCTTCAAAGCCTCAAGAAAGCAAGCAATACCAAGATTACGCCACAGCGAGCGTTGAGGGTCTTTAGGAGCAGGTGAAAATTTGCTTCCATATTGACGCCTGAGGCGATACAAATAAACAGCAGGTACGATGACTGATATGGCTTCTTGAAAGAGAAGGTACGTTGTCTTGCCTGCTCAACGAAACCCTAGTGACTACAGATATCTGCGTTTATAACCCTATTTAGCAACGGCGTTATAATATAACCCTTACACACGATAAGGGTCCAGCTCAGAAAAATAACATCATATAAGTCTCAAGCCTAGAAAAGCCTGTGTGTTGTTGCGTGCTTCTACACTTTCTGAGATTCACTTGGTGCTAGCCATATACCAAGGGCTACTCTGGATAGGGGTATAATCTTTGCAGGGGCTTGGACTTCTACTTACTACGTGACGCGTGATTTGGCTAACTAAACATTGAATCAAAATATCTCCGTCGCGCGCTAGTCTTTCAGATAAATGAACTATGTCTAGCTATCTGTCAGTATATTGTACTAGTTGCTTCAAGTTTGACGTTTAGACAAGAGTCGTGGGGGCTCTTTTGTTTTGCTTCAAATTAGGCAGCAGGTTAGGGCCGGTGTCTGGTATGTTTTCGCCCCAAGTAAATTACAGAAATGGAAGCCTGTGTGTGACTTGTCGTATAGGTATATCTAGCATTGTGTTCCTATTACTGGCACCTAGCTGCTAGAGATCAGCCGGACTGTTCGTCCGGACTTGTCAATTGGGTTTAGCTATGACCTGATCTAATACAGGATAGGATACCTACCTTGGTCACCTAAAACGGAGCTGCTCCTGAAGCACAGAAAAGACTGAGTAAGATTACTCAGGGGCCTGTTTCATGTGTTTGAGCTCCTGCAAAGGACCACACACTATTGTATTTAAACGAGAACTAAGGACAACCAGGGAGTAGAAGAGAAGATCATGCCTATAAAGGAATAATGACGTGAAAACTAGACAGAAAAAAAAAATAGAAAAATAAAAGAAAAAAAAAACTATGCGCAAAGTGAAGGTTCACAAACCATCTGAACTTCTTGGCCGATAACCACTGGTCACGATCAACTACAACCAACAACCACCAACTAACTCGCCCATTACTTGGTTTCTACGAGATAACCTGCCCAACCCAAGCTCTCCTTTGCCCCGTGCCTTTTGTCCTCTCTCGGGGTTTGCCAAGAAAGGTCCGTCCATATGTCAACTTTGTCAGATATTCTTGGCGTCACGAGATACCTGCTCTAAAGAAGCGTCTAGCCAGCCAAAGAAAGGGGGCAGCGCAAGGGAAACCAAGACAGGACTGTTATTCTCCCGCCTTGCTTTTCCTTGTCCTCGTTTATTTTCATTTGCTGGTTTGAGGACTAGGATCATATCACAGGCTTTTTCCTGTATCGTATCAGCCAAGAGCCCCGGAATAATATTTGGCCGGGGCAAATAGCTTGACATAAACGAGGGACCAACACGTCCAGAAGGACGTCCAATAGTAGCCCGTTTAGTTGCCATCATCTCCTGCAGGCTCAGGAAAAGACAAACTTGACTAGGGCCGGATATAGCAAGGAACATGGAAAATAGGAGAGGCGCCATGACCAGAGAGGAGGATAGTATGCTACTTACTTGGGGCCTCAAGACAACCGACATTGAAGTCCAAGGAGAATATCAATGTCAGCTAGCGAGTCAGCCAGTTTTACACACATTGTTCTAAAACCAACTAGCTAGCTTTCCTCTGTCTCAGCCCATGTATATAGCTAGCTTCTCCTGTCCTCTTCATGATCTTACTGCAACACACAGACCACTAACTTAATCCCCCTTCGTTCCATACCGACGGGTCTTATAATTCCATAATTCCATATTTCCTTTCATTCTTTAGGCGTTCTCTCTTCTCCGTGGTGGAGAAATAGGCTCTCTCAAAACATAGACTAATACACTACCCCTAGTTTGAGCCACGGCGTGACGCCTTACTTTCTCCGCTTACTGGCTATGGCCTTATGCTAAGACCGCCCTTCCGCAACCAAAAACAGTGTGCTACTATGGCGTTGTTTGAAGTCCAGCTTTGCAGCCCCTTCCTTCATTCCCTTGCTGTTTAATTTGTTCCCTCCCTTGCTCGTGGCATACCTTATCCTCTGTAATATCCACATGATAGGAACAGTAAGCAAGTAGTACCTGTATGGAAGATGGAAGTATGCAGTGTCATCTGTCAGGAATATGACTCTCGTTAATACTGGGCGGTAACTATAGCTTTGGGGGCCGAGGGGAAGGCCAGACCAAGACCAGGCTTCTAGGACTAGGGCACTTATGAAACATGGGTAAATTGCTCCAAGTGCAAGGTGACTGGGACGGGAAGGTGAAAGGATGGGATGAATGCTGAGAAGGTGAAAGCGGGCGAGAACTAACCTACTCCTAATCCAAGATGCCTGGTGTGCCTAGACTGGTCTCTGCCTGTTCAAAGACGACGGGTATAAAGACCTCAGACATGCTCCCGTCTTCATGGCTCATGGTTTCTCTTCTCTTCCTCAGGCTTAGCACTCCAGCACACACAACCACTCTCATTACCTTCGTTTTTTGTTTCTTTCTTTTGACGTTTTTCTAAACGCTCACCCACATTCTCTTTTCTTTTTTTTTGTGAACAACAATTCCATTGACTGGAAGTTCTGTCGTTTGATACGCTCCCTTTTCCAATAAGCTTTTGTATACTTTCTCTTCCCCCACCTCCTCACAACCTTCTCACAAACTCACCGCCGGACGGACTCTATATCTACCAAAATGCCTTCCTTCACTTCCTCCGTCGCCGCCGCTGCTCTTCTCTCAGCCAGTGCCGTTTCGGCCCATGGCCATGTTATGAACATCGTCGTCGACAGTGCCTACTACCAGGGATGGGACACTTTGAAGGGTATGGGCTATAACAACAACTTCCCTGATGTTGTTGGTTGGTCCAACACTGCCATGGACAACGGCTTTGTCGCCAGAGAGGCCTTTTCCTCCCCTGACATCATCTGCCACCTGAACGGCAACGCCTCGGCTGCCTATGCTACTGTTGCTGCTGGTGGCACCGTCCAGCTTGACTGGAACGACTGGCCGAGCTCCCACAAGGGCCCTGTCATCGACTACTTGGCGGCTTGCCCTGAGTCTGGCTGCACCACCGAGGGAAAGACTGCCCTGGAATGGTTCAAGGTGTCTGAAGTCGGCCTGATCGATAACTCGATGAACTCGGGATACTGGGCTTCTGATTTGCTGATTGAGAACGGCAAGTCATGGCAGGTACAGATCCCTTCCTCGCTGGCACCTGGCATCTACGTGCTGCGTCACGAGATTATCGCCCTGCACGGCGCCGGTACTCCCCAGAACTACCCCCAGTGCATCACTCTGAAGGTCACTGGTACCGGCTCTGACAAGCCCAGTGGTGTCACTGGTGACAAGCTGTACACCAGCAGTGACCCTATCTGGGACTTCAGTCTGTACACCGGCGCTACCGAATACGCCATTCCCGGCCCGACGCTTCTGCCCGGCGCAACTCCCATTCTCGAACAGAAGAAGGTTGCACCTGCCTCTACCATTGACCCTACTCCTTACGGCGGTGATGGCGCGGCTGCTCCTACATACGGTAGCAACCCCACTAGCGCTACTACGCCTGCCGCAGCTCCTACTACTCCCGCTGCTGGCTCCACGACTCCTGCTGCTGCCTCGACTACCCCCTCTGTCTCGACCCCTAACTACCAGACTCCCGCCGGCACTTCTTCCGCCGCTGCTGCTAGCACTCCTGCTGCCGCCAACACTCCTGCTGCTGCTAACACTCCTGCTGCCGCCAACACTCCTGCTAGCCAGTCTACTTCTCAGCCCACCTACGGCTCCCAGCCCGCTACTGCTTCGGAGGCTGCCCCCAAGACTTGCAGCAAGAAGCGCAGACGCTCTCACGCCCGTGATGTCCGCAAGATGTAAGCGGGATGTGTTTTGGTCTTTGTTTTTCAAATCCGGCAGTAAAGGCAAGGCGTATTCGTCGATTTTCTCTTCTCTCCTCATGTGTGCCTTGGCATTTTGAGTGTTCATATTTCTTTCTTCTGGTGTGATTATTCTTTTCTGAAGGGGGGTTTTGTTAGTATTCTCCCGTTGTCTTTTTTCTTTCTTTTGTTAGTGGTTTGACAAATAACCTTCGCTGTGATGCCTGGATTCCAATAATATAGATGAGTAATCTTAAAATGATGTACCTTCTGAAGGACTTGACCTTTTACTCCAACAATAAGTTCTGTGCCACTTCTTCATTTTGTTTCTTCCAGTCCGATCAAGTCAACAGTAAATTCAAACATGACTCCCTCTGCTATTCGGAGCTGGTATTGAGGCAGTGTTACAGGCCCACATGAGCCTGTGCCCACCCCATTGTGTGTCCAGTCCAGCCGGACATGTGTCTCTTTCGTCACCTTCTCCTCCAGCTCGTTACGATGTAGAGCAGTATCAATGTCTTCCTCTTTCAACCTCTTGGCGCTGAAAGATGCCCCTTCCAATCCGCGAAAGCTTGCTTTGATCCGTGGATTTGCACCTTCACGGTTATGTCGGGTGCAAAAGGTGACCCAGCGTACATCTGTGTAGTTACTAGACTCCTGCGGATATTCAAGAACAGAATCAGTTGGAGCATCCGTCATATCCATTTCCCAATGGCCAAAGTATTGACTCTCCTTCATGTCTCTGTACGATGTGCTTGGGCCTCGGCCCCACCAATTTACGCGGCCAATATCGTTCAACACGGCGTCTAGTCCTATGCGAGGCACTGAGTCAGGTACCGGTCCTCTAGGCATTCCGGTGACTTTTATGCTAACACCTTTAAACGTAAAGGAATAAACCGTGGTGATGTCAATGCTCCAATCTAAAACTGGCGGAGCAAATCTCCCGGTAACAGTGACGCTACAGGTCTCTTGAAGTCCATCAGAATACTCGACCTTCTGCATGTGGTGCTTTGCTTGATGAAGTCTCTTTTCTTTCCAGTGACGCCCAAATTCAGAGAGGCGGTCGTTATCGGTCAATGCACGGTAGACGCCAATGGTTAAAGGGCCACCGAATAGTTCCTGGCTATCGGATAACTTCCAGCTAGACAGGACTCCACTTGCCATATCTATCTGCCATGAACTGTAACCTTCTGCGTGGATGTCAAGATATCTTCCGTTTCTTTCGCATAGTATAAGACCCGGTACAGAAGCGTTTGGAGACGCGAAGATCTCTGGCTCTTTAGAGAAGTCTTTGATTT
This sequence comes from Ceratocystis albifundus, assembly GCA_002742255.2. NCBI lineage: Eukaryota > Fungi > Ascomycota > Sordariomycetes > Microascales > Ceratocystidaceae > Ceratocystis > Ceratocystis albifundus. The sequence goes on along the minus strand of MAOA02000029.1, from coordinate 685,387 downwards.
TGAACTGACCATGTCCAATAGACCTAGTGAGTGGCTCCTGCAAACTATTAGGATCGGAGTGACAGATCTGAAAATCCAAGTCTAGATAGGCTTCTTCTTCCGGCCCATCTAGTATGGGGAGATTTTGCAAAACAATCTCGCCTTTAGAATGGGGCTTAATGCCTGCAGTTCTATTAGCATTACCGCAAGTGCTAAGGAAGCAACATAATCTTCTTTACCTTTAGGAACCATCGCAAAACCATGGTAAGTAGGGCTTTTGGATGAATTTGCTTCAGTGTTAACTGACCATCTGCATGTGACATCATCAAGAGTGAGAAAGTCATAACGATTGATTATTTCCACTGTTTTGCCATCAAATCCAGTGCATTGCACGGGCTCTATGGCCTTGGCATATTCTATTAGCCCGCGGCCAGGCTCATGGAATGAATCACAAAGGCCGTCCAAGACGAAGTTTGAGTCATTGGGGTCATCGCCAAAGTCTCCCCCATATCCAATCTGATCTTTGCCGTCCGAGCTGCTCTTCATTCTGAGACCCTTTTTGGAGGTCAGCGTGAAATATTCCTGGAATATGGATCAGTGGCCTTGATATAAGTACTCACATGGTTTGCCCACTCCCATACAAATCCACCCATTAGACGGGGATATTTGTAGAAGAGCTCGACGTATTCCTTGATAGCTCCAGGTCCTTCAGCAAATAGTGTCAGCTCGGATATTGGTAGATCGGCTCTACTTAGGGGTTTTAGACCTACCACATCCCATGGCATGTGCATATTCGCACAGTACCAATGGCTTTTCCCACTCAGGTTCCCGGGCAAATCGCTCTACATCATCTGGATGAGGATACATACGGCTCATTACATCAGCAGTTCGTGCTTCTTGATCGCCTTCATAATGAATAGGCCTAGTATCATCAACTTGTCTGATGTAATCTGCCATCACTTGGTGGTTACGGCCGTACCAAGATTCATTTCCGAGAGACCACATGATAATACATGGGTGGTTTCGGTTCCGCAAAACCATACCCTGAGCTCTGTCCACGTATGCTGCTTTCCACTCGGGATTGTCAGATGTGTATTTCTCTGGGTGATTGCTTACCGTCTCAAAACCATGGCACTCTAGGTCAGCTTCATCTATAACATAGAAGCCTAATTGATCAGCTACTTCGTAGAACTGAGAGTTATTTGGATAATGCGAGTTTCTGACAGCATTGATGTGATGCTTTTTCATCAGCATCAAATCACGCCTCATGTTCTCGTATGGAACAGCCCGCCCAAAGTCTAGGTGATGCTCATGGCGGTTAACACCCCGAAGTTTGATGGGTTTTCCGTTTACACTGAATACACCATCAATGAAACTGACTTGCCGGAAGCCTATACTTTGGCTAATGTGACTATCAGACGTTGATATCACAAGCATGTATAGGTGGGGTGTCTCCGCAGTCCAAAGCATAGGGTCTTCCACTGTCATTTCGATAGTTTGGTAGCAATTTCCGCCAAAGGAGCAGTCACGACCAACCTCCGTCCTTTGATATTTCAAGAGCTTAAGCCCGCGATCATCATACAGTTTGAGCTCCACTTCCCTTGGGGCGCAGTTCTCGAATTTCAGTTGAACTTGGAGTGTGGCCTTTGTGTAGTCTTGCCCCTGAAAAAGCGTCTTGGTAAAAATATCTATAGGGCTGTTTTCAGGCATAGCGAGAAGCCAGACATCTCGGAATATGCCACTCAGCCACCATTGATCTTGGTCTTCGAGATACGACCCGTCACACCGCTGGTAGACCTCAACCGCTACAACATGAACACCAGGCTGATGTTGGGACTTGGTGAGGCGAAATTCGCTTGGGTTTCTAGAACCTTGAGAGTACCCAACATACCGGCCATCTACCCACACCGAGAATGAGGAGTCCACACCCTCAAAGCGAAGGGAATGGCTGTACGAAGAGGCCTCTGCAGTAATTTGAAACTCGGTGACATATCTTCCACATTCATTTTGATCATGCGGCACATGTGGTGGGTTGACTGGCCAAGGGTAATTGAAGTTGGTGTACTGTGGGCCTTTGCCAAAGCCCTGGAGTTGCCACATGCCCGGCACTTGGATAGTGTCCCAGGTCGAGGTATCGTACTTGGTATCCCAAAAGGCATCTTGCTTGTCAAACGGCGAAGATGAATGCTGAAATTTCCAACGACCCGAAAGGCACTGAAACAGGTGAGCTGGCATGCCAGGGCCGGCACTCCCAGAAAAGGCGGACTGGAGGCTTACATGTCTGCCTTCGCTGGGAAAAAGTAAGGGCCTGGGTGATATTGTGTTGCGGTGGAGAACATTAAGATTGTTCCAGTCGGAAACATGAGGGAACGTATCGTGGGTATTAGCGTTCATCCGAGAAGAATCCGATTTCAGTAACAGCTCGGACTTTAGACCAGAAAGGATTGCTGGTAAATTTACGTATTTGGCTCTGCAAGGGGGATTTTCGGGGGCTTTTTGATTCGGAATTCCATGGCTCATTGTTGGCGCGAATGAATTTATCTATTCAAGCATGCCTGATGTTCAAGTTAGTCGATATTCAAGTAATCGAGTTTAGTTCATGCAGGGGTTGTGCATTGACCATAACTTACCTTGACCTAGAAGAAATCCCGAATGGCGACAGATTTGAACAATATCGATCAGCAGTATATCTGTAAGACGGAATAACTATTGGGATGGCTTGTGTAAGTCTGCAACAGGCTGTGTAGGGTGCAGGTAGAGAGGGTTTGGTGATGATAGTCTGGAAGGAAAAGAAAAAAAAAAAAAAAAAAAAAAAAGACTTAATGAGGGGTAATTTACCCCGATGGCAATATTTAGCAATTGCATCAAACACTGTAAAGCGTCTCATGTTTTCCAACGCAACTGTGGAAACTACTTGTATTGGTGGAATAATGTGCCGAGTCTACTTTCACATGCATTGATATTATTGTAGCACAACTTAAAGGGGTTATTGCCAAAAACGTCAAACCCCCATTTCGGCGTCTTTTATATCACGAGCACTAGGGTTAATATTGCCCATAATATGGCTGAATTTTGTCCGCTCCCCGAATGAAGCTTACATTTTAAAAGATCGCGATTTTGATCCTTTACGTCGGGACTTGACCGTCTAATTCTGGTGCTGTTTCCGCGAAGTCTTGGCAAGCTTATAGCAGTGTTGTTAAGCTCTCTGTCAAGTACGGGAAAAACTTGGGAGTCTGGACTTAGATTGCTTGGCAGAGAAAATGAGCAGGTTGGTTGACCACTGAGCTAGATATCGGTGAGAGACAGAGACGAATGGCGGCTGCACTAAATACCAATACCTCCGTGTGCCGATGGGGTTTTTCCACTTTCTTCATCTGAAACACTGGGCCTTATGTGCTTATTCTGCTTAGTGAATTTACCTGATCTTCCCCTTTCTAGATCGAACAGTTGTGCTAATGATCCCTTCATGCTCTAAGGGCCCCTGGCCATAGTGGCTTAAGAGAAACTAGCTCGGGGTTAGACGACACAAAGGCCGACGCGGGTGAAGGCATCAAGGTCTCCAAGAGGAGCAGTATGGTAGATGATACTAGAGGGAAGCAAAGTGAGGCGGTCAACAAGAGAAGAATCCAGGCTTGAGTGTCTCTAATATGTACTGTAGCTGCTATGATGGTGGTGTACAACAATAGTGGGATTAAGGGGAGGGTACATGAAGATCAAAGGCTCAAAGCAGAAACAGAAAGAAAAACAAGGGGCGGTAGAGTACGGAGTGAGCCTACTGATATGGTAAAATTACCAGTTGTCTGTGGCGCTTGTAGCAGGTTGACGCAGGCTCACCACGTGTTGGCGGTGCTTCTCATGACCATGTAAAACTTGCTCGACGCCACGGCCCACCAGCAAAGTTGGCCCTTTGAACAATGATGCAATGCCCTTGATGTCAAGCTGAGAGCTAATACCAAGAACAGCCATGCTATGCTCCCCCGGGGTTTGTGCACGTCCTGCCAGCAGCCCCCAAAAGTTTGTCCGTCTCAGGAACTATGGCTCTGCGTGCAAGGCCATGACCTGGGGTTACCGGAAATTTAGGTCCTAGCGTAGTATTCGAATAGGACTCTATCCTGCTCAGAAGACCGAGGTCAATGCTAATTTCGGAAGTAAAGCGAGACGACGAAGGAATAAGCCCTCCAAGCTGTTAGGAGGAGAAACGCCCTCAATTTGGGAGTTGGATAGTAAAGAAGGAAGCCTGATATTGAGCTAACATTGGCCTGGATGTTCCGGCAACTGGAAAAAAAAGAAATAGATGATGGCTATCTGGAAAAAAATACATATATAGTTTCTGGTGCTCGCCCCATCATCGTCTGTCTGTCCTAATATCTGGTGATCAAGTTAGTCTATTCCTTTCCCATCTTGCTGGTCACGGCCATACACTCTTTCTTTCTCTTGTTTTCTGCTTTCTCGTCTTCATTCATTCATCTTCACATTCCTTTTGTTGGCGCCAAGCATTGATTGTTTGGGCCAGACTCACATTCTTTCATTGTTTCGCCCGTGATCCAGCCGTCTCCTAAACCCCTCCAATCCATACCATACACCCTCACTCTTTAGACTAAACTTCCCAACCATGGGTCTCTTCAAGAGTCTGACTGCCCTGGTGGCAGCAGCAGTCCCCATCCAGGCCGTTGCTAGCGACTGGAAGAACGTCAAGATCGGCGGCGGTGGCGGCTTTGTTCCTTCTGTCGTGTACCACCCAACTGTCCCTGGCCTGGCCTACGCTCGTACTGATATGGGCGGCTTGTACCGCATGAATGCCGACGACACCTGGACCATATTGACCGATGGTCTGGCCTTTGATGATACCTGGAACCGTTGGGGTATCGATGCCCTCGCAGTTGACGCCCAGGACCCGAATAAGGTCTACGCTGCCGTTGGCATGTACACCAACAGCTGGGACCCTAACAACGGTGCCATTATCCGCTCCTCCGACAAAGGCAGCACCTGGGAGGTTACCGAGCTGCCCTTCAAGGTCGGTGGAAACATGCCGGGACGTGGTATGGGTGAACGTCTGGCTGTCGACCCAATCAACTCCGACGTCTTGTACTTTGGTGCCCGTTCGGGTAAGGGCCTGTGGAAGTCGACCGACGGCGGCAAGACTTTTGCCCAGGTCACGTCTTTCACCAACACCGGTCCCTTCGCTACCAACCCTGCTGACACTAGCGGCTACAACAGCGACCCTCAGGGCGTGACCTTTGTCACCTTTGACACTACCTCTGCTGCTCTGTCCGGCGCTACTTCGCGCATCTTCGTTGGCACTGCCGACAACAGCACCACCGGCGCCTCCGTCTGGGAGTCCAAAGATGCCGGTGAGACTTGGGCTGCTGTCGCTGACCAGCCAACCAAGTACTTCCCCCACAAGTGCCGTATCTCTCCCGAAGAAAACGCCATGTATCTATCCTACAGCGATGGCACTGGCCCCTACGATGGATCCATGGGTGGTGTCCACCGCTATGATCTTAAGGCCAACACTTGGAAGGACATTACTCCTGCTTCGGGTAGCGATCTGTACTTTGGATTTGGTGGTCTCGCTGTCGATATGAAGAAGCCCGGCACCATCATGGTCGCTACTCTCAACTCATGGACCCCTGATGCTCAAATTTTCCGCTCCACTGACTCTGGAACTACCTGGTCTAAGCTGTGGGAGATGACTACCTACCCTGACCGTAACCTGCACTTCACCCAGGACTTCAGCAATGCCCCCTGGATGGAGCTCTTCCTCAAGAACGATACCAAGAAGATTGGCTGGATGATTGAGTCTCTCGAAATTGATCCTACTGACTCTGACCACTGGACTTATGGCACTGGACTGACCCTGTTTGGTGGTCGTGATTTGACTAAGTGGGACACTGAGAAGATGGTCAAGATCGAGGTTAAGGCTGACGGCATCGAGGAGGTTGCCATTCTAGATGTGACCAGCATTCCCGGTGGAACCGAGCTCCTTGCCGCTGTCTCTGACAACGATGGCTTCACCTACCCTACCTTTGCCGACATTAACACCTCCCCCAAGACCATGTGGGACCCCAAGTACCCCTCTTCTTCCAGTGTCGACTATGCTGGCACTGTTCCTAATACCGTTGTCCGTACTGGTAATACGGCTGGCACTAACCAGGTCGCCGTCTCCACTGACGGCGGTGTTACCTGGACTCTCAACTCTGCTTCTGGCACTACTGCCGCTGGTGGAAGCATTGCCATTGCTGCCGATGCCAAGGCCATGGTCTGGTCCACTGCGAACAGCGGTGTTCTGCATTCCGATGGCACTTCTACCTTTGCCGCTGTCTCGTCTCTACCTTCCAGCGCCGTGATTGCCTCTGACAAGCAGGATGGAAAATACTTTTATGCTGGCTCGGAAGGCGCCTTCTACGTCTCTTCCGACGCAGGCCTGAACTTTGCCAAGGGTGCTGCTCTAGGCAGCGCTACTGCTATTCGCTCTATTGCCGCTCACCCCAGCACTGCTGGTACTGTTTACGTTTCCACCGATGTCGGTGTTTTTGCTTCGACTGACTTTGGCAAGACTTTCTCTACTCTGGGTGAAGGCGTTCTTTCTGATGCTCATTCCATTTCCCTAGGCAAAGGTACCTCTGACTTCAACATCTATGTGATTGCCAAGGGTGCTGCTGGCGAGAAGGTCTACAGCTCGTCGGACAACGGTGCCACCTGGACTGATATTCAGGGTGATAGCCAGGGCTTTGGAGCCATGGGTGGCTGCTTCCTTGCCGGTAGCAACAACGAGGCCAATGTCGTGTATGTTGGTACCAACGGCCGTGGTATCTTCTACAAGTCCATTGGTGGTGGTGGTGGTGGCGGCGAATCGGCGCCACCTGCTAACTATACCACCGCATCTGCCACTGGTACTGCCACTGCCACTACCACTGCCACCACCACCACTCCTACTTCGACCGGTGTCAAGGCTGCTGCCGCCACCACTGACAAGGCTGAAGGTGTCGAGGTTGCTGCTGCCTCCGAGGCTACCGCAACTGCTGCTAGTGCCTATGCCAGATGTGGTGGCCCTGAGTGGAACGCTCCCAGCACCTGTGTGGCTGGCTACACCTGCAAGAAGATGAATGATTACTACTACCAGTGTGTGTAAAGAAAACTCTCTACAAGGCTTACTTACAAGCGGCGATAGTGAGTGTTGAGGCTCGTAGAATACCATTCTTGTAAATATTTAGCATACATCAAGTCAATCAATAGAACTTTTATCACTTACAAAAATACTTGCTCATGAAACTGTAAATAGAGCTGGAGACAACAGACCTGAGTGATGCATATGTACATACATAGATGATGTAGAACCTCCCATATTTTCTAAGCATCTTCCATGCCTTCTGTATCTCTAATGTAGAAAATGGCTAAACGATCAATAAAAAACACCCTTAGTGAAAAGAAGAAGGAAAAAACTCCATGTACGCCCGTCCCATGATATCGTTCTTGTCATGCTATATGTCTTACCAACGCCCCCGATTCCGCCCGCCTTTGTAGCCACCACCGCCTCCGCGAGACCCTCTGGGTCCATGGTCATCATCACCACCCCGATCGCCGCCGCCTCGTGCTCGAGACCGCATTTCTTTGGGAAATGTCTCATAGGCCTTGCGCATCTGTGCATAGCCTAGGTGCATTTTGCCGTAGAAGTGGTCTGCGAGACGCCTGTCGTTGTCTAGTCTGCTGAGATACGCCCCGCACACGTCGCACACCTGTAGTTTCTGGTGGCCCGATGGGCCGCTGGTGTCTGAAAGATCCTTTAGGTCCTTTTCGCGATCGGCTTTGCTCTGGGCGTATTGGCGCACACGGTAGAACTCGTCGATTGCGCGGTGCACCTCGCCCATTTCGCCCAAGATTTCAACTTCCAAAAGGCCATTGCTGACATTTGTTGACATGTCGACGATGGACTTGAGCAAGTTGTTGGTTTGGCGGATCTCGTCAGGCGTCTTTTCCAGACGACGCTGTGCCTGTTCGATGCGCATGTTGCATGACTCGATGTACTTTTGCAAGTCACGCATGTAGTCGTGCTCAAATCCGTAGCTCTGCTTCTCGCGATCAGAGAGCCCCTCATACTCGGTCTTGAGGTTTTCAGAGTGTACACGTGTGCAAGGGCCAAGGTCCTATTGTCAGTCTGCGTTAGCAACACTTGATCGTTTTGTCTTCTGGTTTGCCCCAACGAAAACAATCAGAATTGTCGTACCTGCTTTGTGTTTGTGAACAAATCATGTGGACAATTGCCGACAATATATGAGCCACACACTTTGGGGTCGCGGAGTGACAGTTGGGCGGATCGTGATGAGGCCGAGGCACCCATAAGCTGCTCGAGCAGCTTTCGTTGTTCGGCAGCCATTACGATGGAAACGTGGGCTGCTAGATTGTTTTAGTAGGGAATAATGCAGGCAGTATGCACCTAGCTAGATCAATCTTGTTGTCGCACAAGCTTTGTAGACTGATACTATGTATGGTATATATGATTAAAATGGTGACGTCGCAAAATTGCAAAAAATGACGAGGCTGTCGCAAGGCTGAAAAAAAACTTGCACACCATCCAAACTTTTTTTTTGGTGTTGATCAGAGCAGACGCGACTATCTAAATCTTGGTAACCCTGGTTTTTTGCGACATCATTAACCCTATTTATTCTGTTGAATTACGGCCCTAGCTCTAGCTTAGAAGCTTGGCCCAAATTATGCCGCATTTCACCGCCTTATTGTTGATGGCCAGGTGCTGCTTGCTGGCTGCTTCGATGTCTAGGGGTTTGCATTGTATGTGATCCAGGACCGACACGCCGGTGTATTCACAACGGCAAATCCAAGCTTCATTCACCAATATCAAGCTCACAGCGCTTGGTTTGCAACACAATAAAGGTGAAAAATCCAATCTCAACACGTTAACAGGGGGAGCCAGCTTAGCCCCCTGAACAATAACAACTCGTCCCGCCATGCAGCTTCTATCCCACCAAATACTAGGCCTACTCGCGGTAGCCGGAAGCCTCACGTCTGTTTGTGCAGAGAAAATCGCTTCGTTCTCGCCAGAATACCATGAGCAGCTAGACCTGCGGCCATTGCCGCTTAACGGTCTCTTGGCTAGCTTCAATTTCCGCGCACAGCAGCCTATTGTAGATATAGAGGCCCAAAACTTCCGGCTATTCCCGCGGTCGCTGGGACAACTCCTTGAGTACTCGGGGACAAAGGAGCTGCATTTACGCTTTGCTCTCGGTCGATGGGATGCGCAAAATTGGGGTGCAAGACCATGGGACGGCAAGAAGGAGGGCGGAACTGGTGTTGAGCTCTGGGCGTGGTTAGATGCCACCACGGATGAAGAGTAAGTACTACCAGAATTCAGGGCTAAAGTTGTTCTTGCTAACCACCCAGGACGATATAGAACTGGCGAGAAGTGGCGTATCCTCACTAATGCACTATCTGGTTTATTCTGTGCGTCTCTGAATTTCATCGACGAAACCCGGACAACACGACCCGTGCTCTCCTTTACACCCCAGGGCGACCATTTCTCAAATGCTACCAGCTCCAACATGAAGCTGTTTCACGGCGTCCTCCCACATGAAGTCGTGTGCACGGAGAACTTGACACCATTCCTCAAGATGCTTCCTTGCAAGGGCAAGGCCGGTATTGCGACGCTACTAGATGGCCACAAACTGTTTGACGCCTCGTGGCAGAGCATGTCTATTGACGTGCGGCCTGTGTGTAAGAATAACAGCTCTATCGAAACTTGCGTTTTAGAAGTAGACCAGACCATTGATATGGTCCTTGACATCCCCCGCTCTAAGCGCCCGCGTGGTAAGTACAGCTGCAGTCCGCCTGTTTGGAAGTGCTTGCGCTGACTTGTGATAGACAATCCGATCCCTCGCCCAATCCCCGCTGATGAGTTGAACTGCGATCCCACTATGCCCTACTACCAGACTGATGCTTGTTACCCCATCGACAACGTGCCTGGCCAAAGCTGGGCTCTATCCGAGCTGTTTGGGAAAACTGTGCGTGGCACTTGCCCCTTGACTAAGGCCGGCTCTGCTCCCGTATGCATCACAATTCCTGCAAGCCGTGATGTGACTACATCTGGTGCTTCTAATGAACTCCGCCTTGGAGACACAAAGCGATGCTTCTTGCTGTCTCCTGACCAGGAGTTCGATCTTTCTGTCCCGCATCTAGAAAACGACGGCACAAACGGAGGGGAGATTACCAGCTATGTAGCTTCGTCGACCCCGCAGCTCTATGTTGAGCGCAGTTTGACGGGATATGGCCAAGAACATGGCGGTGTCCGGACTCTGCTCACCAACCCCAGCTCGACCGAGACAGTCCAGTTTGTCTACATGGAATCGCTGCCCTGGTTCATGCGTGTTTACGTCCATTCACTTAATACCCGCATCCAAGGCGCTCCTAGCCCGCGTCCTGACCTCATCAAGGAGGTGCACTACCGACCTGCTCTAGACCGTGTACGTGGCTCTCAGCTGGAAATCCGAATGGAAGTTCCCCCAGCCAGCACGGTGGTTCTAGCATATGACTTTGAGAAGGCTATTCTCCGGTACACAGAGTACCCACCAGATGCAAATCGCGGCTTTGATGTAGCTGCGGCCATGGTCCGCATCATATCCCCTGTAGAAGCCAGCCTGCGCACAACCAGCATGTTGCTTTATCTTCCGACACCCGACTTCAGCATGCCGTACAATGTGATCATCTTTACAAGCACTGCCATTGCACTAGTTTTTGGAGGCATGTACAATCTTCTTGTGCGCCGCATGGTCGCCGAAGACGAAGCACCAACACCGTTCTTACGAAGACAGGTTGCGGCGCTAAAGGGCGCAATAGCCAAGTTGAAGGGCAAGAGGACCCGGCAGGAGGCGTTGGTGGTGGGAGATGAACAAGATGGAGGGTCATGATGTCTAGGAGTAGTGCTTTCGGTGCGTATTGCTTGTGCGTCGCGTATTTTGTGTCTTTTTCTTTTTTCTATTGCTTGCTGCTGCTAGTTAGACCACCGTGCCTATGTGAATGACCGGTTTATTCTTCCTGGCAGTGATATCAGACTGATCCGTGAGTCCCCGTCGAAACCTAATTATTCAAGCCCAACTTGTTTCTCTGCTATGACCTTCTCAATTACGAGTGAGTCTCCATCGAAAACCGAAGAAGTACGCAAGGTTTTCCTATTGCCCTTGGATGCGTCTGCAGATTGCATAGCCACATAGTGCAGTGCAAACACTAGGCTAGCATACCAACCTCCGGTCCGAATTGACTTGACTTATATCATTGAAGGTTATTTCGTATGTAACAAAGGACTGTGCTGCACTTCCCCAATACGCGTTGTTGTCCAGTCAGTGCAATATGCATCATGCGGAAAGATAGGCAAGACTAGGCTCATAGCATGTTGGCCCATGCTCTGTAACAACACCCACAAGACAGATCCGGAGACACGCCTCATTGGGTCAAGCCAATGCGCATGCGTATATACAGTACACAACATCCCGAAGAGCAATTAGCAATACCGCAGCAAGTGTGAGCCATGCTCCGTGGCTAGGCTGGGTGCATTTTGTGCGCGAGTTCCGCAACTCTTGGTTGCATTGTATTGCCTAACTCGCGCACATGCATGTGTTGCTTTATAACAGCCATGCAGTATTCAAGCATGGAAGAAATTAAGCCTGACATAAGTAAGCCTCTTTGAACCAAGAACCCAGACAGATAGTGGCGTTAGTTATTTGCAGCCCGTGTAACGGACCGAGCCTTGGAGTATGGCACACCTGATTCACTATACGCTCCATCTTTGGGGAGGATGGAAGCATACGGACTTGGACTTTCCATGCTCTCTACGTTTTGCTTTTTCTTTCCTCTTGTCAAATCGCCAACCAGTTAAGCCATCGGCGTATCTCACGTTACACTTGGGTCAAGTCCGGAGCCGTGTTCTGTTTGTTTGGCTCTTCCTTGATCTCTTTATCTTTCCCTCCTTTTTTTCAAGACCCAATAGACGTTGAGCCTCGGCATCCGTGAGAAATAGCGTGGGTGTGGAACACGAGTAACCTTTCAGTTTTGGCGGTTAGTAGGTGATCCGGTGTCCGATGCATAAGCCAATCAAGCCCAGAGCCCAGAATGGGTAAGAGGGTGGCTCGCTAGATCTAACTACAGACATGTCAGCTTTTCTAGTTTCCAGCCTCCAACCTTTCAGAGCCAGATCGGGAGATCTAGAAACCGTGAATCTGCGTATGAGCACACTATCGCCGCACTTAAGCAGTAGTAGGCAATATAACCATTTCCGAAAGGGTCTCTGGTCTCAAACTTCTCGCAATACACAATTCGAGACTCGGCTTGGGCTTGTCTTGATTGTCCAAGTCCCTGAATTCACACCATACAACACCCTCACGAGGTCGGCCTACAGTCAGACACCAGTATGGGCTGCGCGGGTGGCGCTGAATTTCCAATAACTGCGTAGCTCGTATCTATGAAGCAACAAAGATAAATAAAATATCAAAAAAGGGTAACCTATGCTGTGTCACAGCAGCAGGAGGGGCGGCCGATTGAGATCTCCTGTTACCCTGACCTTTAGGGGCTTTTTAGGCGCAGAGCCATTGGGCGGACACATAATAGCACAACAATAGAGCAATGCCTCCAAGATGGGATGTCTGGATCGCCTGGATGTTCAGTGGCTAATTAGTGCTGAGATCGATGGCACCACCCATGATACGCCCTTTCTCCCTATTTTGTCTGATCTACTGGTTTTTACAGCTCACTGCCAGCAGAGAAGATGAAAAACGAAGGCAGATCAAGAAGGGAGTCAAAACAGCGGTGACCTGGCTTTCATCGATCAGGACGCATGATGTGATGGGGTCCTGGAGGTTTGGGGGGGGTCTTTGTTGTTTCTTTTGTTCATTTCTTTTTATCCTTGGCTGGCAGGCGGAAGCTTCGTACGCCTCATAGCTGCAGTTCACAAAGAAATCGCCAGCACGAGAGCCAGATATCACAGGTGTGCATACTATAAGGGCGTTTGAGAGAGGCTTGCAACGCCGGGCGAGCAACATGAGCGGACGTATAAGTAGTATAAGCAAAAAGACTGCCTTATAGTTACTGAAAGACATTAGTAGGCGTATGGCACTTGCGTACGTTACATTTGGCATGCAAGAAGAGACTTGACAATTTTGTAATAGAGACATATGAGGAAGAGAGACAGAGAGACTCAGAGACGCCTATCCTATCTAAGAAGGCTTGGTAGACGACACAAGAACACAATACCTGAACTCGAGTCTTTTTCCACGGAATGCCACGCTACAAACGCTCTACAGCGCAAAAGCTAAGAGGTTATCTTTGGGGAAGCAAAGGGATAGCTACGAGAAGGCAGCTTGCATAGAAAAGTATCACGGCAGACGCTCCAAGCCTGACGATGTCACATAATGCATGGTGGTAGACGGGGTTACATGTAACTAGGAATGTGAAGACATGTTATGATACTGAATTGGAGGCATGTCTCACATAGTAGCTCAGGCAAACCACAGAGCAGTAGTCACCGAATCCAGACGGGCAAAGAAAAGTAAACAGGCTCCAAATCGTACACCCCTCTCGCCCCCCCCCCCCCTCGCCCTCCCCTTTCCATAGTTCCTCCCCGCAAACTGCGCGCACTAAACTGAAGTCGTAGTCAAGCTAATACCAAGTACGTACGATAACTATAATAGAGCAAGGATTCTGTACGAAAAAAAGGTCTTGATCCGGATATCCATTATTCACGCACAGGTAGACGTAAACAACAAGACAGACAAGAAATGGCGCCCCGAGGGCGCAGTCCACAGTTAAGGAAAAGAAGGTCTTTCGAGGAATCTAGCAAAGTAAGAACGTAGCGGGGGGGTTTCAGAGAAGGAAATAATAACAAAAAGAAGGGGGGCATAAATGTAGAGATCCGAGGTTCTCTTTTGGTTTTCGTATCCTCACAGTATGCTCATGAGCTTGTTGAGGCTATACGATATGCTCCTTGCGGTAGACAGTGCCAAAGTCACTGAGGCCGTGTTCCCCGTCACAGTTTGAAGCCAAAAACAGCCTGTGTAAAAGAAGAGCACGGACTTTTGGGAATCCAGATAGTACCAGGTAGCGCTACAGGTGGAAGAGCCAGGATAGGCTTAGCAATGCGAAGACAGCTGATGCAACGCATGGCATGACCCCATCCCCATGCTACACTACACACAGCCTAAGCACAGATATACAAAGTTACAAAGAGACACACGTTTTGTTTTGTTTGGAGTTGCTTGGACTAGACCTCAATAAGAAACAAGAGAGAGGCAGCTGGCTGCTTGAAAAGGGTGAAACAAGTAGCCAGACCAAATGGGCGACTATCAATCTCGCCTTGTTTGGTGTTGTCGAGGCCACAATCCAGACAGACCACGGATGCCCGCAGACTGTTCAACAGGTCACTGCGTACGGCTCCTTCCAGGCCAAGGAAAGAACAAGAACCAACAAAGAAAAGGAAGCATAGTAATCAACGCAAGTGGAGGCATGTAACTTGATGGGGGAAGCCAAGTCGGAAGGTCGCAGCGAATGCCAAAGCAGAAAAGCAGAAAAGCAGAGCATCGAAACTTTGGCGAGTCTTGTGTGATCACATCTTGACAAGACAAAGAGCAGGAAATGAAGAAGAAGATATGGGTGGACAGCACAGGGCAGGGAGCACCCTAGCTTCCCAAGGCAAGCAAGATCGATTTCCCTCCCTTGCGTTAGTGTGCCTTGTCGTCTTCCTTTGCAGTAGATCCTACGCCTCAAGCTCCTCGTACCCTAGCCATATTCTTCCTAGTACTTGGGCTCTTAATACGCAAGCAGCTCACATATTCCGTGTGCTATTACGTGATGTCGCTTTCTCCCTCCGGGACAGACAGACTCTAGGAGCCAAGGAGAAGGCTGTCTGGCGTCTGTAGTGACGTGGAGTTTCACCGCATCGTTGTGCAAAGCATGAGGGACTATGTATGTATGTACGTACGCATATACAGGCGAGGCTACAATTTGGACGTGAGGCTATCACGCTGAACAGGTTGGATATTAGCCTGTTTATACACCTCAATCCAAAGAGCAACACCAGCCTTTTGCGCATCTCTCCAACCCAAAGTCTCAAGCCCAACTCCTTAAACACCGATCACTCGCGCAAGGTCACCCTCTGTCTCCTCCCTCTTCCTGAGCGCTCCTCTTCCCCATTCCTCCTACTCCTAACCCCTCTCTCTGTCTCTCTTTCTCTCTCTCTCCTCTCCCTCCCCACTACCCCTGAACCTCGGGCTTAACCCATGGCCTGGCTTGCCCGGTTTACTTCTATAAACCGGGTGATGGATGAGTGTTACTCCTTCGGACTCGACCTGATTGCCTGCCCTGAGTCCTCCCATATGCTTGACTACTTGTCACGGTATTTTCCTCCCAGTTAGCAGTTATTGGTCAGCAAGGTCACGGCGCACTAAGGTGTTTCAGATACTTGGCTTTCCTTGCCTCTTATTTGTTGTAGATTTTCAGGCTCTGATATATGCAAGTGCTTATACTTTTATGCGCATATGCGACTTGCAACTCCTCTCCGCGATGCAAACAACGCCAATATGAAATCACGATAATTCGTTGACGTTACGTTGCCTTCTATTAACCATTTTATCGACTTCTGCAATATTACTGTTGTTAAGCCACACTGTTGCGAGACTTGTGGCGTAACTGCTAGCGAAATGTGGCGCAGATCTGGGACAGGAAGTTTGTCTTTGTCATCCGCGTTCATTCGCAGTGGCTGCAAAAGCAAGGCTGAGATTATTTTTTGATGCAGCCTTGGCCTAAAACCAAAAGCTTCTTCAGTGGGTGACCAGCCAGCCAGCCAGCCATCCAGCCATCTTTCCTAGCCCCCATCAATGAACGCCTGGACCATATCCTATCCTATAACCTTGGAAGCCCTGTCCTGTCTTTGAGCCTAGCACCCCCCCATGGCCCTGTAAGTCAGTCTGTTATGCCAACCCAAGACGCTGGGAGCTGTTGGTGGCCTTGCTAAGCTAATGCCCAATGGCCTAAACACAGCCAGCGCAATGCCTAGGAGAAGGAGGGGCGAAGGGGCCGCGGCGGCCAATAGAAACAGGCTGAGCATTATAGAAGTATTACTTTGCTCGGCATTGTTTCTTTTCTGAGTAGAAACAGCGGCCATACACGCCCTCACTGAGCACTATACTCCCCTCCTTTATCCTTTATCCCCCTCCCTCTCTTTGACCCCGGGTCTTCTATATCCCTGCTAGGTAGGGCATTATCAGGTTATGAGGAAGGGGGGGGCAGCCTTCGCTATGGATTCCGAGCTTCCTAATAAGTCTGTGAAGATCTTACACTTGGTGAGGGACAGGCTTTGTTTTACTTTGAACCTGGTCATACCTTGCCGCTTTCTCACCCACGACAATTGGAAAAAGGGTAGGAAAAAGAATTCTGGAAGAGGCGGGAAAGAAGAAGCGCCTTTTTATTTTTATTTTTTTTCTTCCAAACGACGAGTCTGAAGAAGAGGGGAGGGGGGGATGGGAGTAAGGAGACGGCGATCGTACTACACGTGTATCCATGCCCTAGGTTTGAGTCCCCGTCTTGTTGTTCTGCCTTTCCTACTGCTAGCCTTGCCATTATTTGCGAGCACGAGAAACATTGCTACAGATTGCTACACTGTACCAGCAGGAGAAATGTGTTTCGGTTATAGAGATCGGATGTGTCTTGTTCCCGCCGCGCTTGGCCGTCGCATTCTTGCTCATACAACGAGCCAAATATTGAATCAAAGGTCTTTCCGAGCCATGTGCCTCTTCTCTACAGGTTAGTTTTATCCATGAAGGGCTCAAGGCACCCATAGAGAGTAGCGAAGACATGGGAAAAGTAACACGCATATCGAGAGGGGATCTTGGGCTGTGCGGCAGCAGCATACGTATTGTCCGAGCTGGCCAATCTTTAGTCCACAGCGGTTGTAGGCAGGCTGTGAAAGCACCTCAGCGCCCGTCCCCCTAGCCAAGGCTGCTTCCATCGCACATTGCACCTGGCTTGACAAGCTGCGACGGACGCTTCCTGTTACCCCATGACCCGCCAGCTCTTACCTTCTCAGACACCAATATGTGCTAAGCCTACACAAAGGTCTACACAAGCCACAGTCATATGCCTATGGATCAACGTAAGCACACAATGACCTTGGACACCTGCGGTTTTTTTTTTTTACGCCACAAGCTTGCGCAATATCGAATACGTATTCATCCTTCGCTGAGAACACGTCAGGTTAAAACGCAAAAGGGAAAAAATGAACAAGAAAAAGACAAGTGTTGGTGGTCTAGGCCTGCATTTACGGGAGACGTAAAGCATCTGCTCTCACATCGTCCGTCGTCTGTACTCTCAATCCCCACTGCCTAGCATGTGCAATGTGGTTAAGATTTACTTGGATATATCCAAGATCTCTTCGTTCGGATCCCCATCTCCATCTATGCATGTTATAACAGAGCGGTGAGGGGCTGTCTCAACAGTTCCCTAATACGTCTTATACGATGCGACAGATGGAGAAGGCGTCCGTTTTTCTTCTTCTCTTCTTCTTCTTCTTCTTTTTCTTCTTCCTCTTCCTCTTCATCTTCTTTGCTACACGTGTGTGCCTAGAGAACTTGGCCACCAACCAGCGGGCGTTAGTTAGGTCGAGGAGGGCGTGGGAAAAGAGTTGGTGGCTTTTTTCCCAGTCAATTCAAGCCTTTCTTTAAGTCGTAGCTTCGATAGAAGTTCAAATAACCATCCATCAAAGCCGTAGAACAGGCATGTCCAAGCTCCCTTCTATTTTGCACACCCCTCCCCCCCCTCCCCCTTAAGCTACAGGCTAGTAAGGCTTTAACAGGCTTGCTTGCTTTCTTGTAGGTCTTTGTCTGCGGCTCAGTCTGGGTCTGGATCTGGGTCTGGTCCGGTCTGGCGCCTTTTCTTCCACGATATTCAGCAAAACGGAGAAAGAGACTAGCTAGAATCTGGTCTAGTTGTTGCTCTACAGCTCGCCACGTTCCAGGCCACAGACCTTCAGCCAGTCGCTGGCAGGACTAGTCCTCGCGGCGTCGTGTTTATTGATGACGATTAACTGCGGAGGTGATGGACCTGAGAAACATACGCCCAGACCCCCCCCCCCTTTCCCTTCTAGGAAGCAAGATGTCGAGATTTGAAAGAAAAAAAAAAAGAAAAAATCAGGCATATATGGGTCAATCTTGTGATGCACTCATGTGCTGGTTATTGATAGGAAATCTTGGCTGCCTTGGATGGGCTGGGCTAGTTCTTGATGGAATAACCGATACAAGGGCTGATTTTTTTTTTCTCTCATATCAGCGACTTGCACACACACACACACACACGCACACAGGATACAGAACAGCATCACATTCTTGTCTGCTGTAAATCCACACTCAGAGACAGGGGACGATGACATGGTCAAGAACAGACAGCCTGGCCTGCATGCCAAGACCAAGTTGTATGTTTCGAGTGGAAGATAGCATAGCAGCAGCGCAAGAGCACGACCCATTTTCTGGTGGCTGCTCTACTAACCAAGGCGCAACAATCAGCTATGCCAATAAGGAGGGCGAGAAAAGAAAAGAAAAGAAAAAGAACAAACCCCCCCCCCCAATAATAAGGAGGTCGACAAAAGTCTGTCCCTCCCCCCTTGAATGGGGGAGGCGGAACGGGAAAATACAAGCGGGGCGGGGCGGGGTGGCCGTTGTCTTCGGTCTAGGGCTCTGGAATGCGTTGCCATAATCACGCTGTACACAAGCCGCTTTTTGTTCGCCTGTTCTGGCTGGCTGGTGTTCCTCCTGGCTGCGCTTTCTATGTAAAGACATGTGTACATACATATTGCTGTATGAGCTCTTTACGCCCTTGATCCAAAAAACCACAGCCTGGCGTGAAGGAAACGAGAATCATGGCCAGTTGGACAACCAAGATCTGCCTTTGCTCGTTTCTTAGTGCAGGGGCCCGCCCGTATACAAGACAAGAGGCGCATGTACTGTTCCATGTTGTATTCATCATCTTGCAGCCAAGTGAGAAGCAAGTTGCAATGCAATAGGTGATGTATGGAGCTTGTTTAGCTTGTTCCGTGCTTTTGTCTCATTCCGTTGATTGGCCTAAACCTCTTTCTACGCACAGTTTGGTGTTCGGAGCAATGTGAGCCCAACATGTTAATAGGGGCGAGATATGCTTTACATGAAGCACATGTACGAGAACACTCACCAGCCCAGCTATCAAAAAGAGGAAGCCCACATCGCCATCGGCGTCATGAGCAGGCCAAGGACCCTCTCTCAACAAACAAAGTGCATGCATGTTTCTCGGTATCCCTAGCATTGGCTTCCAATTTGCCCAAGAGGGCTGGAGTCTGGCCAAAGGACGGATAAGTATAAACCTTCCCTCATAGCCCACTTTGAGCCAGCACGTCCCCAACAGCAAAAGAAAGCACTCAGCAATATAAAAAGACGGACATGAATATTCCCCCTCGCAGACAATATCAAGAAGCTGGCTAGCCCCCCTGGATGCTAAAGCACAAGGACGAATATCACTAACTAGCTAAAGTACCTACAAATCCCCTTGGCTATAGTGAATAGTGGCCCTATACTACAAGGATAGGCACCGTAGCACTGGTAGCGTACTGGCTTATAGCGCTTAAGCCACTGTAGCAGTAGGTGGGCACTGGCCATAGGGGCCTATAAGGGCATGCATGGAGATGGCTGCCCCCTGCTGCTAGCCACCATTAGGGCAAAGCCAGCAAGTCCCCAGGACCCATATGTGCTTCCTTTTTTTTTTTTTTTTTTTTTTTCCTTTCTGTGTTTCCTTTTCTTTTTGCTCAATTCTTTTGTCATAACGCTTTGACCTGAGAGTTCTCCCTTTCCTCACTACAGTGCAATGTAATTTCTTTTGTTTCCCGACCGTGACTGGCTGTTAAGACCAACCTGGTGGTCTTATTCGAAGGGGTAGAGAGAGGGACGCCGGAAAGCTGGACCAAGCTGGTGATATGATCTGCAAAAAAAAAAGCAAAGTGAAAAGGAAAGGAAAAAATTTTAAAAAAAAAAATTACCCAAATTACGAGAGAACTTCCCGGAGATCGCGAATTCTATAGAAAATAAGCCGTCTAATAAAAAAAAAAAGGAAAAGCCATTCATTGCTTAGTTTTGTTACTACACGCTCAGCATGGGCGCTATTGACATCCATGGCACTTGGCCGCTAAATGAACTAGTCCTTTTGATTGAATTCCTCCTTTAGCTTGCCCATAAGTAACCCTTGTCTACTGTGGTAGGGTTAGTTTGTGATACGATTATGCCACTAATGCAAAGCTTTGTAGTTTGGGCACACATTCCACCTGGGACGGAAGATTGAGTGTTCTATTGCATTCCTACATAGAGCCTACTCAAAAGACTGAAGCTCATATTTCTCTGTAGTCGCTCGGTGCTGCACGCTGCATCAAGAAGCGAGGATAGCTGTTGCTGTTTGTTTCTTTTTGTTTTCTTTGTTGGCGGCAGCGGACATGCGGGACAGGGGGTGGCATGCCGCAGCAGAGTTACCCATGACGACTTACAGCCGGCCGGGAAAGGCAGAAGAGAAAACAATGCGAAAGGTCTTAAGGGAGATCCAGCGAAGACCTTGGAGCAGAAATGTGAAATCACAGGCTTGCAACTAGCAGCCAGGCACTAGCAGCCGGGCAACGCCTACTCTGCTTTGCATATACTGTGCCTGGTAATGTAAAAGAAATAGCGCCAATGGCATGGTATTGTGTTCGTCGTACGTTGCGCTCATGCAGATACAATTCTGGCCTGCCTTTTCTCTTGTTTTATTTCCCATGCTACAGAATTTGCCATACCATCATAGGAGGCTAAGATTGCTATCGTTGTACTGTGGAAAAGCACTGCGGCAACACAAGCCCAAGGGATCAAACAGTCACATACACAAATGCAGCCCGTGGGAAAACAAGCTGGCGTGCTAGTATTGTCAATATCCGCGCTATGTGAAGAGGGTCTGGTCTATATTGCATTGTTCACAGTGAGCCAGCCTGCGCTGTGGGAGAAGTGTGCAAAGAAAACCCGAAAAGAGAAGTGATAACAGGAAGCAAAATGAAGAGTACCACGCGCACTTGTACAGAGGGGCTTGATCGACCGTAATTTAATAGAGGCAATGATATTTGGGCCATGCGCGTCATAGCCGTGCACAAGAGCGCGCGAAATGCTATGAAATGGACTAACAACTCCCTCGAGATATGGAGGGAGGGAGATGGCTTCTTGCTTCCATGCTTCCCTTGTGAGCCTGGGGCGAGCTGTCCTCCGCCAGGATAGAGCACAGCAACGAGCGTGAGCCGCGATGGCGAGAGAACAAACAAACCAAAGCCTAATTCCATCTCCCTTTCAATGAGACTGGCAGAAGAGCTGGAGGCATATAACCTGCAAGAGCGTCCGCATCTAATACCGTCGATACTCTTCTGTTTCGTGCCCCGTACACTTCTCCTTTCCTCCATATCCATCATCACTGGCCCTTGGTGCTCATATACCCAGTCCTTTGTCAGACACATTCACTCGCTCTTACTTGCTTTGTACCGTTGTATTTGTTCCAATTCTTATCATCCAACTTATCATACATATTAATTCCTAATAATCTTCAACTAATACCAATACCCTCCTTTTTTTCGTTTTCTTTGTTACATCCCTTTATATAATAGCAAGCAAAGTCCTGGTCTTTCCATCTAGAAGCCTGGAAGCCTCCTCTGTTTTAATACCGCGTGTTAAAACCATCTTCATCAGCCGATCTGCATCACCCGAGACGCTCATCTCCAGGTTTCGTCCACGGCGCACCAGCTCCAAGCCTCGCGATCATCACTAAGCAGCACTCTACGCTGGTTTTGCCTTGCTCTACTTCACGCGATTGCTCAAGTCTGCTGCTTGGTTCCTGTCCTTTTGTGTCCCAAAATAGCACAGTTGGCACTTTGCATCCCGACAACCAGAAAACAGTCCCCCACCCCTGCTTCACCTACCAGTTTCT
This sequence comes from Ceratocystis albifundus, assembly GCA_002742255.2. Lineage (NCBI taxonomy): Eukaryota > Fungi > Ascomycota > Sordariomycetes > Microascales > Ceratocystidaceae > Ceratocystis > Ceratocystis albifundus. Next base: position 663,412 of record MAOA02000029.1, on the reverse strand, counting down.
CTTGCCGCCCACACAGCATCTGTGTGTGTGGAACGGAGTTAGGCCAAGCCTGCAGATAGACGCGCTACTACATACTAAACTACTCATTGCGGCCGCATTTCCTTGTTGCAAACAAGCGCGCCTGCGAAGCCCCAACTCCTTATTAATCTGCTGCTGAGTCTGAATCAAGGCTTTGCGCAGATACGTGTCCCTGAATTTTTTTTAAAAATTTGCAGATTTCGAAATTTAAGAAGCAAAAAAAGGCAGTTGCAGTCTTAGTCTTGCCTTCTTGCCCAATTTGGAATTGCAAGCCAATCAGATCACGCCTTGGACCAAGCTGGAGCTTTGGCCAAACTGACTTTTTTGTGGGCCTGTTTCTTTGGCTTCCAATAAGCTTCCTCGCTTGCTGCTTTTTTTTTCCTGCTCCCATCTAACCGTTGTCGAGCCTTGTGTGTCCCTATTGCCTGGGTCCCTTTGCAATAAACAACAAGGCCCAGTATCGTTTATTACTTCCGGCCTGTTTCACGTTTTGCTGTGCTGTGTCCGCCTCTTTTAATCTGGCGGTTTACTGACTATCCCGGCGTTTGTTTACGTTATCCGCCAGCCGCTATCTTTCCTTCCCTACGTTTCTACTGGCTGAGGCTGTTGCAAGGCTAACAAAGCACAGCTAGCTAAACAGCAGAAGCTCTGTTATTCCCTGCTGTGATTCTATATTTGGCCCAGCCGCCTTGGGAATTGTAGGACTTTTTCTTTTTTTCCTGTCTTTTGGCGTGGCGCCTGCATTTTACATACGCCGGGGCAACAAACACCAACCAGAAGAGCATCAACAATACGTACACCGAGCTCGTCCACGACCTGGTTTTGCATCCGTGTTATATATACTGGCTGGTAGACCTTGTCTCGCTGAGTTTGCTTCTTCAACCATCCTCAAATATTCATACACGTCAAATCACCCAGCCAGCTCAGCTCAGCCTAGTTGCTTGCAGTTTTTTTTTCACACGACTTATCACCACTAAACATAATAACCGCTTCAATCGCATTTGTCTTGTTCCTATAATCTTTTCAGAAAGAAAAATTGACCGTGGCCTTGACAGGATCAACCAGTCGCCTCTTTAATATTTTACCACTGTTTTCTCTTGACCACAGCCTACCCCCCCCCCACCGCCTTCACTTCGGTCTTTATTGCGTTGGCGAAGAGAACAAAGCTTCAACACCACTGCATTGCTGCCCGCCCACCGCCTCCCAAGCTTACGAAATCTCAACAAGGATTATCTCCCAACTCGCTCGTACAAAAACTCCTCTGTCGCCGTTTTGCGCCTCTGCTGTCTAGTTATCCTCGTGATCAAGTCTCCGGATTCATTGCCGCTTCAGGTAACAGGCTTTGTCGGTATAATCGCCTCGCCCATACACAACCCACACCTTACTCCCTAGTAAGCTGTCGGGGGTTTTCAGTGCTCGCTTTGATTAGTACATTGCGCCTTGGATTCAACAACTTGACCATTTTCGTTCACGCCGCTCATCCTTGCAGACCTTTTTCTCTTTCTCTGCCATCCGCTTCTACGCTTTCTTCTTGGATCCTCGCTGGTCTCCCTCCCGTGAGACTGCCTGCTTGCCCCCTCGCAGTTCATTTCCCTCTCCCTTCATCCTTTGTTATACACTTCTGGATTTCTACTTGCAACTTTCAGCATTCCTCTGCTATCGTGTCTCATTTCTAAGGTAAGTCGACATTTCAGGCTTTCATCAACCTTGTCGCCTTCTTCCTCTTGCCAGCTTGTTAAAGTGTTGTTATCTGCACCGCCTATAGTTGTGCTGTGCTTCATTCCTTTTATCCCTTAATCCCCATGTCGCTCTCTTGATTTCTCCTGCCTTCGTCCAACTACTCTGCATACAAAAAATGCAGCAAAGAATAGCGTGTTGGATGGCTTCACCGATGCTTATGCCTGGTAAAATCTCTTTCACTACTGCATCAAGCATTAGTGGCCACTTGTTTCGGTGCTTGAATCTACGCACACGGCCCACCCCCTTTGATGTATCCACGCCCTTCGGGCTCTCCCTCGCCCCCCCGCCCTAGTTTGCAAGGATCGCCCAGGAAGTGACTGTCCCTCAGCCTCGCGTACCACATGTCACCTAGGCGGAAAAGGAACAACGCCCACACTCCACACACCCTCCCCCCCTTCCTCTGGCAATGCTAGCTGCCTTTGGGCTGAACACCATTAGGTTCCAGATGCAATATCTTGGGTTTGTCCACTCGAGCCATATAACATCTCCGTTCCCCCCATCTCTCTGGGGGGGGACGTCGCCATGTTCCTTGGATCTCTACTTTTCCCAAAACACCTATCACGAGCTTGATGGCACTTCCCATTCTACACCTGTACATATTTTCTGTTTATTTCTGCCATTCTTTCTTTTCCCCTCGTTCTTTTCGAGACTCTTCTTGATGCCTTTACTCTACACCTTCATTACAAGGCACTTCTGTTAACTCTAGCACCCATTCTCGTAGTCCTCTCATCCTCGCCTTTTACGATCCTCTCATACAATTACCGCAATATCCTTCATACCGCCATCATGGACCCGTCAGTTGTAAGACCCGCCGCCTCTGACGAGCTGAACGCTGCTGCCCTGGAGCAGTTCATCTACCAGCCTGTTACCACAACAATGATCGCGTACTTGGCACAGGCTGCTCACAACGTCATTATATGCGACCCTAATCTTATGCCTGCTCCTATCCCCGATTGCTCAGGACCTTCGGCCAAGCCCACTGCTACTGCTATGGTTGTTGGCCCTCAAGATGGCGCTCTTCCTTCACTGGAAGCCTTCATCACCAAGCTTGTTGTTTCTTCCAAAGTACACGTTCCTACTTTGATGTCCTCTTTGGTTTACCTTAACCGCCTGCGTTCCAAGCTACAACCTATGGCCCGTGGTCTGCGATGCACTGCCCACAGAGTTTTCTTGGCTGCCCTCATCCTTACAGCCAAGTACCTCAACGACAGCTCTCCACGCAACAAGTACTGGGCAAACTACAGCAACATGTGCGGCGAGAACTTTGACTTTGGTCTGTCTCGCAAAGAAGTCAATCTGATGGAGAACCAACTGCTCAGCCTGTTGGAGTGGGATCTCCGCATTTCCCCAGAAGACCTGTACAAAGAGCTGGACTTTTTCCTCGCTCCAATCCGCCAACAAATTGCCGATCGCCGCAAACGCCGCGCCGAGCGCAAGCGTGCCCAGCAAGAGGATCGCCGCAGAAAGGAAGAAGAGGCTGCCACTCTGCTTGCTATCCGGGAGCTCGAACGCGAGCAATACTACCGCAGTTACGCCAACCAGATGCCATCGCCGCCCTCATCTCGCGGTCATTCCTGCACACGGCCCACAACGGCTTCTGGCGACTACTTTCCTTCTTCTAACGATGCATCTTCGCCACCTGGGCTCAGTTACAATTCTTCTGGGAGCAGCTCTACTTCATCACGCGCTACAACACCCCTTGATGGTAGCACAGATGAGGAGGCTTACATTCACGTTAACTCAGGCAGCGCACAGTCTCCAGTTGAGGTATACCAGTCTCCCCTTATGTCTGCCAAGATTCGCAAAGCTCCTAGCAACTATTCAGCCCTTGAGTTGAATGATCCCAACTCGTTCGATCCCCGCGACCTGCCGAAGCCAAAGCGTGCCCGTCGTGCTCGGGGGGTGTTCGGCCGGATGTTTAGCAACAGTACCGCCACCATGTAAACCAAGCGACATGGCGTAACCACAACAAACAAGATATCCCTTTCTTTTTTTTTTTTTTTCTTTTTCTTTGTCAATCTCTTTTCTCTTCTTTTTCTTTCTTGTTGCTCTTTTCCGTTCTCTTTTCTACCGTTTCCTTTTTGCATTTTACATTTTCAGCATGGCGTTGCGGAATGTTTGACCCTCTTCAGTTATTCTAGGTCTCTGTCTTGTCCCTTATATTTTTTTTTCTTGGCCAATTTTCAATTGAAAAAACTCGCCGTGTATTCTTCTTTGGTTATTTTTTTTCTTCTTTTTCTCTATACTCTTTGTTTATTCTGGTCTCTTCAATCTCGTTGTCATTTCACTTTTAATAAGTCTCTGAGTAGCTTTTCAGCTGTTGTCTTTTCTGGGGCGGGGGCACGAGTATTTTCAGACAAGAAATGGAAAATACCGATGTTTTGTCTTTGTTGTATTTGTCGTCGGACATTTGTCTTCATGGCTTAGGCCAAGGACTTTCTTTGTTATCATGGTTATTCATATTTTTCTTATGGAATACTACTTTTTTTTTTCTCCAGCTCCAATACCTGTAGTTGTTTGCTTAGTCTTTTCGTATATTTCCAAGACAAAATTGCTTGCTGCCCGTTAATGTCTGGTTCGTGTCATGTTCGCCTTGGAATTATTGGACTCTATGTGTATGTCTTATTTCATGACAGATATATAGAGACTAGATTGTATTCCTTTTCATGTTTCAACTACAGGATTCAGCTCGTGGTGTAGTGTCACCCTCTTTGGGGGTGTTTTGGGGCTTGTTGTTTGTACTGTTTCTATTGATAAGCTGGCCGTCGCTATTCCCACCACCACCACCACCTCCTCCTCCTCCTCTTTCGCTTCTGCAGCCAGCTCACTTCCTCCACAACATCCCTCGTTCTTCTCCTCCTCCTCCATGAATCCAGTAGGCTTCTTTCTCGTATCCTCCCCCCCCCCCCCCCCTCATCCCGTTCGAGATAGTAGCGTCCCCTCCAAGGCGCACTGCAAATGTCGGGGCCTGTTTCGCCATGCGTGTACAGTATTTTCTGTCGGACAGTTCATGTATTGGATTGGTTTGCTGTTGTTGTGGAATGTAGGTGCAGTGGAAATTGCAGTCCTCCAAGAATCCAAGACCTTTGGGGATAGCGTTTGATGAGTTGGCAAGCAGGAGGCATTGCTTTCACTTTTTCTGGCCTGTTGCTTAGTAGAGGTGTGTGTGTGTGTGTGGTGTGCGATGTGTGCACTGTAGAGTCTGGAAAAGCCACATATGCACACCATGGCCTTGCGGGAGGGGCTTTGGTTATTTCTTGTCGCAGGACTTTGATGTGGTGGATGTGGTGATAGCAACCTCCATTCTATGTACACAAGCTGTGGCTCTAACGGCTCTGATCGGGCCAATACCCATAGTATCTAAGTGGTTTTGTAACGGGTTACGCTTGCAGAACCGCCAAGTGGCGGTCTCTCCCCCTGCAGCAGAACGATACCTTCATTTCAAAGCTGCTGCGTTGTAAAGACGTGTCGTACATCAAAGTCTGCAAGGCTCGGGCTCTGGTGCAGACAGGAAGTGGGCATAACAGCAACATTCACTATTGATCTATCAACCCCTCTATCTTGGCCTCCAAGTTCTCTACTCATGCAAGTCGTATGTATGAGCTGTAGTTGCTGTTGTTTTGAGCGATGCGAAGTCCCCTTGCACTCCAATTTGAACGCTATACGCAACATCCAGCAAACGGGTTCTTCTGCTTCAAGAGCAGTCGAGAAAGCCTCAGCTTACCCACATCACTTTATTATGATATACTCTCATTCAAACATTACCGTCGCTTAGAAGCTCCAATAGTGAGAATTTGAGGCGGTACGGCTAGCCGGCCTGACCAAAACAACCACCAAACCATGACGATCAACTGGCTCATACCGGACCGGACAGCAGTGACCTGGCCAGAGTCAGTCGGCTGTTTATGTGCATAACACAATCACTTGCGATATGACATGTCATGGGATAGAGCCCAAGATTATGAATATGCATGCACATTACGCCAACAAAGACCATTTGTTCAAGAGCCTTGACTCTTTATAAGCCCCTCCCCTACGACGTGAAAGAACAGCACCGAGTAATCAAAACTGTGTCATAATAGGATGTCTCATAGCTTTGCAGGTCTGTAGTATTGCAGTCGGTTTGTTCTTTCGACAGTTCCCATATCACATCCATCAGTGGCTCTAGGCCTCTAACAGCCGAGTAAATGGCTTGATTCATGTCCCAAGTCTTACTTAACTATCGTATCTCCTATATGTTGACCTACGACATATTTACTCACGGCACATCAGCGACAGAAACAAGAAATGCAACGCTAGATACTCCTCATCTTCTTCCTCCCCTCTCCACTCACGAAGTGCTACAGGACAAGATCCTGGCTACCAAGCGAGTTACCAACCAAATTACAGCTTTAAAGTGCCGTATGCATGGGTGTTTTACATAATGTAGGCCATTCATGATTCCGAGTCGCTATGGCTGTATGCACAAAGCAAATATGCGACGCCTGTCCTGTCCTTTGGCCAAGTTCCAGTGCAGCACCACATCAGTTGCTGGCCGGTGAAGATCCTCAAGACAGGAAGAAACTGTGAATCTTGAAAGAGAATAGGGTTAAGCAAAAAAGCTAGTCGGAAGTCGCCGATAGCTTGAACCCTAGTCGCATTATCGTTTAGAAAGCCAGGACTTCGGTCTTATCGCACTTTCTGCCTTGAGAGCCCCTGAGCAAGCTAATACACCATTCATCCCTCCCTCGCAAGTGACTAGCCAAAGGCCCGTCGAGCCTCATTCCCCAAGTTTTAGTCTCCTTTCTCAAAGATAGACGGGGCAAAAAGTTGTGCGGCACTAACACGCAGAGCTAGAGCCATAGTGTTGACCTTGGCCTTCAAAGGATGCCTTTTTTGCCAATTGTCAGTTCTTCGTTTCAAGCTGAAATAGACATTGGGAAAAGTTTTTTTTGTTTGCTGCGCCAGGCATCGACGTAGCAGGCAGAACAGAGCTTGCTTAGGCTTGGATGGGAATGGGAATGGGAATGGCAATAGAGGAGAAACCCCAACTCAGCTGTTGGATTTGCTGGGCTTAAGAATATGACTTAGACGCGCTCTACACAGCGAGTGTAAAATGAGGCAAATACAGGCCCCAAACACGAGGCCTGCACGAAGCCGCTGCTGTGTTGGTCAGCGAAGGGACTTTTATCGTGACAACTGATCCATACTCGAACTCCAGGTCTCAATCCAACCTCTGACGTAATTTTTTTTCTTTCTTTTTTCTCTTCCAGTCGGTCCAACCACAGGACTTGCAGGGGATAAGGGAGAGAGGAAAAGGGAGGGTGCTGTAATTGTCATGGCTTCATGGCTTGGACCTGCGACAATTTGAACATTGCTTACCTGCGTTGGCTCGTCAGGATTTGCATCATGAATGACGGCCTAGCGTAATTAAAAAATCAAATAAAAAAATGTAGATTGAGGGTTTTTTTTTTTCATCTTTTCATCTTTCCATCATTTTTTTTTTCTTTCTCTGCCTCAATAGCGATGTACATAGTGGTGATGCTTGAATAGCACTACTGTACTTTTGCAGACCATATTGTTTTGTTTTACCCTCGGTCTGCTAGAAACAAGCCAAGTCGTAAGGTTTCCTGTGGAGGGAATGTGGCTGATATGGATAGAGGGAGGCTGAAGATAAAACACTTGTGGCACATCAACACCACATAATAACCCTTTCCCAAGGGTTTGTTGTCCTCCTTTTTTTTTCTCTTTTTTTTTTCGTTCCTTTGACCCTGAGCCGCATCTTGTCAAAAGAGCAAGGCTTGATCTTAGGCTTTCATGAATGTTCCGGCTTTGGAGAATGTCCCTTTTTCTCTGACATCAACTGGGTCTGGGCAATGATATCATTGATAGCTCCTCGAAGTCAAAGGTTTTTCTTCCCTGTACATTCATACCTAATTTGTACGTACTCAGTCTAGTGCCATGTCTCACGCCGTGCTGTGCATTAAAATCGCACTGCCACACTGGCTGGACGGGCGTTGGTAGGAACAGCCAAGAGCTCGATTGATACGGCTTATCGCGCGCTTGTGATTGGCTGTTCGGATGATCTCGGGCGTTTTTCCATAGGACTCTATAGTAGTTCTGCAAGATGCACGAAGAAGGCGGGTCCAAGATTTATGGCAGCCTGACATGGCAGAAAATTTGCGTCTTGTTGATGAAGTAGGCATCGTGAAATCCCTTTTCTACATTTAGGGGCGCACTAAGAATTCGAAGTAGCGTAGTAGACATGACCTCAAAAGAAGGGGGAGATCCCCTTGCCATGCTCGTCTTGAGCAAGAATATTTTGGCTTAGGACCTATGTCGTCATCAAGGCTTCCAGGGCGCTAGCTGAGCTGACTTAGACCGAATGCAGATTAGCGCATTAGCGTGCTAGTGCCTTTTCCATTCCCCGCAAAGACAACAAAAGACGCAGGTGGTTTTACCCTCTACAGGAGTCTTACATTACACACTTGCGCATTTCTAGAAGACAGGAGACTAACAGGTAGAGCTGTTCTTCATTTCCCTCCTTTCACCTATGACGTCTATGCGCCCATGATACTTTGCAGCGTCCCGTTGGAGATCACAGACAGACATCAGCTTGTTGCTTGTACTAGCAGGTGAGATTTTTCCAGGGGAGGGCCAATGAGGCATTTGCTTAAAGTGGGTCGTACCCTGCTCGGCAGGAACTCCCAGCCAGATACTCAAACAAGCCATTACTAGGAAGAGGTCATTCGATTTCACGGGATTTGGAGAAGAGGATGAGCCGTGGCAGAATCCTTTGTAAAGAAAAAGGCAAGAGCATATTCCATCGGTTGCTGTATTGTTTGCTTCGTCAACGTCACCGGTGAAGCAAACAGTCAGTGATGCACAGCTATGTAGACTGCAAGGCCGTCATTTACTGATATATTGGCTCGGGACAGCACTCGTGGCTGCACTGCTGCCAGCGAGAGTCGGGATGAATCCAAAGAGTTGGAGCAAAAAATAACAAATTCGGCCTTGGCTTAGCTGGCCCTACCCCTGTTAGAGCATCTGGGGTAAGTATCTTTTTTAGTGCGGGTCCACTTGTGTGCATCCTTCTTTCTCTTTCTGTCTGTATCTGCCCGGGTATGTGTGGATTTTTCCCTGCAAGTACATGAGTACATGTATGTACAGTACATCAACTGACTGGCCTTTGCTTGGTTCCTGGTTCCCTCTCCTGTGGGTTCGCCCAATCGTGTACTTGCCTGCTCCTTCCCCTTCCCCTGCCCGCTGAATGTATTTGAGGCGTCGCCTGCCCATTTTGCTTTACATCTGTATTTTCTTATCTTCTCATTTCTCTATCCTTTATCCACCTTCTTTTCCTCCTCCATCTAATCCATCCTTCAATTCAAGTCACACTCCCATCTCCAACACACCAACCAACCTCTACCACTGCCCGCCGCCCGTCTTGTAATAGACCCAAATCTTCCCATATATTTATTTTCTCTTTTTTTTTTGCATAGTTACTTACTTGCATTATACCTTTATTCCCTTTTTTTTTTTTTTTTTTCTCTTGTGGTTTGTCCATCTCTCCCCTTCTCACCACCATGCTGTCTTCTGTCCCTAGGACGGTTGCCCGTCGGCAATCATTACCCTCCTCCGCTGTAGCTATGGGTCCTGTAGCCTTTACGCGTTCATTAGCTACAAGAGCTCGCCACCATCGCTCTGAGTCGGTGGCTGAAGATTCAGTTAGCCAGTCATTTCACGAGTTCAACCGCTGCCACTCCGTAGAGCATATGCATCTCCCTGTCGGCTCCGATGCCCGCGCCGCATGCCGTCAGATTGCTGCACATTACTGGAGTGCTGCCAATGGCTCACAGGCTGACAAGGTTGCTAGATGGAGAGCAAGCTCAGAAAGCATGCACTACAATACCGAAAAGGTGTCTTCCTCGCTGGACCTAGGCCATTTGTGGCATACACCCTTACAGAAGACTACTAGCAGCTCCAATATCTTGAGATCTGCCTCGCAAATGTCTTTTTTGCACGATGCCTCTCACATGCATCGCATGCCTGCTAGCCGTCGTTCTGTGCATACTCAATCTTCATCGTCGTCATATTACATCGATCCCATCACTAACAAGAAAGTTGCGAGCCCCTCAGCCCCGCGCTCAAATTTCGATGTCGGTTCTTTTGGCTCATATCAACGCGCCGAGTCCGTGTCAGAGTACGATGATCTTCACATGTACCGCCATAGCAAGATTGACTCTATTGCAAAACCCAGCACACTGTCTGGATCATCCAAATATGAGGATCTCCACCTCTACGGGCCCACCACAAGTCCCATCAACATCAAGTCTAAGCAGGAGCCTGCATACCCTGATCTCCACAAGTATGCTAGTCCTATTGGAGGACCTGTTTTGCACGAGGCCGAAACCTTTCCTGAGTATAATGACTTGCACCTCTACGGCCCTGCGACGGTGGATAATCTCCTCGTCGACACTACTATTCCAGAGTATGAGGATATTCATGAGTACAATGTCGATCATGTCCATCACGAAACTCCCGTTGGGGTTGTTGGCAAGGCTTCTAAAAACGTGAATCCTGTGGATGAAATTATCGCTAGTCATGTTAGTGTTCCAGCTGAAGACAAGTCTGCTGAATACACTGATCTTCACAAGTATGTCGCTGTTAAGTGGAATGAGCCTAATGGCGAGCGTCCCCTTACAGAGGAAGAAAAGTCCAAAAACTACAAGGACCTTCACCTTTACGATGGCCCCGTTGTTTTCAACGAACCGCATGGCAAGGGCTCTCCTTCTCCCGAAGAGCTCTCTAAGAAGTACGAAGACCTTCATCACTACGATGGCCCTGTTTTGCACAGCGAGCCTGATGGCGCTGCTGGAAAGCTTACTGCAGAGGAACTTTCCAAGCAGTACAGGGATCTCCACTTGTATGATGGTCCTCACCAACATCTTGAGCCTCATGGACTCCCCCCTAAGACTGCCGAGGAGCTGTCCAAGAACTACAAAGATCTGGACGAATATGACGGGCCCCATCTCTTTAACGAGCCTCATGGCAAGCTGGCAGCCAGCAAGGAGGAGTTGTCCAAAAACTATACCGACCTTGAAAATTATGGCCCCGTATTTTACCAAGAGCCTGATGGCAAGCCCACCAACAAGTATGCACAATCCTCCTCCGCTTCTATCTCTTCTGAAAATCATCACAGTGCCGCATCCAACTCCCAATATACTAACGATCTGCCCTCTGCAGCTAAGGGAATACCCCAGCAACACTTGCGCCAAACCCCACTGGTATCAAGGCGTCTAAATCCAGCCTTGTTGGACTACGACCCTTACTCTATTGTTCCTCAGGGTCTTGAAACCAGCTATTCCGAGGAAATCGGCGCACCATCAGCTGGTCTGACCCATGTACGGTCTTTTGGAATTGCATCACCCAACACGTCGGCCCCTATAAATATTAAGACAAATGCACACAACGAAATATTCCGCGTTTTCGTTTACGACGATGCTCTAGATAAAATGAGTGTAGCCGAGACCCAAACCGAAACACCCGATGGACACCAGACCATGTCTCCTACCGAGGCTCTTCTAAAACTTTCGCATCCAGCAAAGTTTCTCCCTTTCTTTGAAAATTTGCGAGCTCAAGGGTTTGAAATTGTCGCTAGCAATGGCAATGTCCTTGTCTTCCACAAAGTTCGTGGCGATGGGAGTGCTATTCCTAGAGTGGTTCCTATCGACCGGTCTTGTATTCAGTTTGATCTCCGGCCTGACTACAGCCTAAGTCCAATGGGGGGCCATCCCATCCGCGTGGACACAAAGCAGAAGCTAGACCCCATCTCGCGAGAAGAGACAGACTTTGTAAGCATGCTTGAGAAACAGAATAGCCGCAAGAAGCCAAGCCGAGTATGGGGCATTCTTAGAAAGACGGTCGTCTACAGTGTTGTAGGCTATGGGCTCTTGAAGACTGGGGAGCAAATGGGACAGAACCGTGAGGCAGGCGCTGCGACGCATGCTCGTTAGTGCCTCTTTGCCTTTGCCTTTTTCTTTTACTTTTTTTTTTTTTTTCGCCTTTTTTCGCTTTTTTTGTTTTTGATTTTCACGTTTGGGATACATGTGTTTGGGTCATTCTCGGGATATTGTCAGCAGCATTTCACAGCGTTATTTTTCCGGGTGTGATTAACACCAGCAATCGCCCCCGGCATGTATTTTTTCTTTATTTTTCTTTTCTTTTTTTTTTTCCTTCTCTATTAGCCATTACTGTTAGCCATATGGCTAGCGATTTGGGGGACTCAGAATCCCAATTTGATTTCACTCTCAAGGGACGGCCAGGCCAGTCTTTATGAAAGGCATCCAAAGCCTAACCCAACCCTCCTCCCCCCTTCTGTATTATTTTTATATGATAGCCAATGAGACCTTTTCATGATTTTAAGATGTACTATTATACACTATTGCTTGGGTTTCTGGTTATTGTTGTATGGAGTAATTGAACCAGCGTTAAGCACAGGAAGACGAATTTACCCGAGGCCCTTTTGCATCTGCAGAAGGGTTTCAGTCGTAGCAGTGCTGATGCTCTGTGAAGCCGGGACGCTCGCCGATATTGGCAACGCCGCTCATGTGGAACTCGTGTTTGAGATCCTCAGTCTTCCAGCTATGACGGCGCGAAGCAGGGCTGAAAGAGCGTGGAGGGCAGGATGACGAGGGAGCGGTGGTGTTGGAGGAGAGATTGGAAGCAGAAGGTGTAGATGGAGTGGCTTTGGAATAGGGCTTCCACGACTTGGTGTGTTGAATGGCTAGTGCAACCTGGGCCATGGTATGCATGGAAGGCTTCCAGTCGGAGGAGTTTGGGAGAGTGGCCATCATGGGCGATAGGAGAGTAGAGGATATATGGATAGATGGTTGGGTAGATATTTAGATTGATAAATGGTAGATGAGTAACAGGGAGATGGGAGATTGTTGCGTCGGCGAAACAGACGGGTGTTTATGTATACAGGAATCTCCCTACTATCCAACACAACGAAGGCCCTTTTCCGATAGTTGATTAATATGGCCATCTTGGGAGACACATTGTCTTTCTGCCTCCTGACTCTTGCGCTGAAAGACTTGCGGCGATGGCCTGTCATCACGAGCTTAGCCCCTTTGTCTCGCCGGGTAATGGAGTGACTTTGCAGAGTTCTAAGCTCTTGATACTCCTCTTACCTTCTTTCGGTTAGTAGTTGGCATGGTAAGCCTAGTAGCAGCAAGTACTGCAAAGTCTACCATAGATTTCTTACGGCTATCAGCAGATCTTGCTCAATACTGCAGATAGAAGCATTTGGTGTCTCCGTAAGACGAAAAGAATGGTCACGTCGTGTTACTTGGAGAAAGTCGCATGATGCAGTCAGTTTATGGGTCGACGGATAACTTGTTGGGTCAGCAGTAAGCTCTGCTTCCGCTGAACTTTGTGGTAAATATCTCAATTATAGCATTTTCTTATATACAAAACAAACCGGGAGTTTCCTACGGAATCATCGTGTAGAGTTCGCGACTGTTGGTCGTTTCAAGTCAAGGTTTCTTCTCCTATTTTGAGTGAGACGGGCCCACCTCCATTTATTGGTAAGACGCCGTCTCTCATATTACATTATATAGTTGGGTATGGTTATGTTCTAGATGTTCATAATGGCGATGAACATGCACCATGCATCACGCATCACGCATCACGCATCACGGGAACTTGAGAGGGACATCTGCGTAATTGCAATACTCACGTTTACCCGGCATTGTTACGGCTTTCAGCTTCGCGGGCTGCACGGTTCCAGTCCGTGGTGAAAAGATAGATGTACTCGACGACCGAGACCCTAAGACATTAAGTGTCAACTTATGCAGATAAAGGCGCAGAGGAAAGGAAATAGAGGCCGAGAAGGGCAGATCATAACTTACAATGCAAGACCAATAGAGACGCCAAACCACATACCATACAGCCTCCAACCCAGGCCAAAGGCAGTAAAAAAGGAAAGCGGAAGGCCGATGACATAGTAGGCAACTAGATTGGTGTAGCTTCCGATATGCTGCTGGCCAATACCACGCAGCAGCCCGTGAGCGCCGGCAGCCATGGCATCGGCAATTTGCATAGTAGCAAGAACCGGCATGGTGTCGGTCGATATTTGAGCCACTTTGGGGTCTTGGGTGAGTAAATAGGGAATCTGGTGGCGGAAGACGAGTAGCACGACGAAGTTGAGCAATGCCACAAAGCACTCGACGGCAATGGTGACTTTAGCTGCCATCTTGGCTGGCTGGACTAGCTTAGCGCCAATTAGATTGGCCACACGCATAGACCCGGCTACTGAAATGGAGAAGGGGATCTGGTATGTAGTCGAGGTGAGTGTGGCTACGACACCCTGAGCCGCCAGATCGTAAGGGCCCAGCTGTGTGGCGGCGAAAACTAGCAGCTCAAATGCTACGTATTCAGCCTCAAGCATGATCAGTCCTGGAATAGCTAGCTTGATCATGGGCAGCCAGTTGGCTAATGCGCGGCGCGAGAAGCCGCCCCAGCACTGACGGCCGTCGATGAAATAGACATACAGGAATAGCATGATGGGTAGCATGTTTTGTGTGATGACAATAGAGATAGGTGCGCCGATAAAGCCCCAGCCTAGATGCCACACAAACAAATAGTTGAGGCAGATATTGAGCGGGGCCACCATCAACAAGATGTATGTCGTGGCGTGGAATATCCCCTGGCTTTGTACGAACCGCTTGCCAGCCTCCCAAATGGCTGCTGCCGGGCCACCAAGAATAAGGATGCGCAAGTACTGGCCGGCTAACTGAGCGGTTATGGCCTCTGGAACGACATATGCTAGTGCGGCGCCGCCATACCACCAAAACATGGCGATGGGCAGAAACAGAAGCAGCAGGAAATATGCCATGCGCTGGCAATGGAGACCAACGAGATGCTTGTGGCCAGAGCCATAGGCCTGCGAGCATAGCGTGTCAAGCGACGTCGAGAGGCCAATGAAGACGGAGTAGCAGGAGATCACAGCCGTCATGTTGGCGATGCTGACAGCACCAAGCTCTTCCTTGCCAAGGCGGCCAACAGCAAAGACACTGGCAACATTGATAGAATACTGCAGCAAGAAGGTGCCGGTAAGCGGTAGCGAGTACTGTAATATCGTCTTGGTTTCTCGCTGCCATGTGCTCTGTAGGCTTCCAGCCTGGACAGCTGCCTCCCACTGCTCGCCAATCTCCTCGACGTCAGGGGACCCGGGGTGGCTAGACGCGGACAGTAGGGTGTCTTCCTCTTGGTTGTCGTCATCATCTGCCACTGCACTCTCATTTGCATCGCCGCTAGTGCCATAGTACCCTGCGCTGGACCGGGCATCTAGCAAACCAGTGCCCTCGTTTATACTGTGGCACGGGGTTTTGGCACGCGATGACGGGCCGGGTGAATATTCACGGCCGTCGCGGACCTTTGTGCTGAAGACGGCATCATACAGCTTGCGCAGACGGCCCTTCTCGACCACTCCATGCTTGGGCGGGAGAAGATGATTGTCACGCAATATTGAGGCCTCGGCAGCACGAGACTGAGCACGCTCGGCGCGCGACAGGTGTGGCTGCGCACTGCCGGAGTCCAGATGCAGTTCGGGCATGGGGAGAAGCAGCGATGGGCGCTCGGTACCGTAGGCAATGCCGCTGGGCCGACGGTACATGGGCGGGCCGGCATCAGGAGCATCACTGGAAGAAGAGGGAGAAGGCGGGTCAGAGTAGTCGCAGGTAGCTACATCGTTGGACACGATGAGCTCAGGCTTGGAGGCCATTGAGCTGAGAAAAGGGGGGGGGGGGGGCGTGGTTGGTTATATGTTAGTTCTGCAGCTGATATAGAGACTCCTGAATAGCAGCCTGTTGGTATGCAAATGCGGAGTTGAGCTACAGTAGAACAGTGAGCCAATTTATAGCGTGATGAAAATTTTGAAGAGGTCTGTGTCAAGGGCTTGCAGATTGATGGTCAGACTGTAGAGAAGGAGACAACAACCGGGATGCAAGCGTATAGCAAGAGGGAGGAGGGGTGAGGGAGGGGACAGGAGAAAGCTATAGAGACATGCAGGCTAGAAGAAAAGGGCTACCAACTACAGTCATAGAGC
This sequence comes from Ceratocystis albifundus, assembly GCA_002742255.2. NCBI lineage: Eukaryota > Fungi > Ascomycota > Sordariomycetes > Microascales > Ceratocystidaceae > Ceratocystis > Ceratocystis albifundus. The sequence continues at coordinate 647,568 of MAOA02000029.1, read as the reverse complement.
GAGAAAAAGGGTCAATGAATCGAAGGACGAGGAAGCGTAAGCCACAGCTTTGTTTATATACGTACATAGGGGGACAAGGTCACCCCGACTTGCTAGCAAGCCCTCCCTCCATGAAAAAAGGAATATAGATGGAAACGCTAGCAGATCCTCCTCGATACGCAAAGTGGGGAGATTTATATTACAAGTCGAATCAACTAAGCAAGTATCGGCGAGATCATGGCTGTTGAGTATCAGAAGAAGGCAAGCAAGCCCACGGCCGCGAGGACGACGACAGGCAAGGAGGGGGGAGGAGGGGTAGTATCACGATGCTAGGGGTACTATGTCGTTATACTACCCACACTCTAGAGCCGCGTTTGGCCTGCCTTTGTTCACCGAGGAAACCTCCGGTATGACTGCAGCGAAGCATGTAAATCAAAAGAAGCCGACGATAAAGGCCAGCGTCTACGGCGGCGTATTAATATCACGATGGTGGCTACACAAGAAGAAGGCAGCTTATCTTTGCATCTCTTCCCCCCCGCGCGCGCGCTTCTGTTGCCTAGCACTTTTTCCCCTTTGGTATTGTTCCCGGTGGCGTATAATTAGGGCCTGGCTTTCCGGCTATGAGGAGCATGCGTGAGTATTGCAGCTAACGGTTTAGCCTGATATTAGAAGGTGAGAGGAACATTGCAACCTATGGATGGGCCTCTTTTTGTCACTCAAGGGAGGGGAGGCCGATGCCTGAGTTTTAAGAGACATGTTGTTTTAGGATAAGAGAAAATCGCCCGCAAAGTCATGATTCCAAGTCAGCCGACTCTCGATGACCGGGGGGTGCACATGCAGCCGTCGTCGCAATTGGAAGCTCATGGTGGCAGTATAGGCAAGATATGTACGTAGGTGCTACACAACGCTGTGTGTATAATGTGTATCTGCATGTGTACTAGGTACTGTCAGCATTTCCAGGATGGCTTAGACATTGCCAGAAACAGCCCGAGATGGGCAGACGCAAGTCCGAGGATATAGCGCGACGGGTGGGATTGCTACTGCAGGGCCAGCCCCAGCTGCTGTAAGTTACATATAACGAGGTAAGGCTAGGCGAAGCACGTTCAGCGTTGCTGTGCATTGGAGAGACGCGTGAAGAAAAGCAAGCGAGGAATCAAGGAAGAAGAGAGAGAAGATAAACAAGAGTAAGAATGATAATGATAACGAAGCAAAGGAGGGGCTTCCCCGGTACTAGGTGCTGAACCGTCGATAGTGCTGCTACTTACGTGCTTGTTTTCCCGTGTATCTTGTTTCTTTGTCGGAGGTGGAAGCACGAAGGGGGAGGGAGGGATCTATTCACCGCCCCTATGTTTGATCATCCACTGTCTTGGCGGGGACAATGGGGGAACAGAGAGGAGACGAGGAGGACATAGGAGCATGCCGCATCCAAGCAACATGCAGCAGCGCACGTTGCGAGCCACGCACTGCACCATACATTGCAACACTGTATCCAGCCCTAATGCGCTTCTCCAGCCATTGCAGCCGCCACGAGTCTACGGCTTAGGAGTCTAGATCCCCTAGCATCGTAGCAGTCATATCATCATAAAGCCGGCTCACGCATGGTCTCCAGTCGTCCCAAAGCCTCGCAGGACTGGTTTGCGGCGCTCCCAACATTGGTTGGTGTAGGTTGCACCATGCCGTCTACATGCAGTGTTTGCTTTTTGCTTGCCAATATGGGGTAGGTCTTGACGACCCAACATACGGTTCTTTGACCTGTTTTGTTTTTCTTTTTTTTTTTTTTCCTTTTTTCCTTTTTTCCTTTTTTCCTGGGTCTGGATGGCCTCTGGGGAATATATGCCGCCAGCTAGGCTTGATAGCGCATTGATTTGCCTTGGTGTGCGTCAGACCAAGCTAGCATCAAAGGGATTGATTGCATAGCGCCCGCCATCCATTGAGGTGACAGGGCAGGGACACACACATGCGCATTCACTGACGCCTGTAGCCATCGCCTCTTTCAATTTCCTGCGGACTTGAATGCTCAATCTACACAAGATACCCACGATTCGCAAGACCCATTGACGGTCAGCTCCCCATCCATAGCGTCATGATGGACAAGGACAATGGCAAAGCGAATCACATCATTAAAGAGCCACCGCGCACGCCCAACGTAGAATTTCATAGACTGCTTTCGAAACGCCTTTGTCCGGAACTTCAAAGAAAAATGGAAGAGAGCAAGATAGGACAGAGGTGGCTTCCGTAACGTAACTCCGTCCATTATCGACAAACAATCACGTCGCTGGCCAGCGCTGTGACCTGGACTAGAGCAAACACCTGCTGCAGATGAAGATGCAAAGAAGCCGTCAATGACTAGGTGCGGACGGCCATTCGGAACATGTGGCGGCTGTCAAGTCAAATGACCTGCCAAAGTATGAAACATGACGAGATCATAGGCATGACCACCACCTATACACAGAGATAGGCGGCCATCTGGGCACTTCCTGGTTTGGCATAAGCTAACCCTAATCACAAGGCTGAAATCGGGTTAAAATGGGGGGGGGGAGGAGGGCATTTTGTTATCACAAGCCAAAAGTTTAAGGAGAATCCAGACCAAGCAGAGGCTAATCGGCCAATCAGAAGCGCTATATCTCGAGTCGGAAAACAAGAAAAATCAAGCAGTCACACATTTCCGTTCCCAGCCTCGCTGGCATTCACTCAGACGGCCACAAAGAAAGGCACCTAAGACATCGTCACATTTCAGCGGGGGGAGTCCAGAAACGGCCATTATTCTTGTCACTTGAAAGAATCTTTGCAATATATAGAACATCAGCTGCACCCACTCACTCCTCTCTCTCCCTTTGAGCCGATTTGTTGTAAAGCTCCGACCAAATACTTAATTCTTCTTATAACTCACCAGTTGTTTCGCTTATCCAAAGCTCGTCTTTAACACGTCCCCCTTTTTTTCCAGACTGTATTGTTTTCTTGGGCTTCCGCTTCCTTAGCTCACATTACCCCTCTATCCAGTACAAGCCCAACACTACTTTGGTCGATCCAACGTCCTTCCTGTCTTGCTCTGCCCTGAACTTGCTCCTTCTATCGTCAGTCTTCACACCCACCGCCAACATGTCGTCCACAACCACCGTCACCGCGACCGCTGCCAGTACTACTGCCGGCGCCCTCCCCACGATGAACGAGCGCATCACCGCCGAGAATGTCAGTCGCCTTTTCCCTGACATCGAAACCAATGCCGACGCCTTCGATGGCCATGATGAGGAACAGATCCGTCTGATGGAGGAGATGTGCATCGTTGTCGACCAGGACGATAACTCCATTGGAAGTGCCAGCAAGAAGATCTGTAGGTCTTGGCTTGCCACCGCCATCGCCTCTGCGTGCATTGTTCTGTCTCTTTTTGTCTACCATGGAATGCTAACCAGATGCTCCCTCGCTGTAGGCCACCTTATGACCAACATCAACAAAGGCCTGCTCCACCGCGCCTTCTCCGTGTTTCTCTTCGACGACCAGAACCGTCTGCTCATGCAGCAGCGCGCCACCGAAAAGATCACATTTCCTGACATGTGGACCAACACTTGCTGTTCGCACCCTCTCAGCATCCCGGGCGAGACCGGCGCCAACCTGGAAGAGTGCATAATGGGCGGCAAGAGGGCTGCGCAGCGCAAGCTAGACCACGAGCTGGGAATCCACAAGAGTCAGGTTCCCATCGATGGCTTCAACTTCTTGACCCGCATCCACTACATGGCCCCTAGCGATGGCAAATGGGGTGAGCACGAGAGTAAGTCCTTTTCTATTACCGACTCTGGGGGAACGGGGGCTCCGTGGCTAGGCCAAAATGACCCGACGATATTGTTTTCACCGCCCTAACAGATTCATCTTTGTTTTTTTTTGCTTTGTTTGTTTGTATAGTTGACTACATCTACTTCATTCGCGCAAAGGTCGACGTCCATGCCAACGCCAACGAAATCCGCGACCACAAATATGTCACGCAGGAGGAGCTTAAAGCTATGATGGCAGACCCCTCTGTCAAGCTCACCCCATGGTTCAAACTGATTGGTGAGACGGAGCTGTTTAAGTGGTGGTCGGCCTTTGCCGCCGGTGAGCTCTTCGAGGCTCTTACCAACGAGACTGTCATCCGCAGATATTAAAAAGAAAAAGAAAAAAAAGGTGCTTGAAGTGGACGACGGATAGTCCCGTGCCTGGCTTTCCTTTTTCTTCTTTTTTTTTTGGTTCTTTGTTTTTCTTGAAGCCTAAAAGCCACAGCAGGTTGTACAGTTGTGTAGCACGCACGTCTGACGTCTCCCACCCTTCCACTCCCCCCCCCTCTCCATCTTGGCAAAAGCATACCGAAAGCTCTTTCTTTCTTCTTCTTAATGATGCGCGCCTTGCCTGGTATTGCACATAAATCAGGGCATTATCCTGTAGATACCGGCTACTGCTATGTTTGTTGTTGATTTGCTAGTACTCACTATCCCCTGAGCCCTTTGCCCAGTTTCTTCGGTCTGGTTGTTCTGTTCCATCGTTCTTGGGACCTTGGATCAGTCGACTCTAGGCCATTCGTTGGTGCTAGTTTGTGGAAGATTTGCTCTACTCTGGGTTTATATATTTAACATAGAACAGTGTTGGTGCCACGTTGAGCCCAGCACTTGCCCACTGCTCTCTTGTGTCCAGTCCATCAAGGTACGCGCCACAGGACCATCAGACGATGTGACTAAGACTCCGTAGCCGGCGGTCAAGACAATGTCATTCACAAGATCTTGTAGTCACAACTTGTGGCTCCAGGCACACGGGTACGGGCGGGTACGACTCACCTCCTCTCACAGGAGGTGACAGGCCTAGCGGCAAGTGACTGTGGACAAATTGCCCCCGTACAACATGTCGCTGGAGGAGGTAGACGGAGTCTGCATGGACCTGCTAGGCCACGCCACGCCACGCCACGCTGCGCTGCGCTGCGCTGCGCTGCGCTGCGCTGCGCTGCACTGCACTGCAAGCCCGCTGGTTTGATTAGCGGGGAGGTGCTACATCGGGAAAAGGCTGAAGGTAGAACTTGCAGGATCCCTGATTGTGTCTAGGTCTAGTATTTATGTGAATACACTTTTGTTGAAAGGGGATAGCGACGAGTGGTGGATACAGACATGAGCGGTCGCTTACTGTCTGACGGGCCCTGGGACCAAGTGAGTAGAGGAGAGAAGCAAGAATGAAAAGAAAGAAGAGCGCGGAGAGTGGCCATGGGCTTCGTCTCCGTCTGCACCGAGGCATGCCGAAGTATATAGGAACGTGGCGCACTACGGCGGCCGTTTTGCCACCCAGCAGTTTGAGGAGCCGTGTTTCTCCTCCCTCTCCGTATAGAACATGAGATTACTCATCCAGATGGTATATGGTAGTGGTAATCAAGCGGTGAGGCACTGCCCAAAACGCATGTAAACGCCCACTGCCAAATTAGCGTGGTTAGACGAAAGTGACTGTTGCTAGCCGTTGGTTGTGGGTTAAGAAAGGGAAGATCCCAGTCTGCCATACATACAATGCTCGCCTCCATCCTCGTTGCTGTCCCATGCTCATGCTGTGTCATGCAATGTCAAAGCAATACCAATAACCTGGCGTTAAGTGAGGTACAAGCCCGCTAATGCCGCCGCCGGCAAGCCGTTGTGCCGATCTCTCTGTCGGGGTCAGCAAGCAGGAAGCCTAAAGCTAGCTTGGGGCGAGGGGCTGGCAGATCAGGGTGGAGAGGCCGGAGAAAGAGAAGCATGGTACAAAGCAGCAACGGCGGCCTGTTGGCTAGCATTCAGTGTTCTTTGTTTGCTCTGTTGTCTGGTTAGGAGGCGTAGTAGTGGCTGGGCTTTCTGAGGACGGACGAGAGAGAGAGGGAGGGAGGGAGTGTGTGTGTGTGTGTGTGTATGTGCTGCACTGCACTGGCTTGCATATATGATAACCCCTGGAAAGATGGCTATAGGCCCCATCCCCGTTCGTTCGTGTCTGTTGTGTTGTCTCTCTGTTGTTTTCTTGTCACACTATACAGAGACAACTCGCGGTGCCGTTGTCTGGGGAGGGGGGAAGAGCAATAGGTGAGCGCTGCATACGGAACAAAAGGTTGGATTGTGCATACGAATGCATGTTTTTTTAGCCGTATCGGATATTACGTGATTTTACCTGCGGCCACCTCCCTGCTCGTTCGTACAGTTGTAGCAAGTCAACAGCCAGTCAGTCAACCAGGTCCCGTTCGTTTACGCGCTGTTATATGGGTGGCATATTATTAAAAGAAACAAGGAGCTGTCAGGGGTAGGGGTTGAGTGAGGAGGGGTTTGTTTGAAGAAAAAGAAAAGGTTTTGGAAATGAAGAGTAAACCGACGAGAATACAACACGGACAGACAATCAGATACGCACGCCTGTTTTTATTGGGAGAGAGCGTGGGAGGGAGAAAGGGGAGGAGGAGGAGGAGGAGGAGGAGGGAGTTGTTTGCTGCAAATCTATGCAGCTCTATTCACAGCATCTCTCATGATGGGCGTGCCACGCGGCTCGGTGCTATGCTATGCCATGCTATGCCATGCTCTGCTGTGCTGCTCTATGCTGTGTGCTGTGCCATCCCCTCCTTTGCATCGGCTGTCTCCAGGTTAGGGGAATGCCCTCTCTGGATACATGCAAGTAGCGGTCAGTGTTGTGCGGGCCTGTATGGCACTTGGCACGTCTATACTACGGCCAGGCCGGGCGACTGCAGGCTCTCATACTCGAATCTCGGACGCTGCAAAGGAAGCAAATGAAGAAGGCCACGGGGTTTCTTTTTTTAGGCTGGGCTCCTGATTCGTGTAAGTGTATCTGCATTTGCATTTGCATTTGCATCCACGCTGCTAAGCCATGCGTCCCCTGCATGGCAGACTGTAGCCGTCTTTCGCCAGTCTTGCTTACACCTGGCGGGAAGGCTATCTGACGACCTGGTTCTACATGCGTGCGTGCTACACTGCACAATACTACTGTTAGTGAAGCAGCTAGAATGATGTGCATGAGAGTCCCTTGACGTGCATCTCTGCCACGCTGACATGAGGACAGCCGGGCCGTCCTGGAGCAGCGTGTGTGTAGTAGCATAGACGGCACTGTCTGTGTCTTGGACAACGCGTGTTCCAGACTAGCAGATCAAGCCCCTCTGCGTTACTCGACAGGTCGCATGCGCAAATCATACCAGGGCAGCTGGTACATAGGCGGTGAGTTGAGTCGAAGGGTGGCGGCCTTATAGCGTCTTTTCTATAGATCGGATCACTTCTGTACCACCTGAGGCGCACCGGGACTTGTTTCATAGACTTGCTAACCAGTATTGTACATGCGCGCGAGTGCTTAGGGGTGAGCCGGACTGCAGCCCCAGATGTTCCGATTTGCAGTTGCATTGGGCCCATGTGCCGTGGTCACCAGATCAAAGCCACTTCTCCAAAGCGGCACCTTGGCCTTGACACCAACGCCGCTTGTCTCTGAACATTGTAGTGCAAAAGCAGTAACCGTCCCGGCAGGCTACGCTAGGGCGCCTTGGAGATCTTGTTTGCGGAATCAGCGGGTAGGCCAACACGCCAACCCAGATTTTGAGATAAGACTTGGACTCGGAAGCCGAATGAGCCGTCTCTGCATGTGCTCTGTTTATTCTTTTCTTCTTCTTCCTTGCCCAAGGTTTCGGTCTTTTAGCCTCGCAGCATTTTATTCATTTTTTCTTCCATCTTTTCTCTGCTTCCTTTTTTTGTTGATTTGCGGCTGACTGCAGCCTCTCACCGGGCCCGGTTCCAAGTAACCTACAGTTGCTACTGACTGCCTGCATAGCACAGACGACGGTCAGATGGAGCATAAATGTCGGTGTACATGTACAGACACCACGTAGAAAGAGCAGCTAATGCCAGACGCGAGGAAGCCATGGAGCGCGCGCGCGCGCGCAAGACCTTTCAAGGCCGTCCTTACAGCCAGTGCTTCAATGACGTAGCCGTGCCAGTAGACAGACCTACAACCCTAACATGCAGCTCTCTGCGCCCGGCGCTTGCTGCCCAGGCCAGATGCTGGGAAGGGCAGCAGCAGTCTGGCTGGCGGTGCGCCAAGGCCAAGCTTCTCTGTGTATGTCTTGATGCGCAAGCAGAATAAGATAGGTCGGTCTTCATATTCCGTGAAACACGAAGCCACGGGTCCTTGCTTGGGGTGAATAATACAAGACAGCTAGCTAGCTTGGTCGAGCATATAGAACAATAAATTCAGGCTTTTGTTTAACAGCGGAAAGTTCCAGCCAGGTATAGCGAGAGAGAGAGAGAGAGAGAGGGGGAGAGAGAGAGGCTCGGTAAACAATCAAAACGTTGTAATGAAAAGCCACATCAACAATGTTCCTCAAACGGCTGCCCAAATAACATAAATTATAAAATATCTGTAAACAAACAACATGCTTGCTGAGCATGGTGGGCAGGGTTTGTAAACATGAGATACACAAGTGGTTGTCACGCCTGATTTACTCCTTATATATACTACAACTCGCTGCCCGCTTTCTCTCCAACTTCTGCTTCTCATTGAAGTCCAGAGATCACATCGGATCACGCTTGACGTACTACACTGCACGTGTGCACATACTCGAATATCACCAGTTCAGCAACAGCTACACACCACTCCACACTCCAGTGCGACTTGGACTTGGCCTCTCGGCAGCCTTCTTCTCCTTCTATTACTACTACTCCTTCTTCACCTAATTCACTGGCACGCAGGTAGCACCTCTCGTCGGTTTCTTGCAAGCCCTCCAGCGATACACACGAGTGCGTTTTCTCTTCCGGCGTCGTCGTCGTCGTATTCTACCAGTCTACTACTACTAGTGTTGCTTGCTGGTTCCCACCAAGTACGGGCCTCATCTTGTAAGTCAATCAGCAGCCAGCTTACAAAGCAGATCAGCCCGTAGCTCATCACGGCAGCTCTGATTGAAACAGAGCATCCATATCTTCTTTGGCTAACAGTTTGCCAGAAAACAGGGTAAAAAAGAACAGCTGCAACCTTGCTCCTTCTGACGGTTAGACCTATCTCTTTGGGTACGTGGTGAATCCTTTCGTTTTGACTTACATATGCTTGTTTTTTTTTTTTTTTTTTTCTCTCTCTCTTTCCTCTCCCCTTTCTTCTCTCTCCCTGCTCATGTCCTTTGCAGCCTGGCTCTACTGGTACCTTTCTTATGTCTTCCTTTATCTTTTCTCTATTCCCCTCCTCTTCGTTCTTTTGTCGCCCCTTGTTCGTCTGCTCGCCCGCTGCTATTCGTCGATAACTGCCCTGTCAAGAACAAAACAAACAAACTCCCTCCCTCCCTACCTTACCACTGGACTGGCCATGTATCATGCTTCCATGAATATGGACGGACATCAATGCATATCACACCCCTCCATTACGGAGCCCTTGGCTAACGGCTCCTAGACCTCAGCCTGTGTGCACTTCTCTAGACCGTTTCTAGCAGCTTCTAGCCTCTCCTCTACCAGGCTTCAATACTTGGTCCTTCTCATCCCATCTGATCTGGCTGTAAGTTTTTGGCTATTATTCGCTTTCCTACACCCCTCCTCCTCTTCCTCTTCTGTCCCTCCCTTCATAGAGCTCATTCTTCCCCCCTCCTCCCCCATATTCCCACCCAGCCCAATCCCGCCGCGCTTCTTGACTCTCTTTGGCTGCCCACGACTCTTTGGTGGGTTATATCACCATCCTATATCTGTATTCACAGTCTCTTCTGCCCTCCTCCCCCCTTGTATTGGCTCCAGGCTCACATTGGATGCCCTAACTCTCCTAATCTCTAAATCTTTTCCACGCCTGGTCCTTTTCCCCCTTCACGCACAACACCAACTCCACTCACTCAACACACATCGAAGCCTCAACAAAGTCCAGTCTATGCCCAACGACAGGCTGGGGCCCTACAGGCTACCACCAGTTATGGGGAACATGGCACAGCCAAGAGAATTGGGTCTGCAAACTATGAAACTCGAGAGCAAGGTTTGGCCACCTGAATAGCCATGAGCTTGGATTTCTCAGCTAGCCTCGTTCACTGCCTTCCTCCCGCCCTCGAATACTTTGTGCGCTTTGTTTTCTTGGGCCACGGCTGTCAACTCCGGCTCCCAGGGTTGTGGCGTAGGGCCGCAGCCTTTTCCTAGGAAAAATAAAACGCCTAGTCAGCCTGTACATATCACACATATTTCTTCTCCTGTGCCTTACACCCACCCATGCTGGCCCTCGGTCTCAAGCCGTGTCCACATAGCTATCGAGTCCTGTCTTACCCTACACAACCTCTAAACTGTTCCTTTAGTCAAGTCTCGGCCCTGGAACCAGGCATCGCGCTCGCTAGGCGTGTGTAGGCTGTGCCTATAAGACTTGGGCTTCTTGTCTGGGTAGATGACCTCATCCCCCACACGATGGCTGGGGTGTGCTTCTATGGTCTTTATAAACCATTGTGCCATGCCTCTTTTCACCCTAGGCATATATCTACTATCAACACACCGAAGCTACCCTTCCTACCACCTCCCACGCTGCCTGCTTCTCTTCCCGCAGACAGTACCACCTACTTCAATTCATTCCCTCCCTACCTCCCCTTTCCTTCCCCCCTCCCCCCCTTTCCCGTATTACATCGATGTGTCTTACGGCTCTCCATCAACTCCTCAACCGTTCTTCAGTCCTACCAAGCATCCCTTCTCATTCGTCCATATCTGCTCCCTAGACGCAATGTTACTGACTCCCACGACCCCCAAACAGTCCTTGAGCATTTTTAGCGCCAAGAAGATCATACCCAAGATGCCTTCTTTCTTTAGAAACGGCCTCTCCATTGCCTCAAACAGAAAGGCAAATCGCAGAGCTACGGGCTCTTACGTCGACAGCAGTAGCTCTTCCGTAGCTAGTGAAAGCATTTCATGCAAGACCACTCTGGTCCCCCGGAATCGGGAGTCCCTGCGGGTTTTATCTCGCAAAGAGTACAAGGAAGTTGCTTTAGCACTGTCACACGCTTTTGCCAACGACGAACTTAGCCGCTACTTGGTGGATGCACCGGATATGAAAAACCCCTCTGAGGAAGCACTCTGGAAGTTACATGTTGACATGATGACCTACATCTCCTCATACTACTTCTTTACCGGCCAAGTAGTTTCTATCGGGCCCGACTACGAGAGCATTGCCATGTGGGTGCGCCCAGGCGAGCATGAGGATGGCTGGTGGACTGTCATGCGCAGTGGTCTATGGAAACTCAAGTTCCAACTTTCCCGCGAGGGAAAGAGAAGATACTACAAGGAGATTGTCCCTTCCCTAGACCGCCTGAAAAAGGACATCATGGGGGAGAGAGACAACGACTGCTACTACCTAATCTACCTAGGCACAAAACCCTCAGGTCGTCGCAAGGGCTATGCATCTAGGCTGCTTGGGGATATGATTCAACAGGTGAGTTTATCTGATTCCCCCCCCGTGTAACGCCAGGCAGTTGGGCCTGTGTGACACTAGACTAACAACTCCAACTCGAGATAGGCCGACCGTGAAGGCAAGCCAATGTATCTGGAATCTAGCTCTCCTTCCAATACGCAGTACTACCGGAAGTTCGGCTTTGAGCGCAAAGAGGACATTTGGTTCGGCGAGGATCGCTCAGTCCTGTTGACTGCCATGGTGAGAGAGCCACAGAGTAACGCTATTTCATCCTCACACGGCGGATCAGACACTGCATCTGTTTCAACGAATGACAGCACTTGAATGCCGTTTGCTGCCTTATGCTGCCTCCAGATGATGTTGAGCTTTCGTTCAGGCATTGCTATAGTTTGCCTTGGCCCTCTTGGGCCTCCCCTCCCCCCCCACAGGGAGGGTGATCTCGCTCTACCACGCTCTCGTTTTCTTCAGAGAGCCAATCCTTATCCTCACGCGTTTTTGCGCCCTTCTTACATTCTTTCTGTTTTAATTCCTCGAGGCTTACCTTGCCTTTTCTCTTCTGCCATTGTTCTCCCCTTTCTACCTCATTCCTTCTCATTCTACTTGTTCTACTTCTGATGCATCCGTCTTTCTATACTTCTGAAAAGCAAAGGAAAGAGAAGGATGTCTTCCCTTCTACAGCTTGGTACCAGTACGGCTTTCCTTCACCGTGTCATATCTCCATTATCATTTAGCTTTTCTGCCTGTTTTCTTTCCCCTATTTCCATTTGTTTTTGTCTTCTCTCTTTTGCTCGCTCTCTTTTCTCATTTGGGGCCTTAGTTCCTCTTTTCAAGGGATGTCACAGCCTCAACAGCGTTTGTTCTGTTGGTTTCATGTTGTTTTATTACTACTACTTTACTTTATAATTTTAGTATTATTGCTTGCTCCTATAACTTGTTGCGCTCTGCGTTTGCTCTTACATGAACTTAAATCTGCCCCCCTTTTTACTTTGTTTGTTGTTGATGGTGATAGCGGCAGACAGGAGGGACCACACACCTCGGGCTAGATGCTGAAAAAAAAAATAAAAAAGGCTAATGAAGCACATCCGCGGATGTACAAATCAACCATTGCCATTCATCGGCAGTGATTGTCGAGGTTCGTATTCAGTCATTCATTTAAAACGTACATGTTGTAGTGGTTGTCCCCTAGACCCGGTCACGAGGCTACACCATGGAAATCCTTCCAGCTAATAGTCCATGATGTCAAAGGTGTTCTCGTCAACAGTGTTGTAAAGAAGACCAATTGACATCAGCTCCTGTGCCGCGCCCATGCTGGTATCTATGTCCAGACCAGCATTGGTAGCCATAACCTCCACTCGCATACCCTCGTTGCTGCGTGGAGCCGTAGAAATGGCTTTCCATATCTTTTTCGCCGCTGCAGACGCATGCATGATTTTACTGTTAGCATCGCCGTAGTTGCTCATCTGCGCATCACCCCCGCCATCCACAAACATTCCATCACCACCACCACCACCACCACCGCCGCCGCCGCCACCCTGGGCCTGTCGCGTGTAGTATAAGTGCACCATGGCAGCTTCAAGCATATGGTAGTTGACCTCGTTATACGACTCTACAGGACGCACAACGTGAATATTGATACTGCGCTTGCCGCCAAAGACCTTGACACGGCCGTAGGCACGCACCCACGAATCGATCTCCCACTCAGCAGCGGATGGTTCATCGCCATTGGTTTCGGTAGAAGACAGAAACTTCTTGGCGTCTATCATCGAGGTGCCGTCATCGAGGCGGAACAGCTCTGCTGTATTTTGTCGAGTGTACTGGCGTATTTGGGCTACGAAGGTCAACTATGACATGAATATAAGACTGATTAGTTCCTTGTCAACACCGGGGATGTTGGAGCTAGTATATACCTGCGTCACACTTTCGCCATCGATGCGGAAGTCGGGGTTCGGCCCCATTTGAGACTCCTCGCACTCCAAGATCTGCTTGATTGTCACAGGCCTCAAGGAGTCGCGAGCATAGCCCTGTAAGATTGTTAGCATTGGCAACAGAAACATGAGTGGCCGACGGGCATAGCATACCTTTTCACCACTACCGCCACCCTGGCTACCTTGGTACTGCGATCCTCCTTGCACAAAGCCGCCGCCGTCGTCGCCGTATCCGTAGCCAGCTGCGCATGCGAGAACAAGGTCAGTTAGATGTGTCCAGTACAATACAGGTTACTGCAGACGCGACTCACACATATTGCAGGTGTTCTATGTGTTTATGAAATCAGTAGTAAGTCGAGATAGAAATGTCGTTGTTCTTCTAGACTTTGCCCGTTCAATGTCTGGTGGTTGTGTGTGTATGTGTGTTCTTAAGGTCGTCAACACAGCCAAGACGCGCCCTAGGCCAGGCAGACGCGTCAGAACCCACTTTAATTAAATGGATTTCTTGACACGAGGCGATAATGGTGGGGTAGAGTGACAGCTGGCTGGCTGCACTGGCACCTGTCAGCCAGACATGGAAGACGAGCTCCTGAGATTTCTGAGCCAAGCTTGCTACCGTTTTCGGCTTTTGTGGAGCTGAAAGCAACACAGCTCAATCCCCTCACGCCCCCCCCCCCTCCCCTTTTGATTTCCTGGCCTCCTCTGGCCTTGCTCGTGATATTCTCAGGAGCAATGTACTTTCACGGCCACAAGTTCTATCCATGGCCGTATCCCTGTATATCCCTACATCCAAGAGACCCAACATTGTAAGGCTTTTACAAGAGAATTGGAGCACAAACACGGCACAACCCAATATAAGAAAAGGTAAGACGAGATATTATGATCAGTGAAAGCCTCACACACTCCGCTGACTATCGAATTGGTCATTGACAACTTTAGGATTGGGTGTTTTTGACAAAGGGTGGTAAATATGTAGTATTGTGAGCATGTAATACCTGATGTATGCGTTGGCTGACTGTTTGGTGCAAGGAAGCAGGAAGTATTTATGCATGGTGATGTATGCAGGATATGCAAAGGTTAGCTGGCCGTCTATGTAATACGAAGCTGCTTCGTGGCGTTCTCTGATCTAGGGAGGGGGGCAGGGGGGTGTAGTGTTGCCCGCAGATGTAGGTAGATACATGCATTGGGCTGCATTTCTTCCTTTGGCTACTCCTGATGGCATGTTATCGCCATAACAAGTGGTTTCCGCGACGGGAAACGTAAGCACACTATGCTGGTACATGAACAGCTGTTGAACAAGTGAATGGAGCTGGCAGACTAGACTAGCCACGCACTTGTTTCGTCTTGAGGCTTGGAGGCTGGAAAAATGACAAATGAGAATTCCTGGCGGCAACGATCGTCTGAGCCCAGGATTTCAAATGGCCGAGGAAGAGGCGGCGGCATTACATGGTATAAGGTGTGCAGGCAGGATGTGATGTGATTGATGTACTTGCTAGAATTAGCGATTAAAGGGGGAGAAGAGGAGGAGGAGGAGGAGGGGAGGCATTGACTAGAGAACATTGGATGCGACTGGGTTCTTTACAGTGCAATTCGAACACTGCAAGGCCACCAGCCAGCCTAGCATGGCGATAATGCTAGAGGAGTGCCAGGTCGGGCTCGATAGATGCCGTCCGTAGTTCGCACTTGGCTTATATGCAATAGTTAGTTTGTGCCTTGGAAGCCGAGACCTGACCGCCCTTAACATCTTCACATGCAAAACCTCCAGAGGAAAGGAAGGACGTAGGCTTCGGGAGGATGAGACAGTGGCTTCTCATTGGCTGGTATTGCTTAGTCACGTGGGGATCTCGCTATGGCCTTCCGCGGCTTTAGAAGCTCTGCCATTATTCTCACTGCATGCAGAACAACCAACCAACCCAAGCAAAACTACCGACCTCTCACCTTCAACAGCCTGTCTTGGTGGCTCTAGTCGCTTTGTTTTTGCTTTGTCTATATTTCTCTCATATTTGTTTTGCTCTTTTGCGCGCCAGCTGCACTTGTTCATCTGTATTTTCTGCTGCGCTGTTCTTGTCTGTTCTTGCCTTGTTTTACCGCGACTGTTGCAGCCTTGCCTTATCATTATCATATCTTGGTTCTACGCCTCTTGCTGCATAGCGCTGGCTAGCTACAGCCTTCTGTTACTTCCTGTTACTTTTTCTCTCCAACACTCGCTAGCCTTAATCTTCCACCATGTCCGTCGGCGTCGACCACCTCCCTCTCATCCCCCTTTTGCGCGGCGCTGTTCTTCTACCTGGTGTTATCCAGCGCATTCCTGTTTCCTCCAAGCGACCAGACGTCCCGTCACTACTCGCAGCGCTCCTCGAAGAATCGGCGCTGAGCTCCAGCGATCGCATTGAATCCATCATCGGTTGTGTACCCGTCAATCCCGCCGTTCTTAGCCCGACCTCCGCCCATCATGTCGACATTCAAAACACCAGCGACCGCGCCGACCAACGTACATCCGAAGTCGCCTTCGCTAAACTCCAGACATCCGACCTGTCATCCATCGGTGTCACCGCCAAAATCTTGGGCATCGACGGCCGTGGCGGACTGGGAGACTTCACCCTTAGAGTCGAGGGGCTGCAGCGCTGCAAGGTGAAGGGAGTCGTCAAGGATCGCCCTTTTTTCGAGGCCACCAATTACATAGAATGTCTTGACAAGGGTACGTGATGCATTTCCTTTCTTTTTCCTTGTTTCTTTCTCGTTCCTGAGCCTTGCTCTCAATCCCATTTATTCGCAGTCCATCAGGCCAATCATGGTTGCAGATTGCAATAGACCTCCAGCCTCCAGCCTCCAGCTTGCCTAGCTAGCATGGCTTCCAGCTGCTATACCTTGCCGGGCGAAGCGCCCATATACCACATGCACCACACACATGCCCATTTGTTCAGATGTCCACATACACGCATACTTCACCAAAGTTCACACACCTAGCGCATACCATGCACTCACACCCCCCCCCCCCTTTCCCCAGACCGACCCTTCCCCTTCACTATATGCCCAGTATTTCGTCATGCCAGCCCCTAATTCTTTTTTCTAATAACTTGAACAGTGAATCCCAAGGACAAGGACCTTCATGCTCTTTTTCAAACCTTCAAAACCCTTTCCCGAGAACTTGTCGCCCTTCTTCGAGTCTCTTCTCTACTCCCTCCTCAAGGCGAGGCACTATCTGGTCTCCCCCCTCTTCTGACTCAACGTCTCGATATCTTCATTGCCAAAAAGCAAATTGACGAGTGTGGTCAGCTTGCCGATTTCATGGCCAACATTGTCGAGTCTTCATACGAGGAAAAGCTAGAGGTGCTCGGCGCACTGGATGTCAAGGATCGTTTAAAGAAGGTCACCATAATGCTAGACCGTCAAGTCACCACCATGAAAGGAAACTTCAATATCACCGCTGTTACCACTTTCCCAGCACATATCCTCGGCCTTCACAACAGATCTTCACAGCCAGCTACAAATCCCCACAACCCCATGATGGCCATCATGCCTCCGGGAAACAAGGGTGGAAACGGTGGTGACGACGATAGCGATGACGAAGACTCGGAGATTTCACAGCTAAAAAAGCGTCTTGATGAAGCCGAGCTTCCCCCAGACGCCAGGAAGCTTGTTGATCGTGAGCTCCGCCACCTACGTAATACACATCCCGGCGGCCAAGAGTATGCCAACATGATTAATTGGCTAGACACCATTGCCGATATTCCATGGACCAAGGTGACGGAAGACCGCCTGGGCCCCGAGACTCTCGTCAAAGCCCGCACTCAACTTGATAGTGACCACTATGGGCTGGAACGGGTAAAACGCAGGTTAATCGAGTATCTCTCTATTCTCCGTCTAAAACAATCAATTAATGACGATCTTGATCGCAAGATCCAGCACACTGAAAATGAGCTTAATACTACAAATGCCGAAGGAACGGCCACCCCAGAAGACATCGTTGCTCTTAATGCACGGCTAGAGCTTCTTCGAAGAAGGCGCATGCAGGACAAGTCCCCCATCATGCTTCTTGTTGGCCCTCCAGGTGTCGGCAAAACCAGCCTAGCTCGTTCCGTAGCAACGGCTCTGGGTCGCAAGTTTCACAGAATCTCTCTTGGTGGCGTCCGTGATGAGCCCGAAATCCGTGGCCATCGCCGCACATACGTCGCCTCCATGCCTGGTGTCATTGTCCAAGGCCTAAGGAAGGTCGGAGTTTCCAACCCAGTCATTCTATTGGATGAGATTGACAAGCTGGGCAAGGCCTCCAACATGGGTGACCCCTCGGCTGCAATGCTTGAGGTACTAGATCCCGAACAAAACAACAGCTTTACCGACCATTACGTCGGCACCCCAATCGATCTCAGCAAGGTGCTGTTCATCGCTACTGCCAATAACCTCGAGTATATCCCCCCTCCGCTTCTAGACCGCATGGAGCTTATCTACCTACCCGGCTACACGTCTCATGAGAAGTGTCATATTGCCCAAAAGCATCTAGTGCCTAAACAGATCCGATACAATGGCCTTACCGACAGCCAGTGCGTCTTCAACCAAAAGGTGATTAAGAAAATCATCGAGGGATACACCCGTGAAGCTGGTGTTCGAAATCTCGAGCGTGAGATTGCTGCTGTGTGTAGAGGAAAGGCCGTTGAGTACGCAGATGCCCGCGATCGAAATAAAATAGATACATACCGGCCTGAGCTCACGCCCAATGACATTGAAAGATTCATTGGCTCTGAGCGCTACGAAGAGGAAATCGCAATGACGTCTAGTCGGCCCGGTGTTGTTACTGGCCTAGTCGCCTATAGCTCGGGTGGCCATGGCAGCATTTTGTTTATTGAAGTGGCTGACATGCCCGGCAACGGCCACGTGCAGCTTACCGGCCAACTCGGCGATGTCCTCAAAGAGAGTGTAGAAGTTGCCCTGAGCTGGGTTAAAGGCCATGCATTTGAGTTGGGCTTGACAAATGATGCTTCTACGAATATCATGCATGCTCGTGACTTGCATATGCATTGCCCTGCCGGTAGTATCCCTAAAGATGGGCCCAGTAGCGGTATGGCACAGGCTATTGCCATGATATCCTTGTTCTCTAACAATGCAGTGCCACCAGATCTAGCCATGACTGTAAGCTTTTTCTTTTCTTTTCTAGCGTTGTTCTATACCTCCTTCTCTCTCTCTCTCTCTCCCTGCAATGTCAGGGCTTTCCATCCCTACCTGCTAACAAAAGACTATAGGGTGAAATATCTCTTAGAGGTCGCATCACTGCTGTTGGAGGCATCAAAGAGAAGCTTATTGGCGCTCATCGTGCAGGAGTCAAGACAGTAATTCTGCCAGAACAGAACAGGCGAGATACCAAGGGCCTACCACAGGAAGTTAAAGATGGCCTCAAGATCATCTATGTAAAGTATGTGAAAACCCGTTCTCCCTTCCACCTATTCCTTCCCGATTACAGTCTCCCTATTTCCGATCCTATGTCTCTCAACTTACACGACCAACCCTGTTCGTCTTTGGCGGGACATCTTGTGCCCCCTATGCCGTGCTACTACGATCTTGCTGTCAAGACATTGCCATGTAGTCCTTGGCTGTCCGTCATGCAGCTTCATCCCCCAGCTCGCTATTCATATGCTGTATTCCGGTTCTCATCGCTAACATGTTTCTGCAGCCACATCTGGGATGCCATCCGCATTGTGTGGCCAGACTCCAAGTGGGCCCAGAACCACATCGGAGGTATTGAGAGCCATCTTTAGGCTTTTGGCGCATTCGCGTGTCTTTCTTGTCTTCCCTCTGTTTCTTTCTTTTTTTTTATTTTTCCTTCCTGTTCCGCTCTTTCTCCTTTGGCATGCGCTTCCACGCCCTGTCTTGCCTTCAAATCTTTTCCGAAGCCCGTACATTTTCATGCACAGTAGGCCAACGCTGTTGTTCCCTCTTCTGAGTTGGGTTAAGTTGGGTGAGTATACGCCCATTCCAATCGGTACATATCTGAGCATCTGCGTAGCGCCATCTTTTTTACCATTTCTTCCCATGTTCTTTTGGAATATTCTTTTTTAATATTTCCGGCTCGTCCATTACCGCTCTACATCCCTTTTTTCTATCCTATATTTGTTCATGGTGGGTATATCTATTTGTTTCTTGACCTTGAAATTGGCAACAGTTTTTCTTTTTTTTTTTTTTTATTCCTCTTCGTTGATTGCTTCACCTTTGTCCTTGAAGCCAAGCTTTGTCCATTACAAAAAGAAAAAGAAAATCTCACAAAAAAAAAACATCAATGATACTATTACATATACTATCATCAAGTTCTGTCTCTTACTTTTGGCCTAGTTGAAGGAAAAGGAATTCCTTCGGCTCACAATCAAGACATGTATGTGTCTTGCCAGTCAGTTTGACTCCGTGTATTCAAATGTGACTTATGCGATGTGATAAAGTATGTGCATATAAAAAGGCGGGAGCCCGCCGACGAGCGGGGGGGGGACAAAAAGAAAGATCTTAGACAGAGGCCCAACCAGGATTCGAACCTGGGCTTACGGAATCAGAATCCGACGTCCTAACCAACTAGACTATTGGGCCATTGAAGCTCGTATAGGTGAGGTGCTAAGTTGCTCTATAATTTTTAGTGTTTGTTAGGGTTGATGTTTGCTTAGGGTTCGGTTCCAGAATCATCTTGAGTCGCCACAACCAGCTTCCACCACACGACACCTCTATTCACCACTCGAAACCGGTTGCACTTGTGCTTCTCACACACTATCTACCGCGCCCTTGAGTCTTTCTCTTTTTCTCTTTCCCTCTTTCTCCGGTAATTTCTGGACGCCTTAGCCCACTCCATCCTCCTTCTCCTCCCCTTGTTTAGAGATGTTTTGCTTAATGAAGATCTTGTTCCTCATTCCTGTGTAATTGTAGCACAGCTTCGATGGCGCTGGAAGAAGCGAAAATAGATGGAGCACTAGATGCAGACAGACAGAGCATCTCGTGGTGTTGCCTGCAGCCTGATTAACGGAGGCAGGCGTAGCCTAGGAGAACGGGGGGGGGAGCTCGCCAACTGTGAGTTTGTGAGGAATCTATTACTGTATAAATAACAAGCTGCTGGGTTTGGTGTGTAATTCCAGCAGAATAGGTCAAGATGGAAGGCAGGGCGTGTCTTGTATCCGATGTGAATCAGCTTTGAGCCCGAGACTTTGCGTAGCATAAGAGCCGCCTGTCTGCTCGATTCAAGTGAAACCTGTCTTCGCCGTACTGTGTTCTACGGGCCCAGGACAGCCAGTGCACATAACTAGTATTTGAGACTTGGACTTTTCCTGGTATTTATTCTATTTTTTCCAGACTTGTGTTTAGGTTTAGGCCTATCCGCAGACTCAATGGCTTCAGTGTTTTGTATAACTATTTTTGAGCACGCCTGCAACCCCAAATGAAAGAAAAAATGAAAAGAAAGGAATGAATATCATCTGGCTAGAGGTAGAAATACTACTGCGGCACACAGCCCTTAGATTTGCTCATACTCTGTCTGGTCTACTGAATCCCGCGCGTGGAGAGGCACCGTACGCTTCTCTGGATCAATCGAGCCATACTTCATGGCACTGCTCTTTGCGTCTATAGAGAAAACATAGTAGCTTTCGCGACAATGTCTTGGTGAATCGACGGAAAATGAAGCATGCATTGTCGAAAATCACGGGACAGTAAATAGGCTCTAGATCTTGGCGCGGAATACCAGTAGTTTGTCAGTATTTCTTGACAATCTTTCCGCGGCTAGTATGTATCCTTCCCCCCCCTTCACCCCGCATTCATCTTCTTGTTGCGATGTCGTATGTTTGCAAGAAGCGTGATACTCTAGGCAATTCTAATACAGTCATCATATCATAGTAAGCGCTAACTCTGTATGATGATCGATTGTCTTATGGTATTCTAAACTTGACAGCATTGTTCTTTGTAAGAGACAGGGTTTCACGTACGACCTGCGTCAGCCTCTCGCTCTGACAACGCATCGGCGAGGAAAACATTGAAAGCCAGGACAGACAGACAGACAAACAAACAAACAAAAAAAAAAAAAAAAACTGTTCTGTTGTAGGCTCAGGAGGCGGTGGTTGCTTCATCTCGGGAATTTTACGTGTCCACGACCACTTTTATGTGTGTCCCTCCCATTGTGACGATAACGCAGATAAGTCAGGGCTTTTATCTACGTGACTTTCCCGCCTAATAATATTACGAAATTGTTAATACGACGCTGATCTGAGCTCGGATAAAGAGGACAAGCAACAGCAACTGTAGATAGGGCCAACCCGTCTATACGCACAGGTCCAGGAGTTCAGGCACATGGAGACAAATTTGATGTCAGCTGCTGCTGGATTAGGCAGGCAGGCAGTAGATAGCCAGGGCACTTTCCATCTACGGCATTATTCCAAGTATGTCGTGCCATGCCTTCCTATTTAGTTGATTTTGTGGAAAACACTCACCAGACTCGACCTGTAAAGAGACTTTCTGTCTGCCCGTAATGGAAGTTGCATAAATAAAGCACTGCCTACCCCGGATGCATTACCGACTATGATCGGAGGCTGCGTTATATGTCAGCTATACGGACGGGCCCTGAACATATTCTGGACGATAAGGACATTGAAAATTAACAAATACAATTCAACACGATTTTAAATGATAGGCTATTCAACATGTACATACATACCAGCCCCTCTGACAGGAGAAAGGTGCGTGCTTTCTGATAGTTCAGTCGGCAGTTGCAGCCATTGTGTAATGAAGAAAATCCCCTATTGCCGGTCAATTAAGTTGTAAATACGGCTACCTACCATTACCGTCAACAGCAAGTCGCCGTTACTCATTTCCTTTCCAGGGCCTTTTCTCTTTTTGCTAGAGCGTAGATTCTCCCTTATCGACTTGTATAACGTCTTTGATTTTTCTTTGCTGTCCAGAAACATGCGATTGAAAATAGGAGCGGATTGCGCAGGCTAGCTTGTCTCATATATGCATGTGTCCCTTGCTCTGGAGACAAATTATGTACAAGTGATATAGAGATTGTTTTCTCGTAGCAGGATATCCGTTTGGGATACGAAGCCTTCAATTTACGATGTACTAGCTTGAAGGGCAAGATGGAACAAGACTTGGCCCATGGTTGTCGAGTACAAACAAGAGGCGGGAATGGAATGATTACGCCGGCCCACTGACATTACCTTGTATTCATCAGTTCTATTGTAGTGAAACAATAATCTCAACCTTCTTCCTCGAAATCACAATCAAAAAGCAACAATCCATTTAATCAACCCAGACCAGGCTTTCCGTAGACACCACTGTGCTGAAGCCCCCCCCCCCCCCCCCGGTCACACTGGCTCTCGCCGACCACCACTCGTCGATGATTCGGTCGCTGCCTACGTATCCACACCGATTTGATCAATTTCTTGGTTTCCTTGACCTACTGTCATTGCCCCTCTTCTCAGTAGTAGGCTGGCGCTCATTATGCATCCCATTCGCCCGTTCAAGGTCTTTGACCCGGTAGCGAGGTGGTGATACTAGCCTGCACCTAGGATAAACGGCGGGGTCATTCGGCCATCTACATCAGTCGTTTGAGTGACTGCAATCTATCCCCAGCTTCTAGGCCGCAATAATTTTTGCTTCTCGTATTTATTTGTATCTACGACGACTGTTCTACTATGAAGCATGTCCATCACAAAGCCAGTCTTGTCAACATCATAGATATCATCTAATCAGATGCCATACTTTGCAACTGTCTTCACCACATAGACGAGAGGCAATTCTGGAAAGTCGAGGTCAAAAATAGAGTGAATAGTTGATAAGAAATAGAAAGTATAGGTCGAGCGGTGGTTGTTCCACGCGTTATACATGTACGTTAGCCATCGCAGGCATGCTTGTTTTCACGAGGTTTGCTCTCTTGACCCTCACCTTCAGCTTCAGCCTATTCCACTCTGAGTCTGCACTACTCACGCTTCACCCTTTCCCTCCTGTATTACTAATTTGTTCTATACTACGCTCATCTGATCCGAGACAGAAAGCTTAGACTTCGGCATTTGCTATCAACTTCAAGACAGAATAAGCGTGACTGGCCGGGTTTCGCACCCGCAACCAAGCATTACTTTCAGCTGAAAAGACTTGCTGATAGACCACGCCAACCCAATGGCCAGCTCGTCCCCGTTGCCATCATGTGTCATGTAGATGGAATCACACGATCAGCCTGCTACAATTATACATTAGTTGCTATACCTAGCAGCCTAGTAACTCATCTGAACGAGGCACAGATTAAGCTCTAGCTTAGCGAGAGAAGACAAGGTGACCTTTGCTTCTGGTGTCCCACAAGTGACTGACTGGATAATACATCTCTTCGGCTCTTGCAGGTCAGGCCGGCCTTATTGTCATAGACATATTGCACGACAAGAGAAGGAGAAAAAAGAAAAAAGGAAAAAAAAAAAAAAAAGAAAAGAAAAGGAGGAGGCTATCGCTTAAACTGTGATATTGTTCATGCGAGGATGACCAAGACATGGATTGCCAAAGTACAATATCACTAGTTTTCACTCTTTCTGAACCCTTTGGATACTAGTCGTAATAACTCTTCGGACTATTAGGACGCACAAACAACGTCCAACTCCTTTGTGAATGCCTGGGTCGCAAATCAAGCCCTCTCAGTGGCTAATGCTCGGTGCGGAAGACGGTATTCGGAGGTTTAGAAATGCCCGACTAGACCATTTTGTCCAAATCGGCTCACAAGGAAGAGTGGTAAATAGACAGAACGGTTTAGGGTTACAGGAGGATAAACCACAAGTGTCGCATGTGACATCCCATAATGTTATATCACGACCGGGGACTCAGGGGAGTGCTGTATGGTTTCTTACGGCGAATGTTTGGGCATTGATCCTTAAACGCTGCTTCAATCATCCCTTTCGTCCCAGAAGACCATACCCATACTTACTTACCACCTGCCACGGAGAAAAAGGGACGGGCACGGAAATAAAAATAGCCTTGTAATGTGGCTTCAAGCTAGCTCTCCCTACGAGCTGGCCCATCACTAGCACCACGTGTTGTGTCACATGTGCCTTATACTTGCTTGCTTCTTCTGTCCGAACTTTTTATTCAACAAGATACCGGTGTGGGCTGAGCATCGGTATCCTAAACTAGCCCGGGATTGTTTGAACTTTTGAAGCCTCTAACGCCTACAGGACCAATGGAATCCAGCTGGTAAGGGCCTTGGGCACCCCTAAGACCAAGCACCTTTGTTCTGCCGATCGAGAGAGAGAGCAAAAGGATTGTTAGTACACTGCTGGACTCGGTGTGGGGGGGGGGGGGGGGGATCAGGCTATCCTACATAGACATGATTGTGAAAACGCACTATTTCAACCGGGCTCAGCACGAAGAAAGCCGAGATGAAATTTGCAAAGCCATGGGAGAATGTATGCGTTTATCCCGTGCCGTACTGCGAACCATGTTTTCCGTCTTCTCTTCTTTCATTTGATACGATGGAATACTGGGTGATACGGTTTCGTTTTGGTGGTAGCAGATGGTTTCTTTCGTCCCATCTTTGTTTTATAGACCAGGGTCTTGATACCTCGATATCACCAAATATAGAGAGATAACGAATATTTCAGGGTAGGTGAACTACTTCGCATCACCTCCATCCTGGATGCATGTAGGTAGCTAGTGCTTTGTATATAGATTCATTGTTTGAGAGCCGACAGGAGAGGAAATAATTTGTCTCGGATTTAGAGTGTTTGGACATTTGAAAGCCATTGACACAGGTATAGATGCGTCCGATTCTAGCCTCAATAGCTGACCAACAATGTATTTGCTAGGTAAAGCTAAATTAGTCATAAAAGTCAAAGCCAAAAGAGATAGCTATACATGAGGCTATTAACTGATTCCTTTTTTCTTTTTTTTTTTTTTTTTTTTTTTTTGCACAAGCACTGCGACGGAAATTTTATTCAACATCATACTAGTAGGGAGGAAGTTACATCACCCTGTCCTTAGTGAAACGGTGAAGAAAGCCAGCTTCTACTGGCCCGGTGATATGAGACAATAGGTAGAGTCGAAAAGTTTACGCGGGTCGTGAGGTTCGTCTGATGAAGTAGACTTGCGGTAGTTTTACCCTCTTCAAACCCAACCGTAAACACAGCAGCCAGAGATGAGGGGTCTTTGCTGTTTAGGTGGTGTGCACATGGCAATAGGGCTGACCTTCGTTCTAGGGGTCCTATTCACCAGGTCTACCAATGCACAATCCCTGTCTATAATATCAGAGAGAAGAGTCCGTAATTATCACCTACCCACTCCAACCTGAAATGTAAACATGATCAAAATTTCTTGTCGAGTAGTCCCTAGTGGCTTGGGCTTTCCATGCATTTAGGAGGAACTAGGGTTGCCGAGGAGGAGGGAGGGGATGGGTACAAGGCGTGCTGTGCTGTGCTGTGCTATGCTGTTCTTGCTACTTTTAAGCCAACCGAATGTGGAAGGCAGGACCAGGACTCGACTTGGACCTCAAAAAAAAGCACAGGAAATTACTTAATCGGGGTTTTTTACTGCTTAGGCAACTACCACAGTTGTCTTCAAATTACATTACTTACTTCCCTTTGTCATACAACCAGTGTCTAACGTCATGCACGATTGACTGCCGGCCTCCCACAGACGGTAGATTTGTGGCTGTCATTTCTGTCTTTGGAGACAAAAGGAGAAGAAGGAAAATGAAATGAGACAACTTCTTGTGAGGTGCCAATAGCGAATGGACACCCGAATTTTGGTCGAAAATTTCACATGTCGTTTCCTGGGGCTTGATAAACTTCTCACAGATGTGCTACAAAATACAAAACAACTACACACAGGTCTCTTGTCTGCTCTCGATTCTAGGCAGCAAGGGGAAGGGGACATAGGGGGTGGGGGAGTGGGAGGGGTGGTAAAGGAATGCAAGTTCAAGAGAAGAGCAAGTCCGTCCTGTTGCAGGGCAGCCTGCATGTGAGAAGGTAACTCTACCCGGCCGAAATTTCGGAAGTGAATAGCTAGCAATATGGATGATTTCTTGGCCTTTCTCACCCCGGGCTCATACACAGGAACTTGCTGTTTTCATTCCTACACTACTTTCCGTTCAAGACCTTTTTTATTTCTAATTTTTCTTCTACAAAAATCAACGCAGACAGCAAGCATTTTGTGACTGATATTCGATGAAAAACAATGCAAATTGTGTTCTTTTTTCTTTTTTTTTTCTTGTGTATTTCCTGCTTTCCTTTCCCCTGTCTCCTGAGAACCCCATATTCGATAGCCGAAATTACCATGCACTTGTCACTTCCCATCTGTCTGTGATCAGTTAACAAGCATCAAGAGGCTGGTGGTAGAGCTCGTTCTGTCGTTTTGGGAAAATACTTGATCTTTTTATGGTATACCGATCCTGGGATTATAAATGGCAGGCTAATATAATAGCCTCTGTTTCACCTTCAGGTTGGCAAGCCAGTGTTTTATTGAGAAAAGAGAGCTAAACCCGCTCCGCAATTCCTTTGTGCTACTAGTTAGGGCCGCCTGCCACTACATCTCGATAGTGCCTAGCATGGAGCAAAGGAAGCACGATATCAAAGTGATATTTATTTCCGACAGTTTAGTTACGCCATGACTTTTTTTTTTTGTTGTTTCTTTTTCTCTCATTATTTCTCGCTCGACAAAACTCGGAGAGATAAGTTGTTGAAGCTTGAGACGAAAATCTTCCATGCGGTAGGAGAAGTCAGACTCTTTTCTCTGTGTCTTCTTGTCTATTTAAAAAAAAAAAAAAAAAAAAAAAAAAAAAAAAGAAAAGACAAAAAGAAATGGCGTCAAACCACGCTTCAGATCTAAGTGGAAATCAACGGGAGCTAAGCCATTATTTTCCCGAAACTTTCGTCTGATGTTAAGTCTATAAAGTGAGCGTGGTTCATAGGAACTCACATAAACTCCCACGTACAGACTCGGGCTTGGGCTGTTTGTAGACTTGGTAGTCCGCTATCATATGCAAGGAAATTTGAGAAAAAGGCAAAAAGAAATAAAGGGAAAAAAAAATAAAAAAAATAAAAATAAATGTCGACATACTATAGAGATTACGTACTCCCATTTCCTTTTCTCTATGTGTGGTTCTTTTTACCCACAAGCGTTGTGCCATGTCGATGAGTAGCCCATAGCCCCCCTTATGTATTATAGCCCCTTTATCTTCCGCTTCATTTTGCTTATTATTAAAGTAGTTTGCCACATACACATACCCATTAAGAGCAAGGCTGCTCTATGTTTTCTTCAAACCACCATTAGTGACTTAATACTGACAGATTATCCGCACCAATACGCGACCACTAAGCCAAGCCAACAAGCCATGGCAAAGGTTGCAGTCAGGGCTGGTAAGAAGTGGAGAAAACGTGCTTATTGGGCTGTCTCAGGTCGAGCAAGCGACAACCATGACATCACGGGTATCAAGGCAAGCTATAAAAAATTGAAGAATAAAAAAGATTAAAAAAGAAGAAAAGAAAAGGGGAATGAATGGAATGGAACCAGAAATTCCAACCATCCACCTCACTCTCGCCAACCCTCTCAGTCGACGCGCCTCAGTAATTGACGAGGCGGGGAGAAGCGTTGCATCTTGTAAGGTTTTCATGGAGGAACGTTGTCAATCCGTCACATGGACCAGTCGTTTTACACAACCTTTACGGGTCTCAAAAGGAGCTTTGTCAGACTCCAGACACCTCCTAGGCCGTTAGAAACAAGCGAATAGATCAGCATTATTTTATGCCAGCCATACTAGCAAGCAGCCTTGGTCGTTTCATGTTCGAAGATGGTTGGTAGCATAGGGTTATTATCGTCGCAAGCACAGTATACAGGAACAGGCTCTTTTTCTGTTGCATCCCTCCCCCCCCCCCCCTATGCTCTGCTCCTCCGTTCTAAGCAGGGCTTGCTGGTAACCTGAGGAGATATAAGACGCCGGTCTAACCCCTTTGAGTTAAAACTTGAGCCTCGATTGTTACCCTTTCGGGAAAGCAGCCCGAAGATCCTCCCTTCTCATCCCTTGTCTCCTTCGTTTCTCTCTGAGGCGGAGGCGACTCCTACATCTGCTGCAGGAAAAGGCCTTGTGTGTTAAGCCCGCGCTTTACGTGTAACTTTGCTTCGTATTTCAAAATACATACTCACATCACCAGCAGCTCCCTATGGGATACCCTAAGCTGTATGTCTGGACGTAGGAACTTGGTCTGCGATTGCTCGCCAAGCCAGGGCTGGTGTTCGGTCTAACAGCACGAGTAGATGCCCCGTGCGCCAATGTAACCGATAGCCGAAGTCTTAGGCATGTTGGAGGACCAGAATCGACGTTAGCTTGGCTCAATGGCAAAGTTGACGGAGACTGATTGACGGGATCTTTCTGCCTTTTTGTCCGGCACCACATCAAGGAAGCCAAGCCTCCTTTATTGAGCACTATTCATGAGAATAAGCTACGGAGTATTCTTCCCTTTTTTTTTTCTTGTTACTCGGCTGTCGCTATTATTCAGTGCTATTTCTCCTAGCTCTCCCCTCTATAGCTCACACTAGCATCCAGAAAGCGTGGCGATAGCCATGAAGTTGAATCCATAGCCACTTAGCGTACAAAATAGCACGGAATATCCGCTTTACTCTTGTCTTATCAAGGAAGGTTATGAGAAGCATTCAAAAGAAAAAAAAGAAGAAAAAAAAAAGAAAAAAAAAAGAAAAGGAATAGACGAAGGAGAAAAGGGTCCCCCTGTACCTTTGGCAGGAGCAATAAGCGTTCCCTAGTACCATCCTACCAATTATCCCAAGACGCGAGATCTTATATCTGAAATTTGCCCTAATTTTGCACAGATATAATGTTAGGTTCCTCTTCTCGATACTACAAAGGCCAGTGCATGGGGCCAAAGAGGGAGCTACATTTATCCACAAAGCCACCCCTCCCCCCCCCCCCGCTCTCAAAATTACCACGGGTGAAGGAATCTCTGGTACATGCTCTCTTTGTTGTCTCAGAGCTGCATCATGGCCTCGTCCATCTGCCCGTCCTCGGCCTCCTTTCCTTTACTCTTACAACCTAACCTCCTCCTCCTCCCCTTTCTCTCTTTCGACTAAGAAACAAGTTGGTATCAAACTCTCCTTTTCTCAGTGGCTCATTAACACCTGGGATACAAGCCAAGCGGTTAAAATCAGTTCTAAAATGTCGCTGAGTCCTTCCGCTATCCGTCGGCCGAATATGGAATCGGAGAAATGGGAACGGGTGCCCTGTGCCTGTGCTCGGGATAGACTCATGCACTTTGTTTTTTTTTTAGAGGCTGGGAGAGACTTGGATTGGCGCATGTCAAGACATTTTTAGGCCAGTTTCTCACTTCGCTTGTGATCTCTCCTTGCTCTAGCTCCAAATATATCAGTACGGATGGTCTGCTGTAATTGATTGCAACTCGCTTTAGTACTAAGCTTGCGAGTCTTTCCAAATCCAGTTCTTGAAGTAGCCAAAAAGAAACTATATATCCGATAACTGCGCATACTGTATTTAGCTACCGTACCGCCAGCCACAATCCCGCTTGAGCATTTCGGCCATATAAGCGCCACTATTTTAGTATCATTGGTATCTCAGTATAGTCGTGCAGTCGTGCACGTCCTGTAACAACGCTGTAAACCATGAAACCAATTCGAAAGAACAGAGAGTCACAGACTGTCGCTGGATGTGCGTATATCATCATGTACACACTCACTCTATTCTCTCATGTCTCCTCAGTTGGCTAAGCACTTCCCCGTGCGAACAGGGCAGTTTGTCACGCTTGCTATTTTCTAACACATTCTGCATCCCTTTTTTCTTTTGGGGGGGGGGAGGGAGTTTTTGACGGCTGATGGAGGCCGTGTAGGTTTATTGCTGTGCCGCTAGCGATCAGTCTAGCGTTTTACCATGCTGTTCACGCTTCCTGGCCAGGTCAAGCTCGGCCATTAAATTGTTCAACTAGACATACCAGCATGTCGAAGGCAGCTGAGCGTGGTATAAAAAGAAATAAAAAATAAAAAATAAAAAAAAAATAAAATAGTAAATAGTAAATAAAAGGTAAAAGTGGAGACAGTGGCATTGTGTTGACCTTACGGTAGCTACCCAAAGCAAAAATCTAAATTTAAATTAAAAGGAAGAAAGAGCGAAATATGGCTCATTTATTCCGGAGGCAACTACCTGGCCATATTTTGACCGAATCCCGGCGTCTAATCAATCAGCCAACGACGTGGCAACTTGAACAGTAATGCCTTGTTTATTTATTTGTTTTTTCGGCATGAATTTTGGATCGTGGCAGCGGCAGGTGTCCTCCGAGTTATGCTGGCTGGTGCTTTTTCCCGTGCCTTCTTTCTTGCATATGTTTCGTCAGGAAAACAAGAACATACTAGGCTCAAACAATTCTAACAGATAAAACAGCACATGAACGAAGCCCTACGCATGAAAACATAGAGGCTGATCTTGTTTCGTTAGCCACATACATGCCCACAATCTTAGCTTGTGGGTGGATCATGCAAGTGTTAGGGTTCGTTCGTTCGTTCGTTCGTTCGTTCGCCAGAACTATTCAATGCGGTGAGCTTGGGCCGTCAACTGCCCAGGGATAGCGAGACAAAGAACTTGTCGGACAGATTGGACTGCAACGCCTGTTATGCATGAGATGGTGATGTTGTTTAAATTCGTTTAACTCGGGATAAAATAGTGATGGTTTCATTTATCGTCAGCCGAAGTTGCATCCAGCCAAGTTTTCCTAGCACGTCGAATACCCAACCCCCGAAACCACAAGCAGTGGTCTTTTTCTTTCTTTTTCTCTTTTCAGTAGACCTCCCCTTTACACACACACACACACACAAGGGGATGTAGTTGAACAAAATAAAAATAGCACAGAGTTAGTTGTGTTCGTTTGATTGTTGGAAGATGGCTACCTGGTCTATTGTCCAAGTTAATGTGGTATTGTCGTCAAAAGTGAGCTCATTTGCGGTGATACACAAGATATAACAAGTTTTTATTGCATGTAGCACTAGGAGTCATTTACTTGCATGTGCCTTGCTTTTGACCTTGGCATTACATGATTCACATGCAGGCCAGCGCCTCTTCAAACTTGAACAAACACATACACACGTCCATAGTACAAATCTTTGGGGTCTTGGCCAATACTCTAACCCTGCAAGCTGGATATCACGCAGTGGCACTGGGCGATTCAGGACCGAGACTTCAAAAAAAAAAAAGAAGAAAAAAAAAAAAGCGTGACGCATGAACAATAGAAAGAAAATTCCGAGACGTTACCCTTCCTGCGACACTGACCAGAACAATTTCACTTCAGATTACTGCTACATTTTGACAAGAGAAATGCCACAGAGCTAGAAGAAGCTTGCTTTGATGTGCTTGAAGAATACATATAATCCAGTCGCTTTGCTTGTGTGGTGTGGAAAGGTCAAGGACAAGGAGACACAAGCGTTGTTTAGGGATCCTTGCAGACTCAGTCAGAAACGATGAACTAGAGACAGACAGAACGCGTACAAATGCGATGCAATGCAGTGTATGAAGGCAGAAGGGAATGGATGGAACTTGAGGGAAAAAGGCGATGGTCAAGATACACGGCAGGTTGATGAAGCGAAGTCTGTACAAGTATCGTTTCCAGACTGAAATCTTAGGGTTGGCTGGAGCTTTTTGGGGTCTTTTTTTTTTCTTTTTTTTTTTCTTTTTTTTTTTTTTTTTTTTTCTTTTTCTTTCTTTATTCGATTTGTTCGAGTGGATGGACTTGACGCCTCTTTGATGCGCAGCACACTGCCGAGGATGGGGGAGGGGAGGGAGGGGGAAGCATGCCAGTCAGCACACAGAGGCTTAGACTCTATCTAAGCCAGCTGATTGCTTGCTAGAAGAGAAGGGGAATTCTCTTGGTTGGAGGTCCAAGATTAAGGCTGAAGGCTGAAGGCTGAAGGCTGAAGGCTTCGTCTCAACTTTCAATTGCCTGGATAGGTCGGATTGATGCAAGCCTTTCCGCGGAGAAAAGCAGAAAAGGAAAACATAAATAGCACCTTGATCCAGAAGGGGAAGAAGAGAAGGGCGGATCAAGACCTTGCCTTGCTCTTTGGACAGGGGAGCCCAAAGTACTTTTTTCTTTTTTTTCCTTTTTTTTTTTTAAATCATGTGTTTTGAAGTCCTGCTTCAATAATGGCGAAAGAGACATACACCAAGGTTGCTATGAACGGAATCGATTATTGGCAAATGCGGCTTTGTCTTGTCATCTGAGCATATCGCCCTTCGAGCTTCCAGGGAAGCTCTATATGGCACATCAAACATGCTGGTGCTGTATTTGCGAGACTCGACCGCCTGCTTGCGGATGAGCCGGGGGGGCTATTTTGGATGTCCACGTCAACTCTCTCTTGGCTAGTTATGCTTAGGATTTAGCCAGTGTCAGCCAAGCTTGCGAGATTACATCACTACCCGTGCTCCTCGCTCAAAATTAACGGACTGGTGGAGTAGAAAACGCTGGCAGTGTTGTTATAAGTATGTATATGCTATATGGTATGTCACGGACAATGAGTTTAAACCTGATGAGATTTAGGGTAAAGAGAGGGGGAGAGAGGGAGAGAGAGAGAGGAGGGGGAGAGAGTGTGGTTTCCGAAGCTTGGACGGTGATATGGACATGTATGTATGTAGCTGGCCCAGGAGTTAAAAGACCAAGTATACGATACGCCAGGTTTGCTTTATCATTGCAGATACAGGCCGATGTGATTAGTCAGCGCAAATATCGCCTTATCCTTTTTCTTCTCATCGAATTTCTTGGTTGATATCTTTTGTCTAGCCCTTTGCCCCGTCCCTACCTTTCCGTCCTTGGTTCGATAGAACCTGGCTCAGGTTCGTCTATTCTTCCACATTCTCAGGGACTCGAACTACACGCACAGACCTTTTGCTACTGTTTTTTTTTTTTTTTTTTTTTTTTTCTTCTTTTTTCTTCTTTTTTTTCTTCTCTTCTTTTGCTAGAGGTTGTGTTCACTTGATGCCGATTTGCTGCTGAGGGATAGGAAGAAGAAGCGCATGAAGCACAGAGGAAGAAAGGGAAGAAGAAAGAGAAGGGGGAGGACTTAGTTGAAGAGGGGTGGGTGTTGGTTTAAAGATGGGAATCTCCACGCCTAATGAAAGGAGGATAGTCATGCTTGTGGGTTATTATACACACGCCTTTATATACACTCCCTCATCTGCCCT
Organism: Ceratocystis albifundus; assembly: GCA_002742255.2. Classification (NCBI taxonomy): domain Eukaryota; kingdom Fungi; phylum Ascomycota; class Sordariomycetes; order Microascales; family Ceratocystidaceae; genus Ceratocystis; species Ceratocystis albifundus. Next base: position 614,136 of record MAOA02000029.1, on the reverse strand, counting down.
CCTTCATGAACCGACCCTTTAGCATTGGCTTGTTCTTGTTTGGGGGGGGGGGAGGGGTTGAAGCAAGAGGCGGCAGCAGGGAGACGAAATAAAAGAAAAGAAAAGAAAAGAAAAGAAGAGAAAAGAACAAAGAATACGGAGTTGGGGATGGAGACGAAGAGAAAGACAAGAAATTCCCGAAGACAAAAAAAAAAAAAAAAACAAAAAAAAACAAACAAACAACCAGACAGACAGACAGACTAAAACAGCAAGAGAGGAAGGGAAATATTCATCTGGTATTGAGGGCAATGGAGAAAACTTGGGATGTCTAATAGTCTCCGCGGGGTGTTTTCTCCCAGATTTTTGCTGAGGCTGAGAACATGAAGATAAGACGCAAAGCACTGCCGGCTTCGTTGAAGTGAATGAATACGAAGGGAGGGCGCAAAAGAAAGAGGAAGAAGCGAGCATCCGCGATCATGTACCATGCCCACCATGATATCATATCATATCGGGCACGCGGCGAGCTTTGTGGCCTTGTCTGTAGAATGGTAGAGGAAGAAAGAGGAGAAGGGCGGCGTGAGAGCTGGCATGCTTCCACAGCTTCGATCGACAGGTTGACGTACATGCATCTAGACGAAGTTTGGTTAATTGTGTGTGTATTTTTTATTTTATTTTTAGGGAGCGAGCCTCTCTTCTGATCTGATGGTCTTTTAGTTGTAGTCCTCCTCGCTTTGTTATTGGGGGGAATTCAAGGTGTGCTCTCTCTCGTCTTGGTGGTGGTGGTGGTGATTTTCTTTTCTTTTTTTTTTTTTTTTTTTTTCTATCTTCTTTTTCTTTCCCTACTTACACCCTTATTTTTATATATTTTCTCAGCACGTTTTGGCCTGACCAAATAAACACCGATTCTCTTTGGTCTTTGGCAGCCTATGTCCGTTTCTATTTCTCTTCTGCTTCTAGGTTCTTGGTTCGTTCCTTGTCTAGGGGGGAATATAATACCAAAATAAATACATAAAATGAATAAAAAAAAGATTAAAAAATGAATTAAAAAAAAAAAAAAACAACAACAACAACAACAACAAAAGCACCTGGAACTGGAACTGGAACAAGGTCAAGGCCAAGACCAAGGCCAAGGCCAAGGACAAGGGCGTCTTCTTTATTCTCTTCCGCGGCCACCAGACGGGGCTAGGATCCAAGGCCAAGCCAAGGATTACCTTCCCAAGTGCCATCGTCTCGTCTCATACAAATCTTGGTCTCTATGAGAGGGGGTTCAGCCTCATACACCCACCCAGCACAACATAATAAACAGCTTGCTTTGCCTTGGAGCAACGATGCGAAGCAAGCACAAGCAGGCACTAGGCACAAGGCACAAGGCACAAGACACAAGGCACTGCGCTTCTGGCCTTGCGTCCTTTCTCTTTGGCCCGTCCCCATCTCCCCATCTCCCCATCCCAATCCATTTCCTATTCCACGGGCTATAACTTGTCGCCCATGCCCTTCCCTTGCCTCCCCTCCCCTCCCATCCCATCCCATCCCCCCACACCTTATTTGCTTGCCTCATTCTTCTTCGCCTTTTCTCTTTCCGCTATTTTTGACTCTTGGTATCTAAGCCACTGCTGCTGCCGCCGCCGCCGCCGCCACCGCCGTCGCTGTCGTTGTCGTTGTCGTTGTCGTTGCTGATCTGGACGCCCTGCTTCCCTATACACACACAGCTGTCTTTGACTTGTTATCGTTGCTTCGCCATCTTCTTACGTCTGTCTATACAGGCACCCAAGCTGCTCCCCTTGCTCGTTATACATACCCCTACTAATGCCTATGTGCCTGCCGACTCGCCAATATTCAGTCCGAATTTATTCCTAAACAATAATCCGCCTGCAAACCCTTCTCCTCCCCCTCCTCCTCCTCCCCCTCCCGCCTTTCTCTTTATCATACCAATTCGCCAGACAGCCAGAGAGCAAAAGAAATACCCGTCTTGTCGCCACCCACTTGCTCGTTACCTGTGCTTCTCTTCCCGGCTTCGCTGCTGAGCCAGCCTCTTTGTCCCTTTGTCTTTCTTCCTCTCTCCATCCCGCCCCCCCCTCCACCTGCACCTCCACTTGCACCTCCACCTCCACCTGCCCCTTCTTCACCTGTCTTCTATACACACCTACGACGGGTTTAACCCCTTCGCCCTCCGCCCTCCGCCTTGGCTTTTTAGGCTCTTCGTCTTGTTAGTCGTTGTAGTAGCACATGCTCTGCTGCACGTTTTTGTCTCACCACTTGTTTTCCTTTCTCGCCTGTTACCGGTGAATCCTGTCTTCACATCCACGTTTTCTTTTTCGTTTTCTTTTTTTCTTTTCTTCCCTCAGTTGAGATAATCAGCCAGAGAAGAAGGGGAGAAAAGAAAAAAAAAGAAAAAAAAAAAGGAAAGAGGCATACCCAAAGTCTCTAGTCTTCTTAAGTGACTCTCCTATGTCTCTTGGAAGATCGTGGCTTTTCTAAAGCTCAAGAAACAAAATAAGAAATAGAAACCGTCCTTCTCTTTTCTTTTTTCCTTTTTTTCGTTATAGCCATAAGACGACACCCGACGACGAGCGAAGCTGTGCCTCGCTTGTCTTTGGCTTTTGTGGCCCCCATCGCTCTAACCAACACCGATCTAACCTTGCGCCTAACACGTACAACGTGACCCGAAGTTGAACAGAAGCTGGGAGTGACTGGGATAGAGGTGCAGAGGGACATATACACAAACACATTCTCCTCCTCCTCTCCTCCTCCTCTCCTCCTCTCCTCCTCTCCTCCTCTCCTCCTCCCTTTTCCTTTCTTCCTATCCTTCTCCCCTTTCTCTCGCACCACTACCACTACCACTACCACTACCGCGACCGCTACCGCTACAACTACCGTCTCTCGTCTCGTCTCGTCTCGTCTCATCTCATCTCATCTCATCTTCTATCCCGCTCATTCCTCTCCTGCATCCTGCTTCCTTGTTGCTTCTTATAGGACACCCCCAAACCTAGACAGGAAATCAACAAAAAAGGAATAAAAGAAAGCCAATCTGCAGTACCACAAGTCGCCTCTTGTCTCTTTCTTGTCTGGTCTACCTTGTCTCTATTCTTTTTTATTTCCTTTTTCCTTTTTATTTATTTTCCTTCCACCCTTCCTCGTCTTGTTCAATAACTCTTCTTCTTCCTCCTGGCATCCATCTCCCCCTCCTCCTCCCCCCCCCCCCACTCACTCACTCACTCACTCACGTACTCACTCATTAACCCTCTCTCCTCCTCCCTATTCCTTGCTCCACGCCCCTCCCTCCCCTCCCTCCCCTCCTCGTGGCAGCTCTTCCTCGTGCCCTCACTCTTGTTCCTTTTTCCTTTCTCACTCGCTCTCGCTCTCACACTCGCACATCCCGCCTCCTGACAACTCCCTCGCCTCGAGACCTGTCACCTTGTCTCTGGCCTCTTGTGGTGTGAGCGTCACTTGTACACTTGGCTCACCTGGTTATCTGTGTTGCACACCGTGTCTCTGTTTTTTCCGTTGCAACGGACCAAGAGCAAACAAGGACCAACTCTTCCTCCTCTCTTCCTTTTCTCTTGGCCCCTCCGCCTTCTCTCTCCCCAGAGAGAGAAAATAATAGAAAAGAAAGGACAACAAGAAAAGCTAGACTCGATCAAGTCAGACGCCGTTGTTGTCTCCCTGGCCTTTTCTTGCTTCATCATCCCCTTTCTTTTGCCCCTCCTCTCTTATTGTTTCTCTCCCTCTCTCTCTCTCTCTCTCTCTCTCTCTCTCTCTCGCTCTCTCCCTCTCATTGATTCCGCCAGGCCACCCGTTGTCATCCTGGGCTATACCACCAACCCGGTTTCCCCTTTTGGCTAGGCCCTGACCTCTCTCTTTCTCTCTCCCTCCCTCCTTCACCCACCCCCCCCCCCTCTCCCCCCCCAGAGAGAAGAGCAACGACCAAAAAGAGAGCCCGCCCCATCTGCTCTCTTCTCAGTCTTGTTCCTGCATTGTCCAGCCTCACCTCATGCAATATATCAGCCCTATTCGCGATACTTCTCCTTCCTCCTCTCCCTCCTCCTCCTCCTTCTCCTCCTTCTCGTCGTCTGGCGCGCTGCGAAACATCTGGCAACAAAACAGCCAGAACCACAACCACAACCACAACCACAACAATCATCAGCTCTATCCCCAGGACCTTCATATAAAAGCAGATTGTTTGCCGGCCTCTGCTCCCGCTCCTGCTCCCGCCTCTTATCCTTCTCCCCCCATGTCTGGATCTCCTGCACCTCCAGCTACATCTCAAGAGGCAAGCGAGCGCATGGTGCCTATTTCCACGTCCACGACGTCATCATACTCGCTCGACCCAGCAGCATCGGCAGCCGTTGCCGCAGCCGCAGCAGCAGCTAATTTGTACCCCATTTCCAGCGGCTCTCGCACCGAGGATCTATACCGTAGCACCGCTCCCATGATGCATACTCACTCCTCTCATCAGCCCAACGACTTGCGAGCGCATCACCAATTGCCCGTGATGCCCCTCCACCAGCAACCGCCGTCCATGGCAGCCTACCAGCCCATGGCACAACACCCGGCGACAACCCAGGACTTCGATCGGATGGGCTTCTATCACCGCCCCGATGCGTATCCTCAGTTCATGCCCCATGCCACATCCATAATCCCCTCTAACCCGTATCCGCCTCAGCCACAACAGATCGTGCAGTCCATGGGCCCGGCAATGGGTCAGCCCACCATGTACGGCAACCCAGCAAGGCCAGCCACGGTACCAGGGAGTACTGACATGGGCGCATACGGATCGCCAAAGCCCAGCCGGAAGGCCAAGGGCCATGTTGCTTCGGCATGTGTGCCCTGTAAAAAAGCCCACCTTAGGTGAGTTTGGATAGAGAAGAGAAAGACGACTGGAGTAAAACAATGATGGAGTTTGTCTGTATAGATGAGAGTCCTGGCGCTAACCAAGCAAATACTATCTAGATGCGATAGTATGTTGAACCTATAAACCACATCGAGTACAGGCCTATACTCCTTTTCCTTTCCTCCAATTCTTGTTTTTTTTTTCTTCCATGTTTCTTTTTCCATGTTTTTTTTTCTTTTTTTTTCTTTTTATTTCTTCTTTTTTTTTTTTTTCTTTTTCCCAAGAAACCTCCTCCCCCACTCACCCTTCCTTCCCCGAATATTGCTTGTGCCGGCCAAATCTCAACTAACATACTGCCTTGTCTCTTTTCTCCCCTTCCGATAGCTCATCGTCCATGCACTCGTTGCCTTATGAACGGCAAGGAAGAGAGTTGCGTCGACGTGCAACACAAGAAACGCGGCCGCCCGCGGTTGCGTGACGATCGTGAAACACGCTATGATCCACGCTTCCCTTCGGCTTCATCGTCAAATGAGACTAGTAACATGAGACGTCCCCTGGGCCCCAGCTCGTCGTACTCTTCTGCGGCTTCCACATCTGCGTCTGCCAGCAACACTGTCGCTTCAGGGTATGACAACACTATTCGCCGCAACAATTCTTCGTTCCGAGTTCTAAAATCGCAACCCAGGGAATCACTGCCGCCTCGATTTATCGAGCATGCCTCGGCCTCGGACGCCAATATATACTCTTCTACTCCGCCTGTGCCTATGGCTACTAACACCATGGCCTCGTCCACTCCTTCTATCAATGTGAGCAGCAACGCGAACAGTAACCACGGGCCGATAGCATATCTTATGCTCAAGGATCTGGAAATTGCAAAGGCGTCGGTGGCTTTCTCTGAAGCTGTTGGAATATCTTTAACGTATGGAATGAAGTTGCATGACATTGTGGCTCCTGGTGAGCGAGAAAAGATAAAGTCTCTCAACAATGAAATGCGCGGTGAGCAGGAGCGCAGCCAACCGAACTACCTCCCGCCAATTTTTGCCGATCACCAGGTGGACCGTGTCATACAGTCGCTCAAGTTCACGGCTGAGGATATTTCTCGTTTCAATCTGGACCGTCGGGATCGTTGGGACTTTCAGTCCTCCGATGGTCAAATCCGGACACATGACGTGCGCTTCGGATTGGCTAAACAGGATTCGAGATACTTTGTCGTTCTGCAAATCGTACTGCCGAACCGTTTTCAGTTTTCGACTTCTGCTTCTGGATCCATGTCGGGATCTCTGACAGGTTCTGTACCTTCTCCCCACATTGCTACGGGGGCATATAGTGCCTACCCTGTTCAACATGCTCAAATCCCTCAGCTCGGATATGGGCATTCCGTAAATGTATCGAACGCCTTTGATGCCAACCGAGGTGGCAGTTATGGAGATGGTTCCTTGTCGACGAGACAAGCCCAGCAGCAGGCCCACTCCAACCAGTTGTTGCCTGGGCCTAGTCCGGGTATCAGTCCCGGTCTGTCGGCCTATGCGGCATCTCCCAGTCGACCAGACTATGCCATAGGGCCTGCCTCATTTCACACGCCTCGGACCGAAATGCCCAACACGCCACGCCAACAACAACCTCTTTTGCCTCCACAGACACAGGGCCAGTCCTTGCAAATGCAGGCACAAAACCAGAGCCAAACACAGTTCTCACAAACACAACAACATCACACATCACAGGCATCTTCTGGCTGCCATCAACTGCCGCCTATCCGGGGTCAAACTCCCAACCAAACAACCATGGCTGCAACGCAGTCCATGTCGATGATGGGTAACGTCGATTCGGGGTGGATCAAGGACGAACGTACAGGGCGGGTCAATATCGAGGGGCTGCTCGAGCGCCCGTCCCATCTTCAACGGCAACCTCCTTCTGCCTGATGAATGGCGAGTAGAATTCCTTGCGTTACTGATAACAACAGGGGAAGGAGGTGGGTTATGTTTCGTCTTCTTTTCTTTCAACTTCCTTAATTGAGGGCTAATAAAGCCTTGATAATCTTTTCGTAACGGCCGATTTCTTTTTGTTTTTGCTTCACCCATGATTGGTGCTTGTGCGAATTATTTCGCTATTTTTCTTTTTTTCTTTTTTTTTTTTTCTTCTTTTTCTTTTTTTTTTTTTTTTTTCTCGAATACAGGGCAAATTCAGGCCAAGGTTTCACGACTTGGTCCTGATGATCCTTGGCTAACCGTGTCGTTGCACAAGCCAAGGTTTCATATGCCATACCATCCCACAAGATCCCAGAGGCAATTAACTATATAGATGACGGCCTCTGAGCTTGGCAGGTGTCGTGGTTATCATGCGAGAAGTTGACTTAATATGGTTGTTTTTACTGCGATACCTGTTTGTTGTGTATCTAGTTTTGAGGGCTGGGTTGGATGTGGAGTTCTGTTTTTTTTTTTTCATTCTTCCTTGTTTGAACAGTCAATGTTTTAGCGCGTCCTTTTGTTCGCATATCACATCCTTTGTTCCGTGGTTTTGCTGCGGCTGCTATTGCTGTTGCTGCTGTTGTATTTTTTTTTCTTCGTTCTTTTTGGCATTCGCGTTGTTTCCTGGGGGTTTTCTTTTTCCGAGGGTAAAAAGGCGGTGTTTGTCTTTGAAATTGCAGTTCAGGTGCGCGGCATTTTGCCGACGACTACGACCATGTAGTCGCAACATGTCTATAATGACACGCCTTAGTGGTACTTGGTCATATCACCTAAGGAGTCCATCTGTAGACAGTATACATCCTGGCAGCAGGTGACTATGTTCCGGGGTTAGAGCTTGTTTTCTGCTTGGCGTTAGGGGTGACTTTTGGTGGTAGTATGTGTTACCTTGGATATATGAGAAGGCTTATCGTTGTTGTGGCTCTATGAAGCACTAATGAGGAGCTGTCCGGTATGGACAATGCTCCTGGAGAATCGAAGCAAAACGATATAGAGAGAGAGGGGGGGGAAGGACAGGTTTATATCATGATCGTATATAATCGAGACAATACGTGAGCCGAAGAACAAAAAGACCATCTCCTAGTGTTTGATGCCTTGGCATTCCATGATGGGATATCAAGCCCGGAGGGGCCAGCGATGAGAAACACAGTGACAGGCCCGTAGGACCTTTGGTAGTTAGTATTTTGCAGTCACTTTCGGTTTTTGTGTGGCACTTGAGACCGCGTCGGAGTGAGAAGCGTTTGACAGCACTTAAGCAAAGGACCTTTTTGTTTCATCTTGGACATCCCCGGATCGGAAATGAAACAAAAAAACGATGAGTATACCAAAAAAGGAATGGGGCCCCTCATGAAAGCGGGCAGCGAAAGGCGGAGCCTATCAGACCGAATGACAATGTGCAGTACATGATGCTCGATTAGCGGCAGGAGATTGGCGATGAGATGGTGGCGATGATGTTGGAGTGTGAAAAGGAAGAAGAAAATTGTTTCAGATGGAAACTCTAAAAATATGCAGTTGCAGCTGAGAGGGCTAGCAAAGATAGGTAGTTTCCCCAATGAGAGATAAGGCGCCGACGGCGTACGAAACCTCAAAGGGCAGAAGCCACAACTGGCAACAAGGCAGCCCTCATGGGTCACGTGCTCACAGAGAAAAGGCAACAACCTATTCCGTGTAAGCAGCATTGGCGGACATCGCCATAACAGAAGTGAAGTCAAGGGCCGGCCAGTCGCTCACAAACCAACAGTAGTGAAGACTTGAGATAAGAAGGGAAATAAGGAAGCAAAGAGTCGGGAAGAGGCGTATTTGGGCATGCTAGCTTAGTCTCATGACACACCGAGGGCAGGCTAAAAGTGAGAGCAAGAGTAAGATGAACAGAACAACCTTATTCGTAATATATAGTAATGGCAAGCAAGAGACTAAAACCTCATTACGCCATAGGGTCAGGTAGCAACAGGCGGTGCGAGCAAATGAAAACAAGCAAAGCACGTCAAGTCCCTTAAGTACTCGGAGTGACTTGGCTCTAAAGCCCTAGGGGAAACAGAACCAAGGAACCAAACATCTGTGCTCAGCTAAGAAGAGAGACCAAGACCCAATGCACAGGCATACAGCAAAAATAAGACAGAGAGGCAAGGTCAATGGGACGAGCCCGATGTACCACAGAAACAAAAAGCTACCCTGAGTGGGCCAAGGCTTTCAATCAGAAGCAGAGCTAGAAGGCGAGCGGGCAGGCCAATACTACTTTACTTCTTATCGAAGTACATGCATGCTTGTTTGTCCATATGCCTACAAGATGAGTTATGTATATGCAAAATCCATGTCTATGCATGTTACTGCATATAGAGAGGGGAGGGGGGGGCCAAATGGAAGGGGAAAGGCAGTAAAGCGAGAGAGAGACAGAGAGAGAGAGAGAGAGAGGGGTGGGAAGGGGGGACTTCAATGCACGCTATTGCTGGATATGCCATTGAGCTGCATGGAAAGGTTGAGATGTGGTTTAGGGATTCAACCAGTATCCTAGTCACAGTTACATACATGCCTACGGCCAGAAAAGTTCCACTGCCAGTAGCGCGTAAGCAAGACAAAGCCCGGTTCGTCGTCGTCAGCTAGCCAGCACCAACCAGTCAAGTGTACTATCTAGAGCTCCCATACACATACATACATTCAAGCACATACATGTGCATGTGCATCAAGGCCGCGGCACTGATCGACCGACACTTACTTGTCTGAATACTGCAGACCAACCGGCCATGGAGGGCATGCCCTGCGGGGTCCATGACATGTGGCCGTCGCCAAAGACAATCTACTCCACTGTAAGACATCCCAACAAATGTAAAGGACTTCAGCGTGCATTGAACTGCGATAGTCTGTATGGGGCTAGGCCCACGCAAGGACACTCTTAACCCGTTTGGCAATCGCCGTGTTCCTCCTGGTCGTTGCATAACAGATGATTCCCCCTTCCCGTTCTCTCTTCCTCTTTTCATGATCTTGATCTTGATGGCAGTAAGTCGCAGTTCCCATAGCAAATGGAGATTTGCCATGTACAAAGGGTCTGGGTAGCAAATGCTATATTACGGTTGTATTGGGTAGCAGATTGATATCTAACCAGATTCTCTAGCTTGAGCAGGCTAGACTTGCTTATATATTTAGGCCTGATGTAAAGCCATGGCAAGTTCCGCACAGGGTCAAAGAAAAAGAGAGATGAACAGAAATGAGGAGATTTGGGAGAGGAGGGGGAAGGAGAGAGAGGGGAGAAAAGAAAGAAAAAAAAAAAAAAAAAGAAAAAAAGAAAAAAAAAGGACGCAAGACTTCCTTGCTGCATTGACCTTTGCCGTCTCATGTTGTCCAAGAGAATGCTCTCGCCGATGCTATATTTTATAAACTAGCGAGACTTATACTATACTGAGTTGAATGACACACAGCTTAACCAGTTGCAGATCGTCTATAGCATTGTCACGCTATGGACAAGGGGCTATACAACTTGGGAAACTGGCCCTGGAGGCAAGCAAGTAACGACCTTTTGCGTGGTATTCTTTCAGCTAGTATCTATCATAGCATGTGTTGGGAAGACCAGAGAACGTGATGAGACATACATACCTGCACACATGGTACATACACAGGAGAAATAACGACAACACATACAAACAGGCTTGGTGAGATCGTGGCTCGCTCCTCTCGGCCTCGCTATAGACAGACTGGGAAAAGCTCCCGAGAAACGATATTAACTGCTACTAAAAACAGTGACATGTCCGCTCTACGGTATGGCAGTCATATAGAGCGAGAACTCCGTGGGAAGATAGAAGACCTGAAGAACAATGTTAATGTGCCCGCCGCCGCCGCATTGACACTATCGCCTTCTCTTTGCCCTCCTCCATGTATGTGCTGGGTTAATCGGCGGAGAGATAAGACGTCCCTGCTGGGGCAAAAAGTTCTTGAGCGTCACTTGTCATTGGGCGCAAAGCGGAGGTCCTGGAAATGACCCACGGAACAGAGACCCATATTCAAGGCCTGGTCTAGAAATAGGGGTCTTTGTATAGCAATACTACGTGCATATACATGCATAGACTTGCAGGGCAAACAGTATGCCCCAAAGCTATTGATTCAGGACCAGACAACATATCACGGGCCCCAACGGAAGGACCGAAGAGACGAGACTAGACTAGACGAGGAGGCATTCTTGTGATATGAACCATGGGTCTCACGTAAAGATGGTGCTCCGCATGATGGCCTTATGTGGCATTAGGAATGGAAATGGGAGAAGGAGAATGGAAGTAGAGAAACCAGAAGCGAAAGAGATAGAGTGTAGAGGGGCGGGGAGGAGAGGGGATGAGAGAGTTGGCACGGTGGAGAGACCTGGAATCTTTCATTAGTGAGGCAGACATGCAGGCGACAGGCCCCTCGACAGCGCAGAGAGGGGGAGCTAGAGACAATATGGGGAAGAGGGATAGGACGAGAGGGAGAAGGAAGGCAAACAATATGCAGTTACATGTAATGTAGCCAAGCCTGCAGAAGCCACTTCGACAGGCTTGGCCTGATCAAAGCAGAGAGAGCCAAGCCAACAGGTTTCTTGACAAAGTACAGCACAGCGCAACATCAAGTCTTTTTTTTTTTTTTTTTTTTTTTTTTATTGGGACCTAAGCTTTTGGGGGAGCTTATGAACAGAAGTAACAGGAAGGAGATGATTAAGACGAACGAAAGCATCAACAGGAAGCAGACAGAGAGAGAGAGACAGAGAATGAGAAAATAAAATATTAAATATATATTAGAATAATATACAGCCACGCAAAGTATCTGGAGGCCTCCCAAGAGCATCAAGCAAGCATATTGGTAGGCCGAGAATAATAAGGGGAGGGGGACGGGATCAAGGCCATAAAAGACTGGTTAGGCTCATTATGTTATCCACGGTTCAGCAGTGCTTTGAGCGCATTGTGTTTTTCCCGTGTTGGCTGGGTTAATGTTGCTGCTGTTTCCCAGACTGTCTATCCAGTAGACGAGACAGTACGGACTATGGACTATGGACTATGGACCAGGCAAAGGTCAATAGCCCGCCAAGCTGATCTTATTCTTTGACAAGCCACCGCGAGGGTTGCACTAAAACGATAACGCGGCAGAGAGATGCATACTTGCAGATCATCAGAGAAGCAAGTGCGAGGCAAGGCAAAAGGACGTATCGAATATATAGGCGGGCTAACCAACACAAGACAATGGGAAAAGCCGTCCTCCCGAACAGCCATATTGTAGTGCGGACATGAAAACTAGAATAGGAGAATAGGAGAATTTAAATTGTGCATTTTGTTTTCTTGTTCTGATCTTATGCTTGTGCAAGGCTGACCTGACCCTTCGAAAGAGATCCGCTAAAGGGGGCACAAAGCTACGAGGAAGATGCCGTTTCCCGAAGCCTGGTTTGCAAATACCAGACGCGCCATATCCTAATATCCGAAGTATAGGCATAGGCATAGGCAAGAGGCATAGGCAAGAGGCTAAAATAACAACGCTTTACGTGAGGTTATATCTCGTTTAGGGGCTAGCAACAGGCAGAATATTGAGAAAGGCCGAACGAAGACACCGGGGAGAAGGAGTCAAGGCTATATCTGGCATGTGATGTATATCGTTCTCTGATATACCTGTATATGCACCCAATACCGCAAGAATAATAGCCACGCGGTAAGATGCCTCGTTATATGAAGCTATATATTTATATATATATATATATATATCTCATTATTCACGAACAAGGAAAACCGGAGCAGTGACTGGTGCCAAGGCAGGCAATGTCAACTTGAGCTAGATAGAAGAGAAGAGGGCACCCGCCGTCGCACCTTCACGCCACGACGAGGGCTCGCTTGCTGCCCTTCTGCTATATTATAGCCATGAGATGTGCATGGCACAAAACGGCCCGTCCGACACAGCCTAGCGTGAGGATCCGAGAGGGTGACGCTACAAGCCAAATAACGGGGCCGGCGTCCTTCAAGTTCGGCCTTTTTTCTTGTTCTCGCCGCCTTCTCTTTCCATCATTGCAGGCAGAAGCAAAAACTCAACCCGAATTTAAGTTGAGAGGAGGAAGAAAATTCCCGATGTATGACAGACACGGGTGCACAATTCTCTCTCTTATGGTTGAGCGCGGGAAAGAAGCGATTACTGTATTTCGCACGCGGCATTCAGTAAAGATTCTCACGGCAACGGAGCCAGTCGCCACGGCGAGAGACAAGTGGAGGGTTCGTGGGGGGGGGGGGGAGATGGCGGAGAGAAGCGAGTATTTCTTTGCCGGTGGGATGACTGTGGCTTACTTGAGGCCGATGTCGGTACTAATGTCGCATGGTGGCGAGGTCACGTGACACTAACATATAGGGTTAGTAATTGGTAATAGGGTTAAGCGCCAGTGTACGGAGCAGGGCCGGCGTCACGTGTTATTGATATATTGGCTAGAGTGCTGCACCGATATTTCTCGTCTGCTCTTCCCCGTCCGCGGTTCCGGCAGTGATGCCCTGCGCGCCGTCTAGATTTTCAGCTTTCGACTGATGGTAAGCAGACAGCAGCAAACGGATTGCAGAATGACATCTTGCGCCAAGCATAAGCATGACCTTGGTTAGTCCCCGCGGTATGAGCTAAGCTTAACCTATTCTGATGCGCAAAGACGAGGCTGTGCTTATTGCTGACGCAAGAAGACACAGCTGTCTGCCTGTCTGCATCTCTTTTTTTCTTTTTCTTTTTGGGCAAGATTCTTGCGCTGTCTCTAGCCGTTGTGAAGGACATGACGGGTCAGTACTAACATAAAAATAGACAAGGGCGTGTCTCATGTGCTTGCTGTGATCCCTTGTTGGCGATCCATAGTGTATCAGATTTTCTAGGCAGGGTCCCAGTAAGATAAAGATGAAGAATGATAGGGAGAGAAGATTAGCGGGCTCGCATCAGGGTGATGGGCATGCATGAGGAAAAAAAAAGAAGAGAAATGGGAGGGAGCAAGCATAGTAGTAGAACGATATACTACTCTACTTGGCCTTGAGTGCAATATGGAAAATACAACACGGCCACCGCTGTGATTAACGGACAGGACAGTAGACAGACACCGACAAGACTTTGGCCGTCTTTGCTTTGCCTGCATTAGGCTGGGAAGAGGGAGGACGGAACTTCTGTAACATTGTAGCATTCGGCTTTCGGCAGTCAGCCGCGACACGAGGAGGAAGGACAGGCCTTCGGACCAAGTCCAGATCAGATATGCAATGCATAGCTAGAAGGAAGGGCCCTGGCAACTGGGTTGGAGCACATGGGTAATAAAGAACAGCAAAAGCAGAGTATGGCAAGGAGAGGGAAGTTGGGGGGGGGGGGGCTATATGTGCGCAAGTGCAAAGCCAAGCTACGGGTGAATGTTTACGC